>OY744603.1:9724626-10072126 GCA_963556255.1 Allolobophora icterica | reverse complement strand
GACAAAGACATCTGTACAAAGACATTCATGACGTAATATTCTATTGCATTAGCCGATGATCCGTGGGGCGTAGATATCCTACAAAGTAATTGGAATTGTAATTGCAAATTTATATAGCGCCACTCCGAGAGAGACTCTTCAGATGCGTTTTCCACCTAATTCCAATTAAATCCAAATCGGACAGAATGGTCTTCAAGCGCATGCGCAAAAGGAGAAAATAGATAATGAGGAGATCATATGGCAGGTTTTGGCCAATTGATTCCAACCATCAGGACCCATACATTTCCATGCATACATACGCACAGGCATACATATTAACACACGTACATGTATGCATGCATACATACGTACGTACATACGTACATACATGCACACATACATGTCTTCCAGTGGAATCCATGCATTTCCGATATCCAGGTTCAATTCACCGTGGCCACTGGATGGTCAGAATCCATGAAGATGTGACTATTCCGCAGGCAGTAGGAACCATTGTAGTTAGCGCTCTCTGGATTACTGCGAATAAGGAAGCATCTCATGTCACACATCTCGAACAAAATAATAAGGAATCATTTCAATGAGACCATTCTTTTATTGACTGCTGTTCCAGAGCTCATTATCTGCAGCAGCCCAAAGAAATGACCTTTCCCTCTTGCTAATTTGTGCTCTGTGTCACGATGTCCTGTAAACCACACAAGTTCACGACTCTTATCTATCAATGTACATAGTAAATAAATTGGGTTGTGTTGGGCCAGTTATGTACATCGGGCCAGCCTAATGTGCTAGGCTAAGTTATTGATGTTAATTAATTAAATCAGCACCTGAAGACTAGAACGATAAGTATAATAAATTTAGATTAGGTTTTGGGGCTATGTTGTGACTTCGAGACTATGATGAAAGAGGTGGATGCGCCTGATTGGGTGAATTGAATAGCAGTACCAGCATAGGGGACAAGAAAATCACCCCGAGAGGCCGAGCGCAAGCCACGGCGCCCCGCACAAGCTGAAGTTAAAATAAAGAGCTCGCAGAAGTAGATTTGGGCTACACATAATCATATTCGTTCATTCTTACACGCATGCATACTGCACATACGCATGCAGAAATCCGTACAGCTTCCTTAAAGAAGGTATATAATTAATGCGTTGGGACGTCAAGAACATCCTTAGCTCACAATGGCTCATCACCACCGATTCATGCTTGATCATTTAACAGTTGCGCCTATAGTGAATGCTTACTATTCGCTATTCACATTGCCATATGGCACATACTATGTGGGCTTTTTCTTTCGTTTCCGCTATTCACGAGCAATGCTGGGTTCAATTCATACGTGTCTCAACTGACCTCCATGTAGATGCCCTAGCTAGTAGTAACTCCGCCACTGCCCGTTCTTTGGTAATGCCAGTCCCAAGCCTGGATAAGGAGGAGGGTGACGTCAATCATCATTTATGACGCAGCGTTGTTAAATGGTAAATAAGCAACCAACGATGGTCCATAGTTTCATAACGTCTGTGTTTGGATTATCGAGAATAAACCATCCTTCCCTTTTCTACCATCTCTTCCCTTCTCCCGTCTTTGAATTAGGCATATATAGCGTATTAGCGTATTGTCCTCTTAGGACATCTTAAGTAAATTCTAATCGTAGTCGTCGTTGTCGTCGTCATCATCAATATTATCATCATGCAGGTATGCAGGCAGGGAGGCAGGCAGGTAGGCAGGTAGGTAGGTAGGTAGGTAGGTAGGTAGGCAGGCAGGTAGGTAGGCAGGTAGGCAGGTAGGCAGGCAGACAGGCAGCTGAGGTTTAAGCAAGGAGTTCAACCTGCGCATTGTTTGACTGCCAGTGTCTCTTTATCTGTCTTTTTAGGTTCCTGATAAACAGATGAACATATAATATGTCCTGGCAGACATACAAGCAGACAGTCGAACAGCATACAGAGACAGGTACATGCACATGGAGGCAGCCAATCCATGTAGAGATTATATTTTTTATCCACCGTGTGGCTGCTTTAAAATTCTACTTAAAATTCTACTTAAAATTCTACTTAATGACCCCGAGTACGAAACGCCTGATCTTTAGACCTCAGTCAGACCAGCACAAGACCAAGGAATACGTCATACAAATTATTATCTAATAAATTTACATTTTTATGACAGTTTCATGTTTCTGATGTGGCACTAAATCTTCATATCATTTAATATATGTTATAGTATATATATATATATATATATATATATATATATATATATATATATATATATATATATATATATATATATATATATATATAAGAGGCTATTCTGTTCCGGAAAGAAGACGACGAAGAGCAGGACGGTGTAAAAGTTATTAATTTATTGATTTACTATTTAAGTCAGTAACCCATTCTTCTTAGCAGTCACTCATTCACTCGCTCACTCACTCACTCACTCGCTCGCTCGCTCGCTCGCTCACTCACTCACTCACTCACTCACTCACTAGTTGAGTGATTCAATGAGTTATGCTTGTTTACTTAAGCAGGCTGATATATAATAATTACGTATGCCGCCTGAAAATGTCTACACCTTACGCACAGGCCCACACACACACATACACCTACATACACACACACACACACACACACACACACACACACACACACACACACACACACACACACACACACACACACACACCTACATACATACATGCGCGCATACACACACAAACGTAAACACACGGGCCTTTATTCATGCATTGAACGTACGGTTTTTCTCTTTTTGTGGTCAACCTACTCATGTTTACAAGGCATTCAGACGAAGCGAACAGCCTGCTTCTACCTGTCCAATCCACACACAAACACACCTGTGTGCGTTTATTCTCACCTTGCTCTCTCAGTCGATGTTGTTGGGCAAAGGCGTTGCCTTCTGCGTAGGCTAGGTGGCGCTGCGCGGGCTCTGACCTCCTTCGAAGTATAATTAATCTCGAGATCGGCGTTGGTGAGGTCGTAGGATGATCGCGATCCGAGGGGAATTGTATAGATCGAGTGAGTATATGATCGATCTGGGTTGAAGCGGGGATGGATTTATCGTTGTGGTGACTTGGATTGATCTTGAGGGATGATTTGTTTGGGTGGTTTCGCTTTTGTTGCCGCCAACCATTGACGTTTTAACGTACACTCGTGTCAAATGTTTACATGAGAGAAATTAGCATTGAACGATTATTTAGAAGCTCTATCAACATTGCATAAGCTTAGGAAACCGAATATCCTAAAAGAAGCCTCGGAGATAGACTGTTAACGTTGATTTGAATGGTTCTTGGGGCCACTTGCTGTAAGCCAGATTTAGAAGTTATGTCAATAATGATATAGAAGTATAGATTATCCCTTTAATCGACGTTACAGTAGATATCTGTTGACCGTGCAGAGTGTGATGCAGGACCTAGCGCTACAGAAGCTGCACGAATAAAGTGGAGTGTATGACACATTACCTGTCGCTACAGAAGTTACTTGATTAACGTGGAGTGTATGACAGGTTTAGTTGGCGTCATAGAAGCTGGTGCTCATGAAGATATAGGAGCATATGCCTTACAGTAGCGTTACAGAATTTCCTGAAGAGTTTCAATCGGAGCCATGGCATTTCAGTCGACCCTTCGTTGTCTCGAGAACATTCCAATCCTTGGACATCTCATAGCCGCCGGTTACGCATGCGGCGGCGGCAGATCAAAGGCCGAGAGGGCGGGGTTAAAGGCCACAGTGGGCTTCGTCCTTGCCCCGATTAACCTGGTGGCGGAGATAGCAGACGAGGCGACGAGAAAGAGGTCGAAGCGCCTCGAGGGCTCTGGGCTGGGCTCCAGGCCAGACTGGATGAAACGACATCATACGAAGACGTTGAGGGCGATTTGTCTGCCTGGCGCTCATAATGCGGGAACGTTTCGGATGTCAAAGAAACTGAAGCAGATGCCTTTGGTAGAAGGATGGTCACGATGTCAAAAGGTACGATTCATTCCACCAGGTTTATTATTACTCCTCAATTTTATTCGTCTTCTTAATTCTTTCTTTTAGAACTGTATTCTATATTTGTCTGCCAGCTTATTTTTGCGGTTCGATTAATATTCACTCGCTTAATCAACCAATCAATCATTCATCCATTTATCCATCCATGGATTAATTCACCCATACATTCATCCATATATTGCATTCATCCATATATCCATCCTTCCAGTAATCCATTCTTCCAGTAATCCATCCTCCTGAGCCATCCATTCACTCATCCTATATTCGTCAGTCAGTCAGTCAGTCAGTCAGTCAGTCAGTCAGTCAGTCAGTCAGTCAGTCAGTCAGTCAGTCAGTCAGTCAGTCAGTCAGTCAGTCAGTCAGTCAGTCAGTCAGTCAGTCAGTTTTTAGCCAGACAAGCGGCTGCTCACTCACTCATTCACTCACTTAATTTGCGTTAAACTGTGTTGTAAAGTAAACTTGAATACAAAAGTGAAACACATAATGTGGAGAGAGTCTTGCTGGGAAATTTAAGCCAGCACCGTAGAGGTAGCGTAGTGGGCAATCGTTAACAGCTTGGCAAGATGGAAAGTTGGCAATTTGAATTAGGGGTAATTGAGTGGCCAAGATCCGTTTCAAAACCGGTGCTTTACGGGCGTAGAACAGGAGCCCTGCAAGTATGACTTGTTCAATTGCTCTGTTTAATTGGAGGTTGTTTTTCCTATTGCTTGGCTAGCAATTAATCGACAGGTTGTTGAGTGTGAAAAATAGGAAGTACGAAGAAGATGTGGAGTAGGAGAAGAGCGAAAGAGAAGGAGGAGGATAAGGAGGCGGAGGCGGAGGCAGAGGAGAAGGAGGAAGAAGAAGAGGAAGAGGTGGAAGAAAAGGAGGAGGGAGAGAAGGAAGAGGAAGAAGCAGAGGAGGAGGAGGAGGAGGAGGAGGAGGAGGAAGAAAAAGAGAAGGTGTAAGAAGATGAGGAGGAAGAAGAGGAGTAGGAAGGGTAGCAGTAGGGGAGGAGAAAGAAAAGCAGAAGGCAGAAAAGGAGGAGAAAGAAAAGGAGGATGAGGAAGAAGAAGAAGAGAAGGAGGAGCAGGAGGAAGAAGAATAGGAAGAGGTGGGGTAGGACTAGAAAGAGAAAGAGGACGCGGGGATGAGCAAAAAGGATAACGAAAAGGGGAGGAGGAAGAAGAAGAGGAGAAGAAGAAGAAGAAAACGAATCACAACAGAACAGTGACAAAGATAACAGCAACTGTAACAGCGAGGAGTGTAGAAAAGGAAGAAGAAGAAGATAAAGAACCAGTAGAGAAAGAACTAGAGGAAGAAGTGGATGAGAAAGAAAGATACTAATTATAATAAAATGAAGATGAAGATGATTGTGGTGGTGACGATGATGATGATGATTTTCTTAGCTTCGGCATGTTACTAACTTACTTACACACTAAATAACTAAGTTACTTACATACTAACTAACTAAGGTAACTACCCATATAATAATTAAGGCAACTACCCATATAATTTACGTACTTACTTATTTGGTTACTTACAAACATTCCATTCTGCGCACTGTACAACAAACTTACCAACCTGTCTGCCTGCCTGCTTACTGGTTTAGGTGGATGTCTATCGCCAGCTGTTGGCTGGGGTTCGATTCCTGGACGTGCAGGTCATGACCTTTGAGAATGAGGTCTGGACCTACGCAGATCACGTGCGCGGGGTCAAACTGCGAGATGTCCTGACGCGCGTCCGAGATTTCCTGTCCGACAATCCAACGGAAATCGTCATCGTCCACGTGACCAATGAGCGGAAGTCAGTCGACTGGACGGCGTGTCACGTGATCATACAGGAACTGTTCCGCGATCGTCTCATTCCGGAGCATATGAAGGACCTTAGTATCGGTGAGTTTATAGGGCAGATGGTCCGCGGTTGCAATCGCATTGAGAGATCGAGAGATAGTCAAAACAATTGATCAATTAATGTCAATCGATTTAATAGTCAAACAACTGTCACTGACTCACTCACCGAGTTAGTAAGAGAATCAGTCAGTCAGTCAGTCAGTCAGTCAGTCAGTCAGTCAGTCAGTCAGTCAGTCACTCTGTCACTCTGTCATTCAGTTATTCATTCAGCCAGTCAGTCACTCATTCAATCTGTCGGTCGGTCGGTTAGTCACTCAATCAGTCGGTCTAAATCGATGACCCTCAAACTGTGCCAGTCCAAATTCCTAATCTATATCCCCAGGTGTGTTTTGATGACAGCGTGCAGGTGTTTGATGGCCTTAGACCAGGGCATGTCTCCTGCAGTACATATTATGGCGAATGAATATTTCTAGTCTATATAGTCTATAATATTTACCTAAATATTATTACTATTACTATTGTTATTAATTTTATTTTTATTACTTTATTGTTGTTGTTGTTATTTCGAATAGTTTTATTACTTTTTGCCCCAGTACATCAAATTCCTCAGGAATAAAAAAGTATTCGCATTTATTAAGCACCACTATAGCACTACTATACCAAGCATCAATCGATGGTGCTGAGTGAAGGACTTGCTCGAGGTCCCTACACGGTTACCGACTCGATCCCGTTCTCTCCGCGTTACGAGATGATGAGAGATCTAACCAATCCACAGTCAGTGGTAGCAGTTACCGAAATTACCGGTTTTTAATGGCATCTTATGGCTACTACGAGAGCCGTTTACGTCGATTTTATTTCACCTGCATCGGATCGCATTTAATGACTTTACCATCCACTGCCGTGTTCCAAGCTTAAATAGCATTGTGTAGTATGATTTTAAAGGTATGTAAAAAGAGCGTTGTAATAAAATGGGCTACATGTGTTCCATTTGCCCGCCTGCCTTGGACATGTAGGCCTAAGCGGTTCACCCGAAACAGGCCTATGCTTCAGTGCATGCAAATACAAAGACCTGAGCTAATAGGAACATTTTTAGCAGCTTTGTAGCATAACATGAAATTCTATTTGTGTTCCAATTTCAAGATTCGGCAACTCCGACTGAAGCGCATGCTTACTCTCCTTACCCTATCTCAGATTCAATTTATCACTTCTTATTTAACCTTAGGCCAGCCTCAAATGACCTTATCTAGAGATTGATCACCTATTGAAGTCTGTCATTTTCTTGTGGTGCCAGTCAGAAGCCTGGATAAAGGAGGAGGGTGACGTTTATCAGGCTAGTTATGACATCAAGCTGTTAAACAGAAACTTCGATACAATATCGTTTGTCTAGGACTAGATAAAATTTCTACACACCTTTAAGACGCTTTTAATGAATGTTATATATAAAAATTCAACAAAGTCCGTTTTATTGAAAGGGCGTGTTGGTCTATACATAATAGTTGCATTATCCCATACGAACGGTGAGAACTGTCTTTTGCAACCGAATTGAACGGCTTTTGTTGCCGAAGATGTCATTAAACTTTTGGAACCATCAGTTATATTGTATATATGCTAAGTAAGGCACAGTTTAGTTGTGCACCATTGCATAGTGGTTAGCTTGCTGGACTGCAAGCAGAGCGGTCAGAGATTCAAATCTCCGCCAGGGTACACTGTAAGCTATAATGAGCACACTGATCGTACGCTGTCCGTGGGAAAATCAGAGGGCGAGGGGAAAGAACTGGCCACTCACCCCCATGTGCCGAGGGTAAGAAAATGAACTCACCAACACGTCATACCCACGGGTGCCTCTCGGGGTTAGTAACCATTAGAAAGGTAAGGTAGGCCTACACATCAACGGCCCTAACAGCCATGAGATGTTGTCACAATGGTTTACAGTTAATACTGTAGAGAAGTTTCCCAATGTCGTCAAACTCTTTGAATCTTTGAATTATAGACGTAAGTAGGCCTAGGTGCCCCTACTAGCGGGACTAGCGGGATTTTTTCCCTTCTGGGTATATACCTTGGTGACCATCTTGTATTTATTTTTAGTTATTGACGCATTGTACATATTCTTTGTTTCAATAAAGGATTATGTTACGTTATGTTATGTTTTGAATCCAATCCAGTATCTTTAGTTTATGCACAGAAAGTAAGTTATCCTAGGCCTTGTCAGCCATATGATGTCACTAAACCCTTGAAAATATTTTATACTCAAAGACACCTTTAAATCGCTTTTCATGAGACCTTATATACTTCACACTGTCGTTTGGTTATTGAATTTGTTCTCCGTAAGGACGTCAACAGTCATAGCAGCCATAAGAGGTCGTTAAGCAGCTGGAAACTAATCGTTATTGATCAGTAATTAATTACGCTTTTTCCTTTGCACCGCAGGCCCAATATAATGCAATATGTATTAAACCATAAGGACGGTGAGAACTGTTGAGAATAATTTCCGTCAACGTCAACGACCTTTTTTGCCACGTGATGTCGTTAAACTCTGGATCCTATTCCTAATCGTTATTGGAAAGAGTAATCATTATTAGCAAGAGATGTAAGGTCGACGTCAAAGATGTCGCTAAACAATGGAAACTACTCGCTGATGGAACTCCGCAACTGTATCTATTCCGGTGATGCCCATCCAAAGTCTGGATTAAGCAGGACAACGTTAATCACTTCAATTTTGACACAGCGTTCTTAAATAGAACCTATCAAAGCCAACGGCTTTTGATACCATGGGATATAGTTAAAAACTCAATACTAGTAATATCGAGCTATTATGTTTCGACACCTTTAAACCGAATATATAAGGCGCTATATATTTGCTTCTCGCAAGATACAAACTTCTGTTAAATCTAAGAACTTTAATCTATTAACTGCCAGTGACAACTTCAGGTGTTATATTATTTAATACAGTGGGGTGAACTATGAGACTTAATCAGATGTCGTTAAACGATTGGAATCGAATCCAATCATTTCTGTGGTTATGCATGGGAGTAATATAGAATCATCTGGGGGGTCCATAGAGTAGTGGTAACATCACTGGCGTGAAGAGCAGTAGGTAGTGGGATCGCTTCCCACAACCCTTCCAAGTCTACTCAGCCTATCATTCGCAAGATGGCGCGTTGTGAAAATGAGATGTAGAACGTGAAGGGTGCCTTGCAAGGCTGCCGTATACAGTTAAAATTCGACTCCTGTAATAACTTGTGATCATCTGTTCATACTGATTTGTAATCATACTGCGTAATTGTCAGTTTGAAAATGTTATACGATTATTATTATTATTATTATTATTATTATTATTATTATTATTATTATTATTATTATTATTATTATTATTATTATTATTATCACCTGCGGCCTTGGTTTCCACAAGATGGCGTTAAATATCACGCTATGCATAGACACCTTTAAATCAGCTATTTACATAGTTATATATACTCCCATTTCGTGTCAAACCGTGAATGAGCCGTGCCATAACAACAAGGTGAGAATTGTACAAGAAGAGCTTTTTTCATATTAGGCGTCACCTGCTATAATCAGGTGGTGCCAGTTCCATGACTGGTTAAAGGAGGTGGGCTACGTCAATGGTTATGGCAGCCACAAGATATCGTTAAACACCGGAAACTATTTTTACGATGACGTCAATGTGATGCCATGAGGAGTAATAGGCCTAATGCCTTTGCTTTGTGTAGCCTTTACTTGAAATCTGTTTCCATCATTTGTACAATCATAAGTGCTGCCATTTCGTTAATACAACATGCTAAATGCGCTTTATTAAGGGTCTTGATGCATAAAAACATGCATACATACATACATACATACATACATTCATACATACATACATACATACATACATACATACATACATACATACATACATACATACACACACATACATGCATGCATACATGCACACATCCATATGTCCATACATGCACGCTTACATACATACATACATACATACATACATACATACATACATACATACATAAATACATACATACATACATACATACATACATACATACATACATACATACATACATACATACATACATACACACACACACACACATACACACACACATACATACATACATACATACATACATACATACATATTATGCTTGCATACACACATGTCGTTAAACTGCTGGAATCTATCCAATCGGTCATAACTCCATCACTGTTGTTTTCAGGTGGTGCCAGTCCAAAACCTGGATAAAGGAGGAGGGCGATTCTAGTCATCTTCGTTAGACTGAAATTACCCGCCTCATCGCCATCTTTGTGTATCCTAATTAACCCTGCTTTATTTTACCTCTACGCTTTTTCTCCCCTTTCTTTGCCTTATCTTAACTTGTTTCACCATTCCTTTACTATGCATACACCAACTACTTCATCATTTCCTTATGAAACCCTATTTGATTAGGTATGGTAAGGCAGTTACCATATATCTTTTCTTACCTTGGTTATTATATCTCACTTTATTCTTAACTTACCCCATGAGGGTTCTTTTAATTTTATTTACCTTAGTCTACCTTGCCTTGTTTTGACTTCTTTTACCACAGTACTTATTTTATATTACTATACCTTACAACATTTACATAATATGTATACGGTTAAGTAAGCTAAAAATATTATTTTTAGCTTACTTAGCCGTATAACATCTATTTTACCTGATCTTACAACGCCTAATTTACCTTAATTTATCTTACAATAGAGGAGGAGGAGATGAAGAAGACGAAGATGAAGAAGAGCAGTCCCTTAAGCCCTGAGGCAGCCATGGATATGAAGCGTTAGCGACTTCATTTTCTTAGCCTCGGCGTATGATGGCCGGTCCTCTCTATCACCCTCTGATCCTACCACCGGTCAGTTTACTCATTATGGATGAGTTGGCTGGGACGCAGGTGGAGTAGAAACATCGAAACAAATGCCTGCGCTGGCTGGGGAAGATTTACTTTAGATCAAGACTTAAAATATCGTGTTTTTTACACAAAGTTTGCATTTGACTTGTTTGCAGTGTGCAGTGTGTACTGTGTAGTATGAATTTTTTTGTAAATTAGCTCGTCAGCTTCACGTACCCACGATTTCGTCCTAATCCCTGAAATTTTATTCAGCAGTTCAGATAAAATTTGACAATTTGAGGAAGAATGAGCTATTGGCATTTCTGAGTATTTTAGGCACTGCCTTCAATTGGTCTATTTTAGTCTTATTTACTTATGTTGCGCAGGCGACATCATCGACCAGGGAAAGAACATCATCATCTACGGCATAACAGATGTCGCCTACAGCTGGCAACAGATCCAATACCGTTGGCCCAATAAGCAATCCCCAGAGCAACTGGGCCAACACATGCGAACTACCCTGGCCGAAACGGGTCTCTACCGTCCATCGTGTCTTTTCTGGTACAAGGCCGAATGCACCCCGTCGTCCCCTATGTACGTTCGCAGCGTCGGAGGCCTGCCAGGATTGATCGCGACGAGGTATGGAGCCGACGAGAAGTTCGACTCGGTCGAGGACATGGCCGCTGCGACCAACTTCGAGGTCCTCCACGTTCTACACGGTCTGACCCGACTTCCGTTCAATATACTCTCGATCGACTATGTCCATGACAGCGTCATCGAACGCATCATAAAACTGAACGAGGTCTCGGATGGAGGTCTGAGGATCTCTTCCATTGACCTGAGTTCCGATGAGTTGGATGAGGTCTTCCTGCAACCGCCTCATAACATGCACAAGCTGTTCAATGCAACGCTGAACAGCACAACGCTGAACAGCACTCAGCAGGCGGCCATGAACAATTCCTATGAGTTCCGGGGGCATCCAGTGCCTCCCGTGCAGCACAAGGAGACGACCATGTGATTCAGCCACACTCACCCTGGCACAGCGACGCATCTGTCTGGAACTGGAATTCTGTTTGCAAATTTATATTGCGCCTAATTTGGGAGAAAATTCACTTAGGCGCTCCCGATTTGACAACACAAGATACCGAAAGAAAATCCAGACTGAATGATTGAGTGAAAGAATGAACAAATGAACAAATGAACTAATGAACCAATGAACGTAGGAACTAATGAACGAGTGAACTAATGAACGTATGAACTAATGAACCAATGAACTTATGTACTAATGAACGAATGAACGAGGGAATCACTGAACAAATGAACTAATGAACTAATGAACCAATGAACTAATGAACCAATGAACGTATGAACTAATGGACCAATGAACAAATGAACAAATGACTGACTGACTGACTGAATGAATGAATGACTGACTGAATGAATGAATGAATGAATGAATGAATGAATGCTTACACCAATGGCGGTCGTAGTAGTTGAGACTGCTGACAAATGTTACCATGGCTTAGTTGTTGTATGACAGAAACAATTTTAACGATGCTTTTCTTTATCAGCGACACTCTCAATAACGAAAGGATACCTTAAGTTTTAATCCGCCAAAGGTTCTGAAGATCCTTTTAGTCGCGTCCTCATTTCTGTCACTACTTTTCGCCCTCGATTTCTCGACCTTGTTTCTATTTCGCTCTTGTTTCCATGCAAACCATTCTCAATAATATTGGATTTCCTATGTTTGTTGCTATTTCACTGTATTGGTCCAAGTTTTCCACTTTCTCCTAATATTTTTTACTTCGCAATTTCGTTGCAACCATCCCCTAAACCGGTTTGTGGTAGCTTAGAGGCGTTCCCTCCCATATGGAATGGAGTATGGAGAACAGGCTTACATGCATGAATTATTGTGCTTGAATTAGTAATGGTAATGATAATTGCAAATTTATATAGCGCCACTTCAAGAAAGACTCATCAGAGGCGCTCCCGAGTCCCGACCTAACACAATGGAACCACGATCGAACAAAATGGTCTTCAATGGTCTACTGGATTGATCCTTTAGTACTTGTCTGCAATTTCGAATACGGTGTTTCGCTGCTCAAAAGTACTGAAGAAGCACATAGGAAGTATGTTATAAGTATGTTAGCCATGTCATTCTGCACTGTTTTTGTACTAAATCAGTTGACTGTATACATCTTTATGACTGCATACTCACACTCCGCAGCGTTGTTCAAAGCTGTAGGTTAACTTTTTTAGTCTGTATAATTGATTGCTAGATGCGAAACTGCTTACAACTTGTCTAGAAGCGCTATATAAAGTTGTGTAACAATGATACGAGGATGTAATGGTGCCCGTGGCGTATTTAGAAAGTCCAGGTCTGAGAGTTGGTGAAGGTAGTTGCTACAGGAGTACATTAGTGAGATTTTTTTAAATTCAAAAGTGCACATTTTGCAGCTTGCAATGTACCCAGCAATGTACTCAGCCAATAAACATTTGATTGGGCTACTGGAGTGTGTAAGGGTACCATGTTTGTCCCATAGGAATAAGGGTTCCAAATGGGAATAAGGGTACCATAGGCAAATGGGTCCATACAGGAATAAGGGTTTCTTGTGGGAATAAGGGTGCCATATGGGCAAATGAGGCCTGTAATGGAATAAGGTTGATTACAATTACAATTACACGGTATCTCTAGACAACCCACACTGACTTGACGCAGCGCACGGGAATAAGCCGCTTGTCTTTTATGAAACGCTTTGGGTATTTTGGAGTGTGCCATTTACGAGCTGGTGGAAGAAATGGGAAGACATGGAAATGTATGGGAAGTTTGTTTCCCTCTCCGACTAAATACGCCACTGAAGGAGGGTTGTCAATGGTTTGTAGCTTTAGGTGGAAACGCTGCTTGGACAGATTGGTTTTTGTAATAAAACGATTTTTAATAATTCGGCAGTTTTTTCATATTACGTAGTATATTTAGATCTAATCTAATCTAATCTAATATTATCTTTATCTAATCTTATCTATATAATCTAATATAATTTATGATTCTTAAAAGGCACTTTACGGCTGTCCTTACTGCCCCCCCCCCCTACCCAGATGCCGGTGTCCTTTGGCACGGATTATGACGACCCATTCCTGTCCATTGTCTGCCTGTTACCGGATTAGATTCTGGATGGAGAGGATTATGAATTAAATTTTATACAGCAACTAGTCTATGAACCATATAATCGTCAGTGTTTTGCACCATGGCATATTTTAACTGTATGACTAGTGGGACAAATGTCCCAGTAGTAGTAGGGGTGATTTGTCCCAGGCAATGTATGGTTAAAGTATAAGTAGTGGGACAAAATGTTGGAAGAGTTTTAAGGTTTGCCCCAGTAGTAAATTCCCAAAAAGGTAATGGATTTTTTCGGGAGATGAAATCCTAAGAAAAGGTCATCAACTGTTTTCGGGAGGTGACGTTTTCGGGCGATGACTTCCTAAAAAAAGGTCATAAACTTTTTCTGGAGGTGAATTTGTAAAAAAGTCATCAATTGTTTTCGGGAGATGACTTTTCTGGAGATGATTTCCTAAGAAAAGGTCATGAACTTTTTTGGGGAGAAGAATTCCGAAGAAAAGGTCATCAACGGTTTTCGGGAGGTGACTTTTTTGGGAGATGACTTCCTAAAAAAAGTCATCAACTTTTTCGGGGAGATGAGTTCCCAGAAAAAAAGGTCATAAAAGTTTTTCAGAGACGAGTTCCAAAATTTTGTCCCAGTAGTCAAAATTCCTTAAAATATGCACTGTTTTGCACTGATTAAGTTCACCAGTTTAAACGTATTCAGAGGTGTGGAAGAAATCAAAACACTTAATCAAATAATAATAGAAAAAATAATACTAATGATAATAGCATTAATAATAATATTACTATCATTATTACTATCATTATTATTATCATCATTATTATCATCATGAAAATTATCATCATCGTCGTCGTCGTTATGGTCGTCGTCGTCATCATTATCATTGTTAATTCTGTTATTAAATGCGTGTCCTTATCGACACCTTTAAATAATACCTCAATTGTGCTATAATTAAGTCAGTTTTGTTAAATTCTTAAGTTGCTTAAATAACGTCCTACAAGCAAAAGCAGCTGAGCGACCCTGTAATGAGAAGAAATCGTATAATTATGTCGGCGTCAGCAGCCTTTGTGGCCATAAAATGTCCTTGAATTCTCGATCCTCGCATAATCAAAATTTAGAACTCCACCACTACCCTTAGTCATATAAGGGGCCCAAGCTTTGGAAGTTTACATATTTCAAATAGTTGTCCATTAGCCTTATAATTAATTCCTTTCTGCCATGGTGCACTGTGCTCTGAACCATGGCAAACGGGTACAATCATGGCCAATCCGCCAAGTCTGGATAAAGGAGAAGGGCAACGCTATAAATCATATTTGTTATGATACAGCGTCGTTAAACAATAGGTCAAAAGGAGCTTTTGCATACAGGTGCAACTCCTTATATGAAATTTCTTAGATATCAGAAAATGAAAACCCTGGCTGACCATGGCCGTTGAAGTTTCAAAGACTAGACGTTTATTTGAAATAATAATAATAAGATAAATGTGTAATCCATCAGGAGTAATAACATCATGCTAGGAGCTGTTACGGGTATCTGGAAAATCATAAAATTAGAGCCTTTACGTATTTTGGCTTTGGCAATTAAGGTCAAATGCTGCTACTCAGTCCAACGTCACAAGTTTCCTGGTCTTTTTAAAATGCTCATTCAATTTCTAAACATTATTTCTCATTATTTAAATCATTTAGCGCAATTACATAATCACAGTTTGCAACTGAAGCAGGCCTACATCTTATGTACAATCTATCGTAAAGTAACATGCGATCTTTATGTAGCTCCCTTTTTATATATACGCTGTAATCGTAATCTCGAGATTCCTGCATCGTCCGCAGAAGCCGCATGTGTCTGGTCTAGATCCGTTTCCTCCTAAGGACGGGGTGATTTTTCCTGAACCCGTGGGGTGATGACCCCAAGAGGTGCCTCGCTTCCGACCAGGGGCGCTAAGTCAGCCTCACCCTTCATCTTTGCCCCTCCTTTGAGTTGCATCATCTCCTTCCCCGCATCACCAGCCTTCTTCTGGCCTGTCCCCGAGGCCACTGCCCAGTCTTTCGATCCTGGCTCCTTCCCCTGCGGTCTGGCTACGACCGCCCCTGGGTAACGAGGGACAGGGTCTTCTCTCGGAGGGTGTTGACCCAGTGCCCCCATCTTCCTGCCCCGTAGGTCCTGCTCCTCGGTTTCATCCTCGTCCTTGGGTTTCTCGGTGATTCCGAGCTTCTGGCCGAGCCATTGGAACTTGGTCGTGAACTCCTCCTGGATGAGGTTGAAAGCCATCGACATAATGGCCATTCCGAAAACCATGTACATTGCGGCCCCCACCATCTTCATCTGTGAGTCGAGGTTATTCAGAGTGGCCGATCCAGGCACAACATCTCCAAACCCTATGGTTGAAATCGTTATGAAGCAATAATAAGCCGCCTTCAACCAATCCCAACCTTCCCAAAACCCAAACAACAACGACCCCATGAAGATATAACCCGCAACGAGACCCATCGTTATCGTCAGAGGCACGCTGACCTTATCTTCATCATCGTCATCGTCGTCGTCGTCATCGTCATCATCAACCTCAGCCGCTCCCGAGCCAGGCTTCGTTGGCCAGGCTTGTGGAGTGGAAGTGAGGTTCTTGGGCGCGTCGGGGGTCTTGTCGTTCTTGCGGCCGCGGAGGCATCCACAGCAGCAGACCTTGGAATAGATGAAGCGGAAGATGTTGGCCATGATCTCTCCGATGTTTGCCAGACACAGCAGCATCAGAGGAATGCCAAGGAGAGCGTAAGCGATACAGACCAACCGACCGTAGAATGTCTTCGGAGCTATGTTGCCATATCCTATGCAACACAACCACAACACGATACTGCACATTACCCTTCAACGCGATACAGGACAGTGCAACGAATAAAACGATACAATGCTTTGCAATGTGACGCTACTGTATATCATACAGTTTCATTTCGCACCATATATCATAACACGCTTCAGTCTCACCATCCCATACTTCAACCAAACTACTAAATACTATGCTGTACTCTACCATACTATACTATTTAATGCTAAATTATACTATGCCAAGCTGAACCATACAACACTATATTATTCCTTACTATATCATACCATGCTATGACATGCTATGTCACGCTATGCTATGCTATGCTATTGTATGCTTGCTATATTATCTTATGCTATGCCAAGCTAACCATACTATTGGCCGAAAGTGTTATGAAATACAATGACGTTTCCAGAGTTTGTCTCTCTTTTCTATCTCTCAGAATGAGCATCCCAAGCGCCGCAGAGGGCTTGCTTATCACCCACCAGAAGAGGGTGACAACGGATTTTATGTCTCAGACCCTGAACATACTAACCGATGGTGGTAAATACGGTTACTGAGAAGAGCAGGGACCCCGGAAACGACCACTTGTAGCTCGGACCGCCGTCCTGTCCCATAGCCGAACAGTTGGATCCGTCGTAGTTGAGCGTCAGGACGTCATCCCTGAACCTCTCCACCTGCTTCCGGAACTCCGCAACGGCCAGATCGACATCATCGTCATCTGGGTAGCTGAGCGCGATCTCCCAGAGGCTTCGCACCGTTGAGTTTTCCATTGGAAAGTACTTGTTCATCGTCTGGATGCATTCCTCCTTTTCGTTGGTGTCTTCCAGATGTTGGAAGATAACTCCTCCGGCGATTGCGAAGAGGGTTACCAGGAGACACAGCACGACGTTCGTCATGATGATCTTTGCCGACCTTTTGCAGAACTCCATCCGAGCCCGTTTCACATCGCTGGCGTTGCTGCTCGTATATGTGATCGCTGGGGCGTGACGGGAGCCAGGAACGACGGCGCTGGCCTTGTCAGACATGACTCAGATACTGCTGAAGATTCTGGTGGACATAGATTCATATATGCCATGTACACAGCATCTTTGATAGGTTCTTACAAATGTGCTCTTTAAAAGCCCACATACATACATACATACATACATACATACATACATACATACATACATACATACATACATACATACATACATACATACATACATACATACATACATACATACATACATACATACATACATACATACATACATACATACATACATACATACATACATACATACATACATGCATATACACACTGACATATATATGTTACAGGCAATTCGTAAAACCAGGGATTTTGTAAAATGCCTGAAATTGTTAGGCAATTTGTAAAATTCCTGATTCACTCAGGCACTTTACAAATTCCCTGAAAAAACCAGGGATTTTGTAAAATCCCTGAAATCAGACGACGAAAATTTGACAGATTGCCTGAAATTAAAATGACGAACATAAACGAAGTTTATCATGAAAACAAGCCCTATTTTCAAAGGTTTATCATTTTTAGATGGTATTTTATTTAAAGTTCAGTTCTCAAGTTGTAAAACCAGGAATTTTGCAAAATGCCAGAAAGTTTATTATGCAAACAAGTCATATTTTCAAAGGATTAACATTTTTAGATGGTACATTGTATTTTATTTTAAGTTCAGTTCTCGAAAGCTACAGCAGTTTTTCTCTTTTCACACGACATACTCGAATGACATCGACTGTTGCACTTGACTTATTAATTATTAATTGACAGATTAAGTATAGAACTGACCTAACCAAAGTAAAACCAGAAATGAAATAGTGTTTGCTGGGTTTTAATTTATAGCAAGGGTAGGCCTACTCGTCTGACCACAGTTAATCTCAGCCAATCGGCAGATGGGTCATTATCCGAAATGTTACAAATTTCGTCTCCGAAAAACAAAAAAAATTTTTCCCCAAAATTGGTTGCAAGTTAAATTTAACTAATTTGAAAGAAATCCACTATATTTTAAATCGTAAGTTAATTTTTTTCGGAATTTATAAAGTCAAAACTCCTCTTTTTTCATTACAGTCCGTCCTTTTTGTGTAATCATATTTAATCACAGGGACCTGAAATATTCCTCTGGTGCTTATAAAATGGACATTTCCTAAAAGTAGATGATACCAGCATTAAGTAGGAATAAAACAGGCCTTTCCTTCACATAATATATTTAATACAGGACCTGGCCTGAGGTCCCGTTTGCAAAATGGTGTTGAGGGAAATTTTCACTGCCACTTAGTCAATGGGTCCCTAGACATGAAAAATCACCGAGGTGCTTTTCTACCACAATAGCGTAACTGACGCTATGGCCAAATCCAAAATGGCCGCCATCGGCCATATTGGAAAAATCATCTTTTTTGTTTCTTAGAGTATTTGCAAGTGTAATATCTCTAATTCAACTAATTGCGGTATGTGGAATTCATTTGTAATACTGTTTTCGCGATTATGGGTCATCTTGACCATCAAAGGTAACGGTCAAGGTCACTTTGTTACATCGACGATTTCGATTATAGATTAGCCGATTTAGCATCAGAAACAGGTATAACAGTATCAGAAATGAATTCCACATACCGAAATTAGTTGAATTAGAGATATTACACCTGTTTCTGATGCTAAATTCGGCTAATTTATAATCGATATCGTCGATGTAACAAAATGACCTTGACCGTGACCTTTGAAGGTGAAGATGACCCATAATGGCGAAAACAATTTCAGAAATGAATTCTACATACAGAAATTAGTCAGATTAGAGGTATTACACTTGCAAATACTCTAAAAAAACAAAAAAGATGATTTTTCCAATATGGCCGATGGCGGCCATTTTGGATTTGGCCATAACGTCAGTTACGCCATTGTGGTAGAAAAGCACCTCGGTGATTTTTCATGTCTAGGGACCCATTGACTAAGTGGCAGTGAAAATTTCCCTCAACACCATTTTGCAAACGGGACCTCAGGCCAGGTACTGGAATAATTAGTCTGTTGTCAAGAAATTTAGACATTTTTCGAAATTATTTAAAAAAAGAAATATTATTTTTAGCTGCAGAAAAAATCTGTGCAGCATTAGCTATAACTGTATGTTATATGCACTAGATACAAGTTGAACAACATATCAAGACTTGCTAGTAAATTCTAATTACATGCAATTTATTTTTATATCAAGTAATTCACAAAAAATACATGTAATTCACTCTTAGCAATGCGTCATTACCATCCGTGGCAAGATGCGACTGTCATGAGAAAATAGCAAAAATCTTATGTATACGGATGGTAATGATGAAAAACAACCGCTGGATGGTAATCACAAAATGATGAAATTTATGACAGTCGTCAAATATTTTCACATGAATTACTCTATCAGATAATTAATTTATATCAGTTCAACAAAAGCGGTAAATAAAATAAGTTATCAATGTTATAATCTACCTAAACCAGGAAATACAACACGAGATGGTAGTGAAACACAAATTTACTTTTTTGTAATTTGGGACACACAAACTTAAATTAAAAATAAAACATTATGAATTTCAGGACAAATCTGTGTGATTCCATTAAGAGTTGACAATATCTTGTTCCTGATGTTTTTCTTTTAGTAGGTAAGCACGTTCTCTAAAAGTTATAGACTTCCCAAAAAATAAGATGGCTATGATGCTTATTTCTATGGACATGTATAAATAGGCCCAAAAAGAAATAAATGTTACGAAAATGAGTCTAAATGTTTAATTATTGCTTATGCTAGCTACTAATTAATCAAAATAATATACCTTTGTTACAGGTTGTAATGGAATAAATTTGCGTAAAAGCTGAATTTAATGCATTGTACACCGTCTCGGACAGAGGATGGTAGTGATATTTCGTATACATTTAGTAATTTATTTCTAAATTTCCAAAATCTAGCAGCTAAAACAATGATGGAAATGTTAATCTGCTCATTCTTTGAAGGATAGGCAAAACAAATTTGAAGAAATTATCAAAAAAACTCAAAAAACCAGCATGGGACATCAATTCTGCACTTTTCGGATAATGGCCCAGATATTTCGATCAACTTCTAATTGCTGCGACGGCACATCAAAGACTTATAAGGAAATCGACGATCAAAGTTCACTGGACGCTGCAAGACAAATAGATGCAAATTTTTCAAAGGGAAAGTGAAGTTGTCGAGCGGTATTGTTAATTAATTTGTGAGCTTTCAACAACTTAAAATATCCTGCAACTTCAAAGTTCGCTGGGCGCTGCAAGACAAATAGGTGCAAATTTCTCAAAGGGAAAGTGAAGTTGTGGAGCGGTTTTGTTAATCCGGCTCGACAACCAAACTTTCTCTTTGAAAAAAATAATCTGTCAATTAATAATTAATGTCAAGTGTAACAGTCGATGTCATTCTAGTATGTCGTGTGAAAACAGAAAAACTGTTGTAACTTTCGAGAACTGAACTCAAAATATATGGTCATAACATGTATAAATGTTAATCCTTTGAAAATAAGGTTTGTTTGCATAATAAACTTCGCAATCGCCGGAGGAGTTATCTTCCAAACAATTTTATTTTTTAGAAAATATTTGCAAAATCCAGGGGGCGCAAATGCGCCCCCTTGCGCCCCCCTCCGGACGCCCATGTTTAAGTGTGTATAATTGAACGCATATATATCTATATATATTTATGTATGTAAGTATTTATCTATGCATTTATTTCAGCCCTATGTCTGTATATATATGTATGTATTTAGGCCCAATGGATATATATATACATATATACATATATGCATATCTGAGTAGAGACCTTGAAGGCAGGAGCGAAGACTTAGGGGCAAAGGGGGACTGTCCCCAAAATTTGAGGAGGGGATAGAGTTGCTTATATTCCCCAGTATTAAAATATTTCATAAATATTTCATAAATATCATTATAAATGTCTACAGTATTTTCCACTGTTTACCATTGTTTGGTGTTCGCGGCGCAGTAAAACACCGTATACCGCTCGCCAGTTGCCATAGACTAAAATAGGGGACTAAGCTTGTTGCCGTTGTGTTTTCCAGGTCTGAAGCTGGTTTCATGGTGTTAATTTTGAAATGTTTTTCGACCTGTCCCCTCAAACCCTGGACCAAGTCTCCGCCTATGCCAGATGCGGCGATATATAAATTTCAATTGATTGATTAAATGATGTATATGTGTATGTATTGTATTTCAAAACATATAAAGCACCTCTACCCAGTGCCATCCAAAAGGAGGCGCTCCCGTTGCGAAGCTTTCCGGAAATAAAGGTAAGTTTTAAGAAAACGAAAAGCTGTGACAGGACCACCATAGAGTATTTGTAAATTGCTTTAATTATAACCGAAAACTTATACTGCGCCATTCAAAACAGCGGCGCTTTCGACCCGCATCAAAGATAGTAGTGCAGCCCGGACCGAAGGAGGAAGCTGACTCCACAATGAAAGACCAATACTACTGAAGCAACGAGAGTGGGCCATGAATGTTCTTACTCAGGAAACAAATAGGCCTAAATCAAGTCGATCAGAGGAACGAAGAGGGCGAAGGGAACCAGCTGTGGTAGGAAGAAGACATATTGAGTCACAGAGTTTTAGGAGCAATTCCAAGATAAGATCGGAGAATAACGGCAAGTACCGATGATGACGATAAGGAGTCTATTAAGTATTCGTTTGTTCGCGAGACGTAAAACAACAAATAACAAACCGAAAATAAATAGAGAAATAAATAAGCAAAAACAAACAGGAAATAAACAAGCAATAAAAAAGCAAAGAGATATAAGGAAAGAGAAACAGACACACACGATCGCATATCAAAGCAGACAGACAGACAGACAGACAGACAGATAGACAGACAGACAGATAGACAGGTGCGAAAATCTCAGTTCATACCTGTGGACGACAATGTAAGTGTTTCGTCGAACTGCGGACGACTTTGCTCCAGATTTTCCTTAGAACTGAGCTCTCTTCCTCCTCATCCTACTTCCTCTCCTCCTTCTCATCATCATCATCACCATTCTTATTCTCAGCTGCAGCAGCCGTGTCTGCTTAGACGCAAACAGAGATTCTTTTGCGGCCGTGATGTATCGAATCGATTACCTTCCGTACGGCGTCCCCCGTTGCTAAGCAACCAGTGGTCTGTCAACCGTGTCTTGAGCAACGATTGCCATTCACAAGCAACCATCATCATCACCACCACCACCACAATCAACACTCATCGCCATCTTCATGTCTCCCTCTGTCTCTGTCTCTCTATCTCTGTATGTCTCTCTATGTCGTTCCCTGTCTTTCTCTTCCTTCATCCATCTATCTGCCTGCCTGTCTGTCTATCCATCCATCAGTTCATACATCAATTCATCCATCCATCCATCCATCCATCCATCCATCCATCCATCCATCCATCCATCCATCCATCCATCCATCCATCCATCCATCCATCCATCCATCCGTCTGTCTGTCTGTTTATCTATCCATCACGCAATCCATCTATCAATCAATCCGTTTATCCATCCATACATCCATTCATCTGTCTGTCTATCTGTCTATCTATTTATCTATCTACCTATCTACCTATCTATCTGTCTCTCTGTCTGTGTCTGAATCTATCTCTCTGTCTCTTCCTCTCTGGGCCTCTCGCTGTCTTGCTTTCTCTGTCTCTGCCTCTCCCTTTGTCTGACTGTTTTTCTTTTGTTCACTGTCAAGTGCTGACTTATTGAAAGCAGTCACGGTTGAGCGATCAATGCTCGCATATGCGTCAATTCCTGTGCGGCAAGTAGTGCTTCGTAATTGTATTGTAATTATAATCGTCAACTCCAGTTTCTAAAGCGCCAGCTGAGAGTCAAGCGCAGGGCCTCAGCTTATTCACCAGCGCTACGTCGAGTCAGAAGGGCTTGTCCATAGAGTTGTCAAATGGATACAAGTCCGGTTGCCAGAGAGACCAGAGGTAGAGGAGCTGTTAAGGCGGGTCTCGTTGAGGTCGAGAATGCTTGTAAGATGGAGGAGCGAATGATTGGGGTAGAAATTCTAGAAGAGATGGGAGTTTAATTTGGGATGATTTGTAGAGGAGCCTGGGTCAGAGAATGGTATGTGTTAGCTGCTACATTGGCATAGGCGTAATTTGTGGGGTATGTATGTATGTATGTATGTATGTATGTATGTATGTATGTATGTATGTATGTATGTATGTATGTATGTATGTATGTATGAATGTATGCATGCATGCATGCATGTATGTATGTATGTATGTATGTATGTATGTATGTATGTATGTATGTATGTATGTATGTATGTATGTATGTATGTATGTATGTATGTATGTATGTATGTATGTATGTATGTATGTATGTATGTATGTGAGTGCATAGGGATACATACATACTAGTACCCCCACTTTTTGGACTGGGGGTACCGTACCCCCACTTTTTGCACAATGCCAATCATTATTTTATTATTGTGCCTTCCCAAATATCGCAGTCTCAGCCTTGCTTCGTGTATGTAAGAAATTGGTACCCAACTTTTTAGACCAAGGTCACGCCCCTGGACATTGGTGGTGGAATTGAGAATCTGTGGAGAATGACAGAACGGTTGGTCCCCCAGTGTAAGAAACCGATCGACGCCATTGCTCAATATAGCCTATAGGTGGCTCTCCGTTCCACTAGATGGCTTCATGAGTGTTCTGAGAACGATCGAGAGGTGGAGAGGCCGCACACTGAGTCTGTTATTCTCCGACACGACACACAATTACACCGTCTATTATCATTCGGAAACTATCGATCTATGACAGCCTCTTACAATAAGAGACACGTACCCCCAAGAATCATACATAAATACATACATACACACATACATAAATACGTACATACATATATACATGCACACACATATACACACATACATACATACATATGCACATGCATAAATACATACATACATAGCCTGTACATACATACATACATACATACATACATACATACATACATACATACATACATAAATATTTATATACATACATACATGCACACATGCATACATACATACATACATAAACACGTACATACACATACATACATATTCACATATATAAATACAAACATACATGCATGCAAACATACACACATACATGCATAAACATACATACATGTATAAACACGTACATAAAAACATACATACATACATGCATGCATACACACATACATACATGCATACATATGCACATACATAAAAACATACATACGTACATACATATGTACATACATAGATACATACATACATACATACATACATATATAAACACGTACATACACACATACATACATGCATAAATACATACATACATACATACATACATACATACATACATACATACATACATACATACACACATACGTACATGCATAAATACATACATACATACATACATACATACATACATACATACATGCATAAATACATACATACATGCATACATACATACATACATACATGCATACATACATACATACATACATACATACATACATACATACATACATACATGCATACATACATACATGCATAAATACATACATACATACATACATACATACATGCATACATACATACATACATACATGCATACATACATACATACACAGCATTGCGTATCACAAAGAGCTTTTGTGAGGTACTTAAGTGTCTTGATATATACACCAACATATCTATTTTAGTCTACATTGATATATTTTTATAATATACATATTTATTTTAGATAGTAAGACTATATATATATATATATATATATATATATATATATATATATATATATATATATATATATATATATATATTATGTTAGCTTGTTAGTCTAGAGGTGAAATGTGAGTTAGAATGATACGAGAAATGACAAGAAAAACGAAGACTTCGCAATATTGATAAAACGTATATTTACACTATGTACATAATTGAAACGATACTCACACATACGAGACAAAACGAAACGTCAAAAGACAGACTCTCCGAGAAGACGCCTGCACAAACTCCACAAAGGAAGATACAACTCGAGAACCGGCAATTAAACATGAGTAGCGACCACGCAGGGTACACTCTCTGAAAACGACCACAAAAGGGTACTTACAATGCGTGACACAACCAGTGCACGTCTTACGCCTTACTTAACTAAAACCGGTCTCTCTGTAGACACAAGAACACTGCTATATGGGTAATTCCGTGGATTCTTTGGATTTTGGGTGTAGAAAATGTGGAAAAATGAAATGTATATAAATGCATAAAACCAAATATTTTTTTGATCTACGATGCATTTAGAATATCAATTTATGAGTTTCCCTGCACGACGTATTGCGAAAAGTTTCTTACAGCGTGATTTATAGAACATTAAATTAATTTTATGAAAATTTTATCATTACTGTCACACATATTTGGGAAGCTGAAATCTCATAATTTTACTAAATATTACATCATATAATAGTTGAATTCTGACCACATGATAGTTTTCTTACTGAGTAATCTGTAAGTTTACAGTTAGTTTACGTATTTAGCCTATTGATTAGTTTACAATATAGTTTTTAACAATTGTGACAGTAATGAGAATTATGTGACAGCAATGAGACTGTGTGACTGTAATGATAAAAATGAGACATAAATGAGACACGGTATAAGGTTGATATTTTAAGTGTGACTGTAATGAGACGTGACTGTAATGAGGGCACTGCACTAAGCACGGATATACACCGAATGTTATGAGTGCTAACCAAGCGAAAACAATGTTTTCTTACTGGGACCATATGCCTCATTCGAAAGTTAAAGTGCTTCAAATCGTGTTAGTTAAACTTTAGAAGTAACAGAGGATGACTGTAATGAGACGTGAAAATTCGGATTGATAGTTTTTCACGAAAATTTTCATTATTTATTTAATTAATGGCACATATTTAAAAATTTTATTGTTTGGCCCTATTTATAATTCCTCTCGGCAGTTTTGCGAACCATTTCCGGTAGGGTGCGTCTAAAAGTTGATTGGGATTCATAATCTGATTCAAGTGTGACTGTGATGAGGTGCAACCTGAGGGACAAGATTGTTTGACGTGCTATGCTTAAAATAACCCTCCGAATTAGACGATTCGTAAGTAGATGAAAGAGGATACTCATAGCTTTAATAAATTGTATCACTTGTGTAGCTGCTCAAGAGATTACAACTTCTGTGCACCTCCAAAAATGAAAAATACGGAAAGGGACGCGGGACTGTAATGAGAATTGACGCGTTTGGGGCGTTAAATGAAATTAAAAACGAACAATCCAATTTGTTGAAGATAGCGGATGTTGTTCTCCAGCTCTCTACGAACATTTTGATACATTCCGCGCCTCTTTACCTCTAAAAATGTGGATGCAACTGCGGAGGGACACGAAATCCAAAAAATCCACGGAATTACCCATATATAGCCAACGAGACCATCCTACATTTAGCTTCAAACGAGGTGCGTCTTAACTAAGGTTAGAAAGTGCACGTGAGGATGATGATGGCGGGATGGCTGAAGGCCAACTCCCAACAATATATATATATATATATATATATATATATATATATATATATATATATATATATATATATATATATATATATATATATATATATATATATATATATACACACATGTATATGTGCTATATACATATATGTATACACGCATGTTAGGTAATACGTTGTGCATATATATTTTAAATTTCCACATAATAAACCTATATAAATATGGGTAAGTGAGTATGTATGTCTTGTGAATCAATATGCACTAAATTGACCCATTTGTTTCTCTTTACCCTGTAACTGAAACGTTTATCCATATCTAAAAGTGTTGTTGACCGCCCGCTCCTGTCTGCCTGCCTGCCTGCTCGCCTTCCTGCCTACCTCCCTGTCTGCCTGTCTGCTCTTCCCTCTGCTAAGTGCCACCACCCTCTCTGCTACCTGCTTCCTTCAGACTGTGTGGCGCTGTCTCACCTCCAACTTCCTCCCTGCTTGGCGCGTATTAATTGCCAGATCGTTATATTTCCATGTCCTTCATTAATAGATTGTCGTTTATGCTTAAAAACTCTCGACGTCGCTGTAACAGTACTGTTGGTGTGTTACTAGTAAAGTTGTGAACAGCGCGATAATAATGCGGCGTTGTATTGTATTGTATTGTATTGTATTGTTTTGTATTGTATTGTATTGTATTGTATTGTATAGTGGGTCTGTTAGTTTGCTTTGTACGTCCCTCTCCTGGCTCTCTTGTTCTCTGTTTCTGTTGTTCCTTTTTTTCGCTTCCGGCACTGCCTTTCTCTGCCTTTCTCTGTCTCTGTCTGTCTCTGCCTTTCTCTGTCTCTGTCTGTCTCTGCCTTTCTCTGTCTCTGTCTGTCTCTGTCTTGCTCTCTGTCTCTGTCTCTGTCTGTCTGTCTGTCTCTCTGTCTCTCACACACACCCCCCCCGCTTCCTTACATTGGGGTTCTCTGAGTAGTGCGTGTTTCCAGGCAATTATTATACAGACTATCGACCGGTCTAAGAAGACAGACACTCAGACAGATAGACAGACTTACACCGGCATAGACACACATAAACATACAATGCACACAGGCACAGTCTTACAGACATACACTCACAGAGAGACGGACAGACACAGACAGATAGACAGAGAAAGTCATACACATAGACAGACAGAGAGACAGGCAGACATAAAAATCACATAGATAGACTGACAATCAGTCAGAGACGGACAGAGGGAAAAGTACACGGACAGACACCCACACTCACACACAGACACTCAAAGAAAGACAGACCAACAGACAGATGGAAGTTACAATCGTAGACTCACAATTTCTAAAGTATTTGCGAGATAGTCGAGTGGTTAGCGTGAGTGGTCTGGGGTTCAAGTCAACGCCAGGGAAGAAATTAGCATCGATATTTCTGCATCATCGGAGCCCCTAGTCAGCTCAGCTATAATGAACACACTGACCGTGCACCGTAGGTGGGATGATGAGACGGCGAGGGAGAGGAGGACTGGCCACTCGCCCTCATATGCCGAGGCTAAGAGAACGATGTCGCAAAAACTCTATGCGCATCTCGACCTCTCGGAGTTAGCATAAGCGACTGGTTGGTTAGTTGCTGTTTAACGACGCTGTGTCATAATAAAGATGAGCACGCCCTCCTACTTTATCCAGGCTTGGGACTAGCACTATCAGTAGTCTACAGCAGAGTTTCCCAAACTGTGGGTCTCGACCCAAAAGTGGGTCGCGAAGCTCTGGAAAGTGGGTTACCGAGACTGCTAAGATATTCACAAGTGGGTCGCGAGCCAGAGAAGTTTGGGAACCGCTGGTCTACAGTGCTTAACTACCGACATCTCAAGGCTGCCAGAGCCGTTGACGTCAACCGTATTTGTTAGCACTAGCTACGGTATTGAATCCAGTATTTAAGGATATCTTATGGCAGCAAAAGCCGTTGAGGTCGGCATTTATAAATTATTTTGAACGGTTCTCACCGTTTGTATGGCATAATACTCCTATATTGCTCTAAACAATTAGACCACGCATAAAAGTGAGGAGTGCTACAGATTTTTCTCTCTTATAGGGTGAATATTACACTTAAAAGAGGTGTGTAATTATTTTTGAACAGTTGTCAACTCTCGTATGGCATAACGATGGGTATATACAGCTGTAGTGCCAAATACTACATAGTATAGGGCCTACTACTACCTGTGGATCTAGAGTCTAATGACATCTTATGGCAATAAATACCGTAGACGTCGTCACAAATATTCTTACAAACTTATTTAGTAAAATGTTCAGTTCTCTATATAACACAAACGATTGGGACTACAAAATTTGAACCTTGCACAATGTTTACTGCCGTTATCATGACGTTGAACGGTATGTCGGCCATGATTGACGTTATTCACGTTGTCCCGCTATAATGTGGTTTTATGAAAGATTATCTTCTGGGGCAAGGCGGTTGGGGCAAGTTGGTTGCTAAAAGTAAACCAACTTGCCCCTTACCGGTACTGCTATTTTTTAAACTCTATTTATGTTATGATATCGTTAGGCCTATAAGAATAATCTCGTAGGGCCTACCTACAATTCCTCCTCTACTCATAAATGGGACCCCAATTGTACAGATAGCTCACACTAAATTTCTAGGCACTATCATAGACCAGCACCTAAACTGGAAAGAGCACATAAATTGTACCTCAAATAACATAGCTAAAACGATTGGCATACTATACCGCTCATCAAAATTAATACCACCTCATATCAGACTTACAGTTTATTATACTCTAATTTACCCGTACCTAACATACTGCAATCTCATCTGGTCTTCTACTTATAAAACAAATCTTCGAAAATTAGTCATACTTCAGAAGAAAGCGATTAGATTTTGCGTCTGTGCCGCATATAATGCGCATACTGCCGCATATTTCTGCGCCCATAACTTGCTTAGAATTGAGCAGATCAGGCTTGTCCAGATAGGGAATCTCATGTATGGATATGATCACAACCTCTACCACCCGTATTTGATGATCTATTCGGCTCTACACTCGACCGACACCACTACCAGACGAGAAACCAAGCACCCTATGTATCCTCATTTGCACATACAAACACACGACTATTCTCCATTAAGTGTACTGGACCCCGTTTTTGGAATTCTCTTCCCTCGTCTATCCGCAAACCTCTCTTGCTAGTTTTAGGAAACAACTTCGACTATTTCTGAATGATGCAAACTTTAACTATGCCTGAAGACAAGAAGACAATCGACAGAGCCCATTCCCATTGCCACGGTACCGTTATGTGACTAGGAGCCCCTTAGTTAAGCATTTTCTTAGTTAAGATTGTGAAATAATTGCTCTGTTGTTTCGTATAGTTATATAGTTAATATTTAATTGTTAATACTACTCGCATACCGCATTTACATTGTTACTCCATGTGGGGGGTTCCGGGAAGCGGGGTGTACAACCCCTTTGATACCCCCGCGTAACCAATTACGAGATCTAAAGGTTATTCTTCTGTTAACTGTTGTACAGTTTGCACGTTGGTTAACGAATAAAATTGAAAAAATTGAATTGAATATTATGTATTAGGATAAAAATATAGAATTAATTTAAACAAGTCTTTTAATTTTAACCCTCCTCACTCCTTGTCGCCAAGTTCCTAAGTTTCCGACGGTTGGTACAAATTATAACTACCTCGTGCACTCTTTAAAAATGAACTTATGACAAGGGAAGTTGACAACAAAAGAAAGCTACCTGGCAAAATAAAACACCTAAAATTGTCTCAATAAGTATTTATAATATAGAAGAGAAATACCATGAAGTCAACTTTTTGTTACGCTCCTCTCATTGTCAACTTTCAACTAATGAATATTAATGAATACTGAAGTGATTTGTTTTTACAAATGGCGACATTCTAAGGGACGTTCGTTTGACACTTAATTCTACGTAAATCTTAATAATTGTAGGCTAAAGGGATGCTCTTTCAAAATAATGACTTCAAACGGGTTTAAGCTGATTTACTTACGTGGCGAACAGGCTGAAACGAACAAGCTTAACGGATTTAAACGGGCCAATTTACTCAGGCCGCTTTCAGGTTAGGTGTTTCGCAGCCCATAGGCAACAAGGGTTTTCGTCGAGATCAACATCTGATTAAACTATGAAGGTCGAAATAAATTTCACCCACATTGGAAAATACATTTTCAAAATGTTTTTATCCGTCTTAGGACGGGCAATAACTTAGTTGTTTATAATTAGCTTCATCATTACCTTAATATCTGACGACTATAATTAATATGTATCACAATAAACCAACTTGCCTCAGCAGCAAGCCAAGATGCTCGATGGGTATAGCCAACTTGTCCCATTGGTGTATCCAACTTGCCCCATACAACGGGCCAGTTGGTTGTTCTGGTTCATTGTTTTCTTCGGTGATTATTACTATTTTTCTTAATTATGTAAGATAAATCTGCTGTGCAGTATGAATAGCAGTAGGAATAGTAAGGTTCTGGTATAAAATAAATTTTGCTGCTATCATGACATCAGGTTTAAATTAAGAAAACGTAAAGACCAACCAACTTGTCCCGCCTTCCCCTAATGTTATGTATTTTATTTTCGTCATGAACTGATGTCAACGTACGCCAATGTCCGGCATAATAACGTACGCGTATCGTACGTAGGCCTACGTTATAGAAAAAATAACGTACGTTCCGTACGTAGTGCTGCACCTTGGTGTAGGCCTACAGTGTACGTTTGGTGCGCCATGATGCGCCGCCATCGGTTGAAGCCTTGGCTTTCTTAGCAAAACTGAAAACATATAATTTAAAGTGTCATTGAACCATCCAGTAGGCGTTAAGCAACTGAGAAACAAGATCTCCATAGAAACAAATGAAAATGCACATAAATACGTGACGTCATAATCAGTAGCGCCTATGTTTGTTTGTCTATTATGTTTGCACGCTTTATATGCATGCATACATATCACTGTGATTAGTAACTTATCTTGCGCTGGTGATAACGCACAATGCATCAACCGATGGCACACCAAAAACAAGCCATACTCAGGTCAATGTATGTAGTCTATGCATGTAAATAGTGTATATAGGGCATGTATGTATGTATGTATGTAGGTATGTATAAGTATGTATGAATGCGATTGGACATGTTGACCTCAACTGCCGAACAAAATGTGGTTACTTATCTACTTTCCTGCTTCTTTAGAAGCTTGAAGGTAAGAGGAAGTCAGTGGTTGAGTGTTCCGAGTGAAGGCAAGTATGTTGGCAGTCTTGCATCCTCCATTATCGAATCACGTATACGTCATAAAACTAGGCCATCTTTGGTTGGTTACTTACTGTTTAACAAAGCTATGTCGCCCTCCTCCTTTATCCAGGCTTGGGACTGGCACTGCCAGAAAACGGGCAGTGGCGGAGTTAACTACTGACTAGGTCATCGCAAGGAGACCGCTCCTACTGGGGCCCGCAACAAATGGTGCGGAATGCCAATACACATTATAATTTAACCCAGCCTTATTTGTGAATATCGCAAACAAAAGAAAAAGCCTTACAGCTGATTGGCATATTTCTTATCCTCAGCTCTACCAATTGAGAGCTGTCATCGGAGTACGATATCACAAGTCCGATGGAATGCGGGTCTCTCCAAGCTCAACGCCTGTTACTCAACCTCTTCCAGTCGGGGACTGTAAGCGTAAAGTAGCAAGCAGAAAGAAGCAATATGAAGGAGAAACTGTAGACTGCTGAGTGTTGCCACACAACAGCTACTGGTTGCGCTCTCCCGGTGGCGCTTTATTTAAAGGTTTCCATATAGAGGAGCGCTTTCTGATTGGCCAACACGACTGCGAATAAATATCTAGTGTTATTAAAAATATTACGTGGCCATGAGAAGAGAAGCCATTAAGCCTGCCTAAGAGCCAGCCATGGGTATGAAGCGTTAGTGACGTCATTTTCTTAGTCTCGACATATTAGGGCAGGTAGCCATGCAGTCCTCTCCCTGAAAGTCTGATCTTCACACCGACCGTGTGCAGCGAGTGTAGGCCCTACTCGTTGTAGCTGAGTCGGCAGAAATTTCGAAACAAATATCCGTCCTGACGGAGATTTGAACCCCGACCTCGCGGTCGACAGTCCAGCACGCTAGCCTCGAGGTTATCGCGAACCCCATGTCGGAATGCAGGTTGCTATATTATTTGCCTTGACGTGTTGTTTGGCAAAATTGTGGTCAAATTCTAATCATCGCATCTTAAGGATCTATGCATTTCAGTGTCAATACGCAATTATTATGTTATTTATTATTATTTATTCATTATGGGGGTGGGGGGTCAATAGAGTAGTGGTAACATCACTGGCGTGTAGAGCAAGAGGTAGCGGGATCGCTTCCCGCAACCCTGCCAAAGGTCCACTCAGCCTTTCATTCGCGAGATGGCGCGTTGTTAAAATGAGATGTAGGACGTGAAAAGCGCCTTGCATGGCTGCCGTATACAGTTAAATTCGACTCCTGTAATAACTTGTGATCATCCGTTCATACTGATTTGTAATCATACTGCGTAATTGTCAGTTTGAAGATATTAAACGAAGATTATTATTATTATTATTATTATTATTATTATTATTATTATTTTGTTCAGATTTCTAAAGATAATAATATTATAACTAAACGCAGCAATTGCACGTATAGTATCTCGTCTTAGTATGATGACGTAAACAGGTAAGTCTTATCTTTTCCAGAAGCTTTCGATAGAAAGTTCCCGAACATGAAGTTCAACGGGGAATGACGTATTCTCGAGTCCGTTGGCCCATCCATGTGCACCAAATGCTCCTCTCAGAGTTTTAGTTGGCGGGAGGCTTGTGTGTTAAATTCCATAACGCTTCTTCTAACCTTGGGCTAATTAGGTAATTGAAATATGTTGGGTATCATGTGTTGACACCCAACTCTTTCCTTTCTATGTAACAAGTGCCCTACTATAGTATTAAATGCTGAACTGCGTTCATGTACCTGTTGTAATCCATAACATTTTAGGCCTCGTGCTTGCATACATTCTTGCCTCGTGATGATGATGATGCTAATGACGATGACGTCACCAACAACGACGGTGACGAGAAGCTTGAAGGTAAGAGGAAGTCAGTGGTTGAGTGTTCCGAGTGAAGGCAAGTATGTTGGCAGGATGGCATCCTCCATTATCGAATCACGTATACGTCATAAAACTAGGCCATCTTTGGTTGGTTACTTACTGTTTAACAGAGCTATGTCGCCCTCCTCCTTTATCCAGGCTTGGGACTGGCACTGCCATAAAACGGGCAATGGCGGAGTTAACTACTGACTAGGTCATCGCTAGGAGACCGCTCCTACTGGGGCCCGCAACAAATGGTGCGAAATGCAATACACATTATAATTTAACCCAGCCTTGTTTGTGAATATCGGAAACAAAAGAAAAAGCCTACAGCTGATTGGCATATTTCTTATCCTCAGCTCTACCAATTGGGAGCTGTCATCGGAGTACGATATCACAAGTCCGATGGAATGCGGGTCTCTCCAAGCTCAACGCCTGTTACTCAACCTCTTCCAGTCGGGGACTGTAAGCGTAAAGTAGCAAGCAGAAAGAAGCAATATGAAGGAGAAACTGTAGACTGTTGAGTGTTGCCACACAACAGCTACTGGTTGCGCTCTCCCGGTGGCGCTTTATTTAAAGGTTTCCATATAGAGGAGCGCTTTCTGATTGGCCAACATGACTGCGAATAAGTATCTAGTGTTATTAAAAATATTACGTGGCCATGAGAAGAGAAGTCATTAAGCCTGAGAGCCAGCCATGGGTATGAAGTGTTAGTGACGTCATTTTCTTAGTCTCGACATATTAGGGCAGTTAGCCACGCAGTCCTCTCCCTGAAAGTCTGATCTTCCCACCGACAGTGTGCAGCGAGTGTAGGCCCTACTCGTTGTAGCTGAGTCGGCAGAAATTTCGAAACAAATATCCGTCCTGACGGAGATTTGAACCCCGACCTCGCGGTCGACAGTCCAGCACGCTATAGCCTCGAGGTTATCGCGAACCCCATGTCGGAATGCAGGTTGCTATATTATTTGCCTTGACGTGTTGTCTGGCAAAATTGTGGTCAAATTCTAATCATCGCATCTTAAGGATCTATGCATTTCAGTGTCAATACGCAATTATTATGTTATTTATTATTATTTATTCATTATGGGGCTGGGGGGTCAATAGAGTAGTGGTAACATCACTGGCGTGTAGAGCAAGAGGTAGCGGGATCGCTTCCCGCAACCCTGCCAAAGGTCCACTCAGCCTTTCATTCGCGAGATGGCGCGTTGTTAAAATGAGATGTAGGACGTGAAAGGCGCCTTGCATGGCTGCCGTATACAGTTAAATTCGACTCCTGTAATAACTTGTGATCATCCGTTCATACTGATTTGTAATCATACTGCGTAACTGTCAGTTTGAAGATATTAAACGAAGATTATTATTATTATTATTATTATTATTATTTTGTTCAGATTTCTAAAGATAATAATATTATAACTAAACGCAGCAATTGCGCGTATAGTATCTCGTCTTAGTATGATGACGTAAACAGGTAAGTCTTATCTTTTCCAGAAGCTTTCGATAAGAAGTTCCCGAACATGAAGTTCAACGGGAAATGTATTCTCGAGTCCGTTGGCCCATCCATGTGCACCAAATGCTCTTCTCAGAGTTTTAGTTGGCGGGAGGCTTGTGTGTTAAATTCCATAACGCTTCTTCTAACCTTGGGCTAATTAGGTAATTGAAATATGTTGGGTGTCATGTGTTGACACCCAACTCTTTCCTTTCTATATATATATGTAACAAGTGCCCTACTATAGTATTAAATGCTGAACTGCGTTCATGTACCTGTTGTAATCCATAACATTTTAGGCCTCGTGCTTGCATACATTCTTGCCTCGTGATGATGATGATGCTAATGACGATGACGTCACCAACAACGACGGTGACGAGAAGCTTGAAGGTAAGAGGAAGTCAGTGGTTGAGTGTTCCGAGTGAAGGCAAGTATGTTGGCAGGATGGCATCCTCCATTATCGAATCACGTATACGTCATAAAACTAGGCCATCTTTGGTTGGTTACTTACTGTTTAACAAAGCTATGTCGCCCTCCTCCTTTATCCAGGCTTGGGACTGGCACTGCCATAAAACGGGCAGTGGCGGAGTTAACTACTGACTAGGTCATCGCTAGGAGACCGCTCCTACTGGGGCCCGCAACAAATGGTGCGAAATGCAATACACATTATAATTTAACCCAGCCTTGTTTGTGAATATCGGAAACAAAAGAAAAAGCCTACAGCTGATTGGCATATTTCTTATCCTCAGCTCTACCAATTGGGAGCTGTCATCGGAGTACGATATCACAAGTCCGATGGAATGCGGGTCTCTCCAAGCTCAACGCCTGTTACTCAACCTCTTCCAGTCGGGGACTGTAAGCGTAAAGTAGCAAGCAGAAAGAAGCAATATGAAGGAGAAACTGTAGACTGTTGAGTGTTGCCACACAACAGCTACTGGTTGCGCTCTCCCGGTGGCGCTTTATTTAAAGGTTTCCATATAGAGGAGCGCTTTCTGATTAGCCAACACGACTGCGAATAAATATCTAGTGTTATTAAAAATACTAGCTGTAAACCCGTGAAAAATCACGGTATATAAAAAACAATTATTATTGCAGTGATAACAATAACGTCATATTATAGGCCTATAGCCGTCGTCAAGACAACCGTCAAGACAACCGTCGCCAAGGCGGCAGTATAGTGACGTCACAATAGTGTTTGTTTACGGGACAGACGTACAACGGTTATTATGTAAGTTGATTACTTGGCCATGAGAAGAGAAGTCATTAAGCCTGCCTAAGAGCCAGCCATGGGTATGAAGCGTTAGTGACGTCATTTTCTTAGTCTCGACATATTAGGGCAGGTAGCCATGCAGTCCTCTCCCTGAAAGTCTGATCTTCCCACCGACAGTGTGCAGCGAGTGTAGGCCCTACTCGTTGTGGCTGAGTCGGTAGAAATTTCGAAACAAATATCCGTCCTGACGGAGATTTGAACCCCGACCTCGTGGTCGACAGTCCAGCACGCTAGCCTCGAGGTTATCGCGAACCCCATGTCGGAATGCAAGTTGCTATATTATTTGCCTTGACGTGTTGTCTGGCAAAATTGTGGTCAAATTCTAATCATCGCATCCTAAGGATCTATGCATTTCAGTGTCAATACGCAATTATTATGTTATTTATTATTATTTATTCAGCCTTTCATTCGCGAGATGGCGCGTTGTTAAAATGAGATGTAGGACGTGAAAGGCGCTTTGCATGGCTGCCGTATACAGTTAAATTCGACTCCTGTAATAACTTGTGATCATCCGTTCATACTGATTTGTAATCATACTGCGTAATTGTCAGTTTGAAGATATTAAACGAAGATTATTATTATTATTATTATTATTATTATTATTTTGTTCAGATTTCTAAAGATAATAATATTATAACTAAACGCAGCAATTGCACGTATAGTATCTCGTCTTAGTATGATGACGTAAACAGGTAAGTCTTATTTTTTCCAGAAGCTTTCGATAAAAAGTTCCCGAACATGAAGTTCAACGGGGAATGACGTATTCTCGAGTCCGTTGGCCCATCCATGTGCACCAAATGCTCTTCTCAGAGTTTTAGTTGGCGGGAGGCTTGTGTGTTAAATTCCATAACGCTTCTTCTAACCTTGGGCTAATTAGGTAATTAAAATATGTTGGGTATCATGTGTTGACACCCAACTCTTTCCTTTCTATGTAACAAGTGCCCTACTATAGTATTAAATGCTGAACTGCGTTCATGTACCTGTTGTAATCCATAACATTTTAGGCCTCGTGCTTGCATACATTTTTGCCTCGTGATGATGATGATGCTAATGACGATGACGTCACCAACAACGACGGTGACGAGAAGCTTGAAGGTAAGAGGAAGTCAGTGGTTGAGTATTCCGAGTGAAGGCAAGTATGTTGGCAGGATGGCATCCTCCATTATCGAATCACGTAGGCCTATACGTCATAAAACTAGGCCATCTTTGGTTGGTTACTTACTGTTTAACAAAGCTATGTCGCCCTCCTCCTTTATCCAGGCTTGGGACTGGCACTGCCAGAAAACGGGCAGTGGCGGAGTTAACTACTGACTAGGTCATCGCTAGGAGACCGCTCCTACTGGGGCCCGCAACAAATGGTGCGAAATGCAATACACATTATAATTTAACCCAGCCTTGTTTGTGAATATCGGAAACAAAAGAAAAAGCCTACAGCTGATTGGCATATTTCTTATCCTCAGCTCTACCAATTGGGAGCTGTCATCGGAGTACGATATCACAAGTCCGATGGAATGCGGGTCTCTCCAAGCTCAACGCCTGTTACTCAACCTCTTCCAGTCGGGGACTGTAAGCGTAAAGTAGCAAGCAGAAAGAAGCAATATGAAGGAGAAACTGTAGACTGTTGAGTGTTGCCACACAACAGCTACTGGTTGCGCTCTCCCGGTGGCGCTTTATTTAAAGGTTTCCATATAGAGGAGCGCTTTCTGATTGGCCAACACGACTGCGAATAAATATCTAGTGTTATTAAAAATATTACGTGGCCATGAGAAGAGAAGTCATTAGCCTAAGCCTGCCTAAGAGCCAGCCATGGGTATGAATCGTTAGTGACGTCATTTTCTTAGTCTCGACATATTAGGGCAGGTAGCCATGCAGTCCTCTCCCTGAAAGTCTGATCTTCCCACCGACAGTGTGCAGCGAGTGTAGGCCCTACTCGTTGTAGCTGAGTCGGCAGAAATTTCGAAACAAATATCCGTCCTGACGGAGATTTGAACCCCGACCTCGCGGTCGACAGTCCAGCACGCTAGCCTCAAGGTCATCGCGAACCCCATGTCGGAATGCAGGTTGCTATATTATTTGCCTTGACGTGTTGTCTGGCAAAATTGTGGTCAAATTCTAATCATCGCATCGCATCTTAAGGATCTATGCATTTCAGTGTCAATACGCAATTATTATGTTATTTATTATTATTTATTCATTATGGGGGTCCATAGAGTAGTGGTAACATCACTGGCGTGTAGAGCAAGAGGTAGCGGGATCGCTTCCCGCAACCCTGCCAAAGGTCCAGTGAGCCTTTCATTCGCGAGATGGCGCGTTGTTAAAATGAGATGTAGGACGTGAAAAGCGCCTTGCATGGCTGCCGTATACAGTTAAATTCGACTCCTGTAATAACTTGTGATCATCCGTTCATACTGATTTGTAATCATACTGCGTAATTGTCAGTTTGAAGATATTAAACGAAGATTATTATTATTATTATTATTATTATTATTATTATTATTATTATTATTATTATTATTATTATTATTATTATTTTGTTCAGATTTCTAAAGATAATAATATTATAGCTAAACGCAACAATTGCGCGTGTAGTATCTCGTCTTAGTATGATGACGTAAACAGGTAAGTCTTATCTTTTCCAGAAGCTTTCGATAAAAAGTTCCCGAACATGAAGTTCAACGGGGAATGTATTCTCGAGTCCGTTGGCCCATCCATGTGCACCAAATGCTCCTCTCAGAGTTTTAGTTGGCGGGAGGCTTGTGTGTTAAATTCCATAACGCTTCTTCTAACCTTGGGCTAATTAGGTAATTAAAATATGTTGGGTATCATGTGTTGACACCCAACTCTTTCCTTTCTATGTAACAAGTGCCCTACTATAGTATTAAATGCTGAACTGCGTTCATGTACCTGTTGTAATCCATAACATTTTAGGCCTCGTGCTTGCATACATTTTTGCCTCGTGATGATGATGATGCTAATGACGATGACGTCACCAACAACGACGGTGACGAGAAGCTTGAAGGTAAGAGGAAGTCAGTGGTTGAGTATTCCGAGTGAAGGCAAGTATGTTGGCAGGATGGCATCCTCCATTATCGAATCACGTATACGTCATAAAACTAGGCCATCTTTGGTTGGTTACTTACTGTTTAACAAAGCTATGTCGCCCTCCTCCTTTATCCAGGCTTGGGACTGGCACTGCCAGAAAACGGGCAGTGGCGGAGTTAACTACTGACTAGGTCATCGCTAGGAGACCGCTCCTACTGGGGCCCGCAACAAATGGTGCGAAATGCAATACACATTATAATTTAACCCAGCCTTGTTTGTGAATATCGGAAACAAAAGAAAAAGCCTACAGCTGATTGGCATATTTCTTATCCTCAGCTCTACCAATTGGGAGCTGTCATCGGAGTACGATATCACAAGTCCGATGGAATGCGGGTCTCTCCAAGCTCAACGCCTGTTACTCAACCTCTTCCAGTCGGGGACATTAAGCGTAAAGTAGCAAGCAGAAAGAAGCAATATGAAGGAGAAACTGTAGACTGTTGAGTGTTGCCACACAACAGCTACTGGTTGCGCTCTCCCGGTGGCGCTTTATTTAAAGGTTTCCATATAGAGGAGCGCTTTCTGATTGGCCAACACGACTGCGAATAAATATCTAGTGTTATTAAAAATATTACGTGGCCATGAGAAGAGAAGTCATTAGCCTAAGCCTGCCTAAGAGCCAGCCATGGGTATGAAGCGTTAGTGACGTCATTTTCTTAGTCTCGACATATTAGGGCAGGTAGCCATGCAGTCCTCTCCCTGAAAGTCTGATCTTCCCACCGACAGTGTGCAGCGAGTGTAGGCCCTACTCGTTGTAGCTGAGTCGGCAGAAATTTCGAAACAAATATCCGTCCTGACGGAGATTTGAACCCCGACCTCGCGGTCGACAGTCCAGCACGCTAGCCTCAAGGTCATCGCGAACCCCATGTCGGAATGCAGGTTGCTATATTATTTGCCTTGACGTGTTGTCTGGCAAAATTGTGGTCAAATTCTAATCATCGCATCGCATCTTAAGGATCTATGCATTTCAGTGTCAATACGCAATTATTATGTTATTTATTATTATTTATTCATTATGGGGGTCCATAGAGTAGTGGTAACATCACTGGCGTGAAGAGCAAGAGGTAGCGGGATCGCTTCCCGCAACCCTGCCAAAGGTCCAGTGAGCCTTTCATTCGCGAGATGGCGCGTTGTTAAAATGAGATGTAGGACGTGAAAAGCGCCTTGCATGGCTGCCGTATACAGTTAAATTCGACTCCTGTAATAACTTGTGATCATCCGTTCATACTGATTTGTAATCATACTGCGTAATTGTCAGTTTGAAGATATTAAACGAAGATTATTATTATTATTATTATTATTATTATTATTATTATTATTATTATTATTATTATTATTATTATTTTGTTCAGATTTCTAAAGATAATAATATTATAGCTAAACGCAACAATTGCGCGTGTAGTATCTCGTCTTAGTATGATGACGTAAACAGGTAAGTCTTATCTTTTCCAGAAGCTTTCGATAAAAAGTTCCCGAACATGAAGTTCAACGGGGAATGTATTCTCGAGTCCGTTGGCCCATCCATGTGCACCAAATGCTCTTCTCAGAGTTTTAGTTGGCGGGAGGCTTGTGTGTTAAATTCCATAACGCTTCTTCTAACCTTGGGCTAATTAGGTAATTGAAATATGTTGGGTATCATGTGTTGACACCCAACTCTTTCCTTTCTATGTAACAAGTGCCCTACTATAGTATTAAATGCTGAACTGCGTTCATGTACCTGTTGTAATCCATAACATTTTAGGCCTCGTGCTTGCATACATTTTTGCCTCGTGATGATGATGATGCTAATGACGATGACGTCACCAACAACGACGGTGACGAGAAGCTTGAAGGTAAGAGGAAGTCAGTGGTTGAGTGTTCCGAGTGAAGGCAAGTATGTTGGCAGGATGGCATCCTCCATTATCGAATCACGTAGGCCTATACGTCATAAAACTAGGCCATCTTTGGTTGGTTACTTACTGTTTAACAAAGCTATGTCGCCCTCCTCCTTTATCCAGGCTTGGGACTGGCACTGCCAGAAAACGGGCAGTGGCGGAGTTAACTACTGACTAGGTCATCGCTAGGAGACCGCTCCTACTGGGGCCCGCAACAAATGGTGCGAAATGCAATACACATTATAATTTAACCCAGCCTTGTTTGTGAATATCGGAAACAAAAGAAAAAGCCTACAGCTGATTGGCATATTTCTTATCCTCAGCTCTACCAATTGGGAGCTGTCATCGGAGTACGATATCACAAGTCCGATGGAATGCGGGTCTCTCCAAGCTCAACGCCTGTTACCCAACCTCTTCCAGTCGGGGACTGTAAGCGTAAAGTAGCAAGCAGAAAGAAGCAATATGAAGGAGAAACTGTAGACTGTTGAGTGTTGCCACTCAACAGCTACTGGTTGCGCTCTCCCGGTGGCGCTTTATTTAAAGGTTTCCATATAGAGGAGCGCTTTCTGATTGGCCAACACGACTGCGAATAAATATCTAGTGTTATTAAAAATATTACGTGGCCATGAGAAGAGAAGTCATTAGCCTAAGCCTGCCTAAGAGCCAGCCATGGGTATGAAGCGTTAGTGACGTCATTTTCTTAGTCTCGACATATTAGGGCAGGTAGCCATGCAGTCCTCTCCCTGAAAGTCTGATCTTCCCACCGACAGTGTGCAGCGAGTGTAGGCCCTACTCGTTGTAGCTGAGTCGGCAGAAATTTCGAAACAAATATCCGTCCTGACGGAGATTTGAACCCCGACCTCGCGGTCGACAGTCCAGCACGCTAGCCTCAAGGTCATCGCGAACCCCATGTCGGAATGCAGGTTGCTATATTATTTGCCTTGACGTGTTGTCTGGCAAAATTGTGGTCAAATTCTAATCATCGCATCGCATCTTAAGGATCTATGCATTTCAGTGTCAATACGCAATTATTATGTTATTTATTATTATTTATTCATTATGGGGGTCCATAGAGTAGTGGTAACATCACTGGCGTGAAGAGCAAGAGGTAGCGGGATCGCTTCCCGCAACCCTGCCAAAGGTCCAGTGAGCCTTTCATTCGCGAGATGGCGCGTTGTTAAAATGAGATGTAGGACGTGAAAAGCGCCTTGCATGGCTGCCGTATACAGTTAAATTCGACTCCTGTAATAACTTGTGATCATCCGTTCATACTGATTTGTAATCATACTGCGTAATTGTCAGTTTGAAGATATTAAACGAAGATTATTATTATTATTATTATTATTATTATTATTATTATTATTATTATTATTATTATTATTATTATTATTATTATTATTATTATTTTGTTCAGATTTCTAAAGATAATAATATTATAGCTAAACGCAACAATTGCGCGTGTAGTATCTCGTCTTAGTATGATGACGTAAACAGGTAAGTCTTATCTTTTCCAGAAGCTTTCGATAAAAAGTTCCCGAACATGAAGTTCAACGGGGAATGTATTCTCGAGTCCGTTGGCCCATCCATGTGCACCAAATGCTCTTCTCAGAGTTTTAGTTGGCGGGAGGCTTGTGTGTTAAATTCCATAACGCTTCTTCTAACCTTGGGCTAATTAGGTAATTGAAATATGTTGGGTATCATGTGTTGACACCCAACTCTTTCCTTTCTATGTAACAAGTGCCCTACTATAGTATTAAATGCTGAACTGCGTTCATGTACCTGTTGTAATCCATAACATTTTAGGCCTCGTGCTTGCATACATTTTTGCCTCGTGATGATGATGATGCTAATGACGATGACGTCACCAACAACGACGGTGACGAGAAGCTTGAAGGTAAGAGGAAGTCAGTGGTTGAGTGTTCCGAGTGAAGGCAAGTATGTTGGCAGGATGGCATCCTCCATTATCGAATCACGTAGGCCTATACGTCATAAAACTAGGCCATCTTTGGTTGGTTACTTACTGTTTAACAAAGCTATGTCGCCCTCCTCCTTTATCCAGGCTTGGGACTGGCACTGCCAGAAAACGGGCAGTGGCGGAGTTAACTACTGACTAGGTCATCGCTAGGAGACCGCTCCTACTGGGGCCCGCAACAAATGGTGCGAAATGCAATACACATTATAATTTAACCCAGCCTTGTTTGTGAATATCGGAAACAAAAGAAAAAGCCTACAGCTGATTGGCATATTTCTTATCCTCAGCTCTACCAATTGGGAGCTGTCATCGGAGTACGATATCACAAGTCCGATGGAATGCGGGTCTCTCCAAGCTCAACGCCTGTTACCCAACCTCTTCCAGTCGGGGACTGTAAGCGTAAAGTAGCAAGCAGAAAGAAGCAATATGAAGGAGAAACTGTAGACTGTTGAGTGTTGCCACTCAACAGCTACTGGTTGCGCTCTCCCGGTGGCGCTTTATTTAAAGGTTTCCATATAGAGGAGCGCTTTCTGATTGGCCAACACGACTGCGAATAAATATCTAGTGTTATTAAAAATATTACGTGGCCATGAGAAGAGAAGTCATTAGCCTAAGCCTGCCTAAGAGCCAGCCATGGGTATGAAGCGTTAGTGACGTCATTTTCTTAGTCTCGACATATTAGGGCAGGTAGCCATGCAGTCCTCTCCCTGAAAGTCTGATCTTCCCACCGACAGTGTGCAGCGAGTGTAGGCCCTACTCGTTGTAGCTGAGTCGGCAGAAATTTCGAAACAAATATCCGTCCTGACGGAGATTTGAACCCCGACCTCGCGGTCGACAGTCCAGCACGCTAGCCTCAAGGTCATCGCGAACCCCATGTCGGAATGCAGGTTGCTATATTATTTGCCTTGACGTGTTGTCTGGCAAAATTGTGGTCAAATTCTAATCATCGCATCTTAAGGATCTATGCATTTCAGTGTCAATACGCAATTATTATGTTATTTATTATTATTTATTCATTATGGGGGTCCATAGAGTAGTGGTAACATCACTGGCGTGAAGAGCAAGAGGTAGCGGGATCGCTTCCCGCAACCCTGCCAAAGGTCCAGTGAGCCTTTCATTCGCGAGATGGCGCGTTGTTAAAATGAGATGTAGGACGTGAAAAGCGCCTTGCATGGCTGCCGTATACAGTTAAATTCGACTCCTGTAATAACTTGTGATCATCCGTTCATACTGATTTGTAATCATACTGCGTAATTGTCAGTTTGAAGATATTAAACGAAGATTATTATTATTATTATTATTATTATTATTATTATTATTATTATTATTATTATTATTATTATTATTATTATTATTATTATTATTATTATTATTATTATTATTATTATTTTGTTCAGATTTCTAAAGATAATAATATTATAACTAAACGCAGCAATTGCACGTATAGTATCTCGTCTTAGTATGATGACGTAAACAGGTAAGTCTTATCTTTTCCAGAAGCTTTCGATAAAAAGTTCCCGAACATGAAGTTCAACGGGGAATGACGTATTCTCGAGTCCGTTGGCCCATCCATGTGCACCAAATGCTCCTCTCAGAGTTTTAGTTGGCGGGAGGCTTGTGTGTTAAATTCCATAACGCTTCTTCTAACCTTGGGCTAATTGAAATATGTTGGGTATCATGTGTTGACACCCAACTCTTTCCTTTCTATGTAACAAGTGCCCTACTATTAAATGCTGAACTGCGTTCATGTACCTGTTGTAATCCATAACATTTTAGGCCTCGTGCTTGCATACATTTTTGCCTCGTGATGATGATGATGCTAATGACGATGACGTCACCAACAACGACGGTGACGAGAAGCTTGAAGGTAAGAGGAAGTCAGTGGTTGAGTGTTCCGAGTGAAGGCAAGTATGTTGGCAGGATGGCATCCTCCATTATCGAATCACGTAGGCCTATACGTCATTAAACTAGGCCATCTTTGGTTGGTTACTTACTGTTTAACAAAGCTATGTCGCCCTCCTCCTTTATCCAGGCTTGGGACTGGCACTGCCAGAAAACGGGCAGTGGCGGAGTTAACTACTGACTAGGTCATCGCTAGGAGACCGCTCCTACTGGGGCCCGCAACAAATGGTGCGAAATGCAATACACATTATAATTTAACCCAGCCTTGTTTGTGAATATCGGAAACAAAAGAAAAAGCCTACAGCTGATTGGCATATTTCTTATCCTCAGCTCTACCAATTGGGAGCTGTCATCGGAGTACGATATCACAAGTCCGATGGAATGCGGGTCTCTCCAAGCTCAACGCCTGTTACTCAACCTCTTCCAGTCGGGGACTGTAAGCGTAAAGTAGCAAGCAGAAAGAAGCAATATGAAGGAGAAACTGTAGACTGTTGAGTGTTGCCACACAACAGCTACTGGTTGCGCTCTCCCGGTGGCGCTTTATTTAAAGGTTTCCATATAGAGGAGCGCTTTCTGATTAGCCAACACGACTGCGAATAAATATCTAGTGTTATTAAAAATACTAGCTGTAAACCCGTGAAAAATCACGGTATATAAAAAACAATTATTATTGCAGTGATAACAATAACGTCATATTATAGGCCTATAGCCGTCGTCAAGACAACCGTCAAGACAACCGTCGCCAAGGCGGCAGTATAGTGACGTCACAATAGTGTTTGTTTACGGGACAGACGTACAACGGTTATTATGTAAGTTGATTACTTGGCCATGAGAAGAGAAGTCATTAAGCCTGCCTAAGAGCCAGCCATGGGTATGAAGCGTTAGTGACGTCATTTTCTTAGTCTCGACATATTAGGGCAGGTAGCCATGCAGTCCTCTCCCTGAAAGTCTGATCTTCCCACCGACAGTGTGCAGCGAGTGTAGGCCCTACTCGTTGTGGCTGAGTCGGTAGAAATTTCGAAACAAATATCCGTCCTGACGGAGATTTGAACCCCGACCTCGTGGTCGACAGTCCAGCACGCTAGCCTCGAGGTTATCGCGAACCCCATGTCGGAATGCAAGTTGCTATATTATTTGCCTTGACGTGTTGTCTGGCAAAATTGTGGTCAAATTCTAATCATCGCATCCTAAGGATCTATGCATTTCAGTGTCAATACGCAATTATTATGTTATTTATTATTATTTATTCAGCCTTTCATTCGCGAGATGGCGCGTTGTTAAAATGAGATGTAGGACGTGAAAGGCGCTTTGCATGGCTGCCGTATACAGTTAAATTCGACTCCTGTAATAACTTGTGATCATCCGTTCATACTGATTTGTAATCATACTGCGTAATTGTCAGTTTGAAGATATTAAACGAAGATTATTATTATTATTATTATTATTATTATTATTATTATTATTATTATTATTATTATTATTATTATTATTATTATTTTGTTCAGATTTCTAAAGATAATAATATTATAGCTAAACGCAACAATTGCGCGTGTAGTATCTCGTCTTAGTATGATGACGTAAACAGGTAAGTCTTATCTTTTCCAGAAGCTTTCGATAAAAAGTTCCCGAACATGAAGTTCAACGGGGAATGTATTCTCGAGTCCGTTGGCCCATCCATGTGCACCAAATGCTCTTCTCAGAGTTTTAGTTGGCGGGAGGCTTGTGTGTTAAATTCCATAACGCTTCTTCTAACCTTGGGCTAATTAGGTAATTGAAATATGTTGGGTATCATGTGTTGACACCCAACTCTTTCCTTTCTATGTAACAAGTGCCCTACTATAGTATTAAATGCTGAACTGCGTTCATGTACCTGTTGTAATCCATAACATTTTAGGCCTCGTGCTTGCATACATTTTTGCCTCGTGATGATGATGATGCTAATGACGATGACGTCACCAACAACGACGGTGACGAGAAGCTTGAAGGTAAGAGGAAGTCAGTGGTTGAGTGTTCCGAGTGAAGGCAAGTATGTTGGCAGGATGGCATCCTCCATTATCGAATCACGTAGGCCTATACGTCATAAAACTAGGCCATCTTTGGTTGGTTACTTACTGTTTAACAAAGCTATGTCGCCCTCCTCCTTTATCCAGGCTTGGGACTGGCACTGCCAGAAAACGGGCAGTGGCGGAGTTAACTACTGACTAGGTCATCGCTAGGAGACCGCTCCTACTGGGGCCCGCAACAAATGGTGCGAAATGCAATACACATTATAATTTAACCCAGCCTTGTTTGTGAATATCGGAAACAAAAGAAAAAGCCTACAGCTGATTGGCATATTTCTTATCCTCAGCTCTACCAATTGGGAGCTGTCATCGGAGTACGATATCACAAGTCCGATGGAATGCGGGTCTCTCCAAGCTCAACGCCTGTTACCCAACCTCTTCCAGTCGGGGACTGTAAGCGTAAAGTAGCAAGCAGAAAGAAGCAATATGAAGGAGAAACTGTAGACTGTTGAGTGTTGCCACTCAACAGCTACTGGTTGCGCTCTCCCGGTGGCGCTTTATTTAAAGGTTTCCATATAGAGGAGCGCTTTCTGATTGGCCAACACGACTGCGAATAAATATCTAGTGTTATTAAAAATATTACGTGGCCATGAGAAGAGAAGTCATTAGCCTAAGCCTGCCTAAGAGCCAGCCATGGGTATGAAGCGTTAGTGACGTCATTTTCTTAGTCTCGACATATTAGGGCAGGTAGCCATGCAGTCCTCTCCCTGAAAGTCTGATCTTCCCACCGACAGTGTGCAGCGAGTGTAGGCCCTACTCGTTGTAGCTGAGTCGGCAGAAATTTCGAAACAAATATCCGTCCTGACGGAGATTTGAACCCCGACCTCGCGGTCGACAGTCCAGCACGCTAGCCTCAAGGTCATCGCGAACCCCATGTCGGAATGCAGGTTGCTATATTATTTGCCTTGACGTGTTGTCTGGCAAAATTGTGGTCAAATTCTAATCATCGCATCTTAAGGATCTATGCATTTCAGTGTCAATACGCAATTATTATGTTATTTATTATTATTTATTCATTATGGGGGTCCATAGAGTAGTGGTAACATCACTGGCGTGAAGAGCAAGAGGTAGCGGGATCGCTTCCCGCAACCCTGCCAAAGGTCCAGTGAGCCTTTCATTCGCGAGATGGCGCGTTGTTAAAATGAGATGTAGGACGTGAAAAGCGCCTTGCATGGCTGCCGTATACAGTTAAATTCGACTCCTGTAATAACTTGTGATCATCCGTTCATACTGATTTGTAATCATACTGCGTAATTGTCAGTTTGAAGATATTAAACGAAGATTATTATTATTATTATTATTATTATTATTATTATTATTATTATTATTATTATTATTATTATTATTATTATTATTATTTTGTTCAGATTTCTAAAGATAATAATATTATAACTAAACGCAGCAATTGCACGTATAGTATCTCGTCTTAGTATGATGACGTAAACAGGTAAGTCTTATCTTTTCCAGAAGCTTTCGATAAAAAGTTCCCGAACATGAAGTTCAACGGGGAATGACGTATTCTCGAGTCCGTTGGCCCATCCATGTGCACCAAATGCTCCTCTCAGAGTTTTAGTTGGCGGGAGGCTTGTGTGTTAAATTCCATAACGCTTCTTCTAACCTTGGGCTAATTGAAATATGTTGGGTATCATGTGTTGACACCCAACTCTTTCGTTTCTATGTAACAAGTGCCCTACTATTAAATGCTGAACTGCGTTCATGTACCTGTTGTAATCCATAACATTTTAGGCCTCGTGCTTGCATACATTTTTGCCTCGTGATGATGATGATGCTAATGACGATGACGTCACCAACAACGACGGTGACGAGAAGCTTGAAGGTAAGAGGAAGTCAGTGGTTGAGTGTTCCGAGTGAAGGCAAGTATGTTGGCAGGATGGCATCCTCCATTATCGAATCACGTAGGCCTATACGTCATTAAACTAGGCCATCTTTGGTTGGTTACTTACTGTTTAACAAAGCTATGTCGCCCTCCTCCTTTATCCAGGCTTGGGACTGGCACTGCCAGAAAACGGGCAGTGGCGGAGTTAACTACTGACTAGGTCATCGCTAGGAGACCGCTCCTACTGGGGCCCGCAACAAATGGTGCGAAATGCAATACACATTATAATTTAACCCAGCCTTGTTTGTGAATATCGGAAACAAAAGAAAAAGCCTACAGCTGATTGGCATATTTCTTATCCTCAGCTCTACCAATTGGGAGCTGTCATCGGAGTACGATATCACAAGTCCGATGGAATGCGGGTCTCTCCAAGCTCAACGCCTGTTACTCAACCTCTTCCAGTCGGGGACTGTAAGCGTAAAGTAGCAAGCAGAAAGAAGCAATATGAAGGAGAAACTGTAGACTGTTGAGTGTTGCCACACAACAGCTACTGGTTGCGCTCTCCCGGTGGCGCTTTATTTAAAGGTTTCCATATAGAGGAGCGCTTTCTGATTAGCCAACACGACTGCGAATAAATATCTAGTGTTATTAAAAATACTAGCTGTAAACCCGTGAAAAATCACGGTATATAAAAAACAATTATTATTGCAGTGATAACAATAACGTCATATTATAGGCCTATAGCCGTCGTCAAGACAACCGTCAAGACAACCGTCGCCAAGGCGGCAGTATAGTGACGTCACAATAGTGTTTGTTTACGGGACAGACGTACAACGGTTATTATGTAAGTTGATTACTTGGCCATGAGAAGAGAAGTCATTAAGCCTGCCTAAGAGCCAGCCATGGGTATGAAGCGTTAGTGACGTCATTTTCTTAGTCTCGACATATTAGGGCAGGTAGCCATGCAGTCCTCTCCCTGAAAGTCTGATCTTCCCACCGACAGTGTGCAGCGAGTGTAGGCCCTACTCGTTGTGGCTGAGTCGGTAGAAATTTCGAAACAAATATCCGTCCTGACGGAGATTTGAACCCCGACCTCGTGGTCGACAGTCCAGCACGCTAGCCTCGAGGTTATCGCGAACCCCATGTCGGAATGCAAGTTGCTATATTATTTGCCTTGACGTGTTGTCTGGCAAAATTGTGGTCAAATTCTAATCATCGCATCCTAAGGATCTATGCATTTCAGTGTCAATACGCAATTATTATGTTATTTATTATTATTTATTCAGCCTTTCATTCGCGAGATGGCGCGTTGTTAAAATGAGATGTAGGACGTGAAAGGCGCTTTGCATGGCTGCCGTATACAGTTAAATTCGACTCCTGTAATAACTTGTGATCATCCGTTCATACTGATTTGTAATCATACTGCGTAATTGTCAGTTTGAAGATATTAAACGAAGATTATTATTATTATTATTATTATTATTATTATTATTATTATTATTATTATTATTATTATTATTATTATTTTGTTCAGATTTCTAAAGATAATAATATTATAGCTAAACGCAACAATTGCGCGTGTAGTATCTCGTCTTAGTATGATGACGTAAACAGGTAAGTCTTATCTTTTCCAGAAGCTTTCGATAAAAAGTTCCCGAACATGAAGTTCAACGGGGAATGTATTCTCGAGTCCGTTGGCCCATCCATGTGCACCAAATGCTCTTCTCAGAGTTTTAGTTGGCGGGAGGCTTGTGTGTTAAATTCCATAACGCTTCTTCTAACCTTGGGCTAATTAGGTAATTGAAATATGTTGGGTATCATGTGTTGACACCCAACTCTTTCCTTTCTATGTAACAAGTGCCCTACTATAGTATTAAATGCTGAACTGCGTTCATGTACCTGTTGTAATCCATAACATTTTAGGCCTCGTGCTTGCATACATTTTTGCCTCGTGATGATGATGATGCTAATGACGATGACGTCACCAACAACGACGGTGACGAGAAGCTTGAAGGTAAGAGGAAGTCAGTGGTTGAGTGTTCCGAGTGAAGGCAAGTATGTTGGCAGGATGGCATCCTCCATTATCGAATCACGTAGGCCTATACGTCATAAAACTAGGCCATCTTTGGTTGGTTACTTACTGTTTAACAAAGCTATGTCGCCCTCCTCCTTTATCCAGGCTTGGGACTGGCACTGCCAGAAAACGGGCAGTGGCGGAGTTAACTACTGACTAGGTCATCGCTAGGAGACCGCTCCTACTGGGGCCCGCAACAAATGGTGCGAAATGCAATACACATTATAATTTAACCCAGCCTTGTTTGTGAATATCGGAAACAAAAGAAAAAGCCTACAGCTGATTGGCATATTTCTTATCCTCAGCTCTACCAATTGGGAGCTGTCATCGGAGTACGATATCACAAGTCCGATGGAATGCGGGTCTCTCCAAGCTCAACGCCTGTTACCCAACCTCTTCCAGTCGGGGACTGTAAGCGTAAAGTAGCAAGCAGAAAGAAGCAATATGAAGGAGAAACTGTAGACTGTTGAGTGTTGCCACTCAACAGCTACTGGTTGCGCTCTCCCGGTGGCGCTTTATTTAAAGGTTTCCATATAGAGGAGCGCTTTCTGATTGGCCAACACGACTGCGAATAAATATCTAGTGTTATTAAAAATATTACGTGGCCATGAGAAGAGAAGTCATTAGCCTAAGCCTGCCTAAGAGCCAGCCATGGGTATGAAGCGTTAGTGACGTCATTTTCTTAGTCTCGACATATTAGGGCAGGTAGCCATGCAGTCCTCTCCCTGAAAGTCTGATCTTCCCACCGACAGTGTGCAGCGAGTGTAGGCCCTACTCGTTGTAGCTGAGTCGGCAGAAATTTCGAAACAAATATCCGTCCTGACGGAGATTTGAACCCCGACCTCGCGGTCGACAGTCCAGCACGCTAGCCTCAAGGTCATCGCGAACCCCATGTCGGAATGCAGGTTGCTATATTATTTGCCTTGACGTGTTGTCTGGCAAAATTGTGGTCAAATTCTAATCATCGCATCTTAAGGATCTATGCATTTCAGTGTCAATACGCAATTATTATGTTATTTATTATTATTTATTCATTATGGGGGTCCATAGAGTAGTGGTAACATCACTGGCGTGAAGAGCAAGAGGTAGCGGGATCGCTTCCCGCAACCCTGCCAAAGGTCCAGTGAGCCTTTCATTCGCGAGATGGCGCGTTGTTAAAATGAGATGTAGGACGTGAAAAGCGCCTTGCATGGCTGCCGTATACAGTTAAATTCGACTCCTGTAATAACTTGTGATCATCCGTTCATACTGATTTGTAATCATACTGCGTAATTGTCAGTTTGAAGATATTAAACGAAGATTATTATTATTATTATTATTATTATTATTATTATTATTATTATTATTATTATTATTATTATTATTATTATTATTATTATTATTATTATTTTGTTCAGATTTCTAAAGATAATAATATTATAACTAAACGCAGCAATTGCACGTATAGTATCTCGTCTTAGTATGATGACGTAAACAGGTAAGTCTTATCTTTTCCAGAAGCTTTCGATAAAAAGTTCCCGAACATGAAGTTCAACGGGGAATGACGTATTCTCGAGTCCGTTGGCCCATCCATGTGCACCAAATGCTCCTCTCAGAGTTTTAGTTGGCGGGAGGCTTGTGTGTTAAATTCCATAACGCTTCTTCTAACCTTGGGCTAATTGAAATATGTTGGGTATCATGTGTTGACACCCAACTCTTTCCTTTCTATGTAACAAGTGCCCTACTATTAAATGCTGAACTGCGTTCATGTACCTGTTGTAATCCATAACATTTTAGGCCTCGTGCTTGCATACATTTTTGCCTCGTGATGATGATGATGCTAATGACGATGACGTCACCAACAACGACGGTGACGAGAAGCTTGAAGGTAAGAGGAAGTCAGTGGTTGAGTGTTCCGAGTGAAGGCAAGTATGTTGGCAGGATGGCATCCTCCATTATCGAATCACGTAGGCCTATACGTCATTAAACTAGGCCATCTTTGGTTGGTTACTTACTGTTTAACAAAGCTATGTCGCCCTCCTCCTTTATCCAGGCTTGGGACTGGCACTGCCAGAAAACGGGCAGTGGCGGAGTTAACTACTGACTAGGTCATCGCTAGGAGACCGCTCCTACTGGGGCCCGCAACAAATGGTGCGAAATGCAATACACATTATAATTTAACCCAGCCTTGTTTGTGAATATCGGAAACAAAAGAAAAAGCCTACAGCTGATTGGCATATTTCTTATCCTCAGCTCTACCAATTGGGAGCTGTCATCGGAGTACGATATCACAAGTCCGATGGAATGCGGGTCTCTCCAAGCTCAACGCCTGTTACTCAACCTCTTCCAGTCGGGGACTGTAAGCGTAAAGTAGCAAGCAGAAAGAAGCAATATGAAGGAGAAACTGTAGACTGTTGAGTGTTGCCACACAACAGCTACTGGTTGCGCTCTCCCGGTGGCGCTTTATTTAAAGGTTTCCATATAGAGGAGCGCTTTCTGATTAGCCAACACGACTGCGAATAAATATCTAGTGTTATTAAAAATACTAGCTGTAAACCCGTGAAAAATCACGGTATATAAAAAACAATTATTATTGCAGTGATAACAATAACGTCATATTATAGGCCTATAGCCGTCGTCAAGACAACCGTCAAGACAACCGTCGCCAAGGCGGCAGTATAGTGACGTCACAATAGTGTTTGTTTACGGGACAGACGTACAACGGTTATTATGTAAGTTGATTACTTGGCCATGAGAAGAGAAGTCATTAAGCCTGCCTAAGAGCCAGCCATGGGTATGAAGCGTTAGTGACGTCATTTTCTTAGTCTCGACATATTAGGGCAGGTAGCCATGCAGTCCTCTCCCTGAAAGTCTGATCTTCCCACCGACAGTGTGCAGCGAGTGTAGGCCCTACTCGTTGTGGCTGAGTCGGTAGAAATTTCGAAACAAATATCCGTCCTGACGGAGATTTGAACCCCGACCTCGTGGTCGACAGTCCAGCACGCTAGCCTCGAGGTTATCGCGAACCCCATGTCGGAATGCAAGTTGCTATATTATTTGCCTTGACGTGTTGTCTGGCAAAATTGTGGTCAAATTCTAATCATCGCATCCTAAGGATCTATGCATTTCAGTGTCAATACGCAATTATTATGTTATTTATTATTATTTATTCAGCCTTTCATTCGCGAGATGGCGCGTTGTTAAAATGAGATGTAGGACGTGAAAGGCGCTTTGCATGGCTGCCGTATACAGTTAAATTCGACTCCTGTAATAACTTGTGATCATCCGTTCATACTGATTTGTAATCATACTGCGTAATTGTCAGTTTGAAGATATTAAACGAAGATTATTATTATTATTATTATTATTATTATTATTATTTTGTTCAGATTTCTAAAGATAATAATATTATAACTAAACGCAGCAATTGCACGTATAGTATCTCGTCTTAGTATGATGACGTAAACAGGTAAGTCTTATTTTTTCCAGAAGCTTTCGATAAAAAGTTCCCGAACATGAAGTTCAACGGGGAATGACGTATTCTCGAGTCCGTTGGCCCATCCATGTGCACCAAATGCTCTTCTCAGAGTTTTAGTTGGCGGGAGGCTTGTGTGTTAAATTCCATAACGCTTCTTCTAACCTTGGGCTAATTAGGTAATTAAAATATGTTGGGTATCATGTGTTGACACCCAACTCTTTCCTTTCTATGTAACAAGTGCCCTACTATAGTATTAAATGCTGAACTGCGTTCATGTACCTGTTGTAACCCATAACATTTTAGGCCTCGTGCTTGCATACATTTTTGCCTCGTGATGATGATGATGCTAATGACGATGACGTCACCAACAACGACGGTGACGAGAAGCTTGAAGGTAAGAGGAAGTCAGTGGTTGAGTATTCCGAGTGAAGGCAAGTATGTTGGCAGGATGGCATCCTCCATTATCGAATCACGTAGGCCTATACGTCATAAAACTAGGCCATCTTTGGTTGGTTACTTACTGTTTAACAAAGCTATGTCGCCCTCCTCCTTTATCCAGGCTTGGGACTGGCACTGCCAGAAAACGGGCAGTGGCGGAGTTAACTACTGACTAGGTCATCGCTAGGAGACCGCTCCTACTGGGGCCCGCAACAAATGGTGCGAAATGCAATACACATTATAATTTAACCCAGCCTTGTTTGTGAATATCGGAAACAAAAGAAAAAGCCTACAGCTGATTGGCATATTTCTTATCCTCAGCTCTACCAATTGGGAGCTGTCATCGGAGTACGATATCACAAGTCCGATGGAATGCGGGTCTCTCCAAGCTCAACGCCTGTTACTCAACCTCTTCCAGTCGGGGACTGTAAGCGTAAAGTAGCAAGCAGAAAGAAGCAATATGAAGGAGAAACTGTAGACTGTTGAGTGTTGCCACACAACAGCTACTGGTTGCGCTCTCCCGGTGGCGCTTTATTTAAAGGTTTCCATATAGAGGAGCGCTTTCTGATTGGCCAACACGACTGCGAATAAATATCTAGTGTTATTAAAAATATTACGTGGCCATGAGAAGAGAAGTCATTAGCCTAAGCCTGCCTAAGAGCCAGCCATGGGTATGAATCGTTAGTGACGTCATTTTCTTAGTCTCGACATATTAGGGCAGGTAGCCATGCAGTCCTCTCCCTGAAAGTCTGATCTTCCCACCGACAGTGTGCAGCGAGTGTAGGCCCTACTCGTTGTAGCTGAGTCGGCAGAAATTTCGAAACAAATATCCGTCCTGACGGAGATTTGAACCCCGACCTCGCGGTCGACAGTCCAGCACGCTAGCCTCAAGGTCATCGCGAACCCCATGTCGGAATGCAGGTTGCTATATTATTTGCCTTGACGTGTTGTCTGGCAAAATTGTGGTCAAATTCTAATCATCGCATCGCATCTTAAGGATCTATGCATTTCAGTGTCAATACGCAATTATTATGTTATTTATTATTATTTATTCATTATGGGGGTCCATAGAGTAGTGGTAACATCACTGGCGTGTAGAGCAAGAGGTAGCGGGATCGCTTCCCGCAACCCTGCCAAAGGTCCAGTGAGCCTTTCATTCGCGAGATGGCGCGTTGTTAAAATGAGATGTAGGACGTGAAAAGCGCCTTGCATGGCTGCGGTATACAGTTAAATTCGACTCCTGTAATAACTTGTGATCATCCGTTCATACTGATTTGTAATCATACTGCGTAATTGTCAGTTTGAAGATATTAAACGAAGATTATTATTATTATTATTATTATTATTATTATTATTATTATTATTATTATTATTATTATTATTATTATTATTATTATTATTATTATTATTATTATTATTATTTTGTTCAGATTTCTAAAGATAATAATATTATAGCTAAACGCAACAATTGCGCGTGTAGTATCTCGTCTTAGTATGATGACGTAAACAGGTAAGTCTTATCTTTTCCAGAAGCTTTCGATAAAAAGTTCCCGAACATGAAGTTCAACGGGGAATGTATTCTCGAGTCCGTTGGCCCATCCATGTGCACCAAATGCTCCTCTCAGAGTTTTAGTTGGCGGGAGGCTTGTGTGTTAAATTCCATAACGCTTCTTCTAACCTTGGGCTAATTAGGTAATTAAAATATGTTGGGTATCATGTGTTGACACCCAACTCTTTCCTTTCTATGTAACAAGTGCCCTACTATAGTATTAAATGCTGAACTGCGTTCATGTACCTGTTGTAATCCATAACATTTTAGGCCTCGTGCTTGCATACATTTTTGCCTCGTGATGATGATGATGCTAATGACGATGACGTCACCAACAACGACGGTGACGAGAAGCTTGAAGGTAAGAGGAAGTCAGTGGTTGAGTATTCCGAGTGAAGGCAAGTATGTTGGCAGGATGGCATCCTCCATTATCGAATCACGTATACGTCATAAAACTAGGCCATCTTTGGTTGGTTACTTACTGTTTAACAAAGCTATGTCGCCCTCCTCCTTTATCCAGGCTTGGGACTGGCACTGCCAGAAAACGGGCAGTGGCGGAGTTAACTACTGACTAGGTCATCGCTAGGAGACCGCTCCTACTGGGGCCCGCAACAAATGGTGCGAAATGCAATACACATTATAATTTAACCCAGCCTTGTTTGTGAATATCGGAAACAAAAGAAAAAGCCTACAGCTGATTGGCATATTTCTTATCCTCAGCTCTACCAATTGGGAGCTGTCATCGGAGTACGATATCACAAGTCCGATGGAATGCGGGTCTCTCCAAGCTCAACGCCTGTTACTCAACCTCTTCCAGTCGGGGACATTAAGCGTAAAGTAGCAAGCAGAAAGAAGCAATATGAAGGAGAAACTGTAGACTGTTGAGTGTTGCCACACAACAGCTACTGGTTGCGCTCTCCCGGTGGCGCTTTATTTAAAGGTTTCCATATAGAGGAGCGCTTTCTGATTGGCCAACACGACTGCGAATAAATATCTAGTGTTATTAAAAATATTACGTGGCCATGAGAAGAGAAGTCATTAGCCTAAGCCTGCCTAAGAGCCAGCCATGGGTATGAAGCGTTAGTGACGTCATTTTCTTAGTCTCGACATATTAGGGCAGGTAGCCATGCAGTCCTCTCCCTGAAAGTCTGATCTTCCCACCGACAGTGTGCAGCGAGTGTAGGCCCTACTCGTTGTAGCTGAGTCGGCAGAAATTTCGAAACAAATATCCGTCCTGACGGAGATTTGAACCCCGACCTCGCGGTCGACAGTCCAGCACGCTAGCCTCAAGGTCATCGCGAACCCCATGTCGGAATGCAGGTTGCTATATTATTTGCCTTGACGTGTTGTCTGGCAAAATTGTGGTCAAATTCTAATCATCGCATCGCATCTTAAGGATCTATGCATTTCAGTGTCAATACGCAATTATTATGTTATTTATTATTATTTATTCATTATGGGGGTCCATAGAGTAGTGGTAACATCACTGGCGTGAAGAGCAAGAGGTAGCGGGATCGCTTCCCGCAACCCTGCCAAAGGTCCAGTGAGCCTTTCATTCGCGAGATGGCGCGTTGTTAAAATGAGATGTAGGACGTGAAAAGCGCCTTGCATGGCTGCCGTATACAGTTAAATTCGACTCCTGTAATAACTTGTGATCATCCGTTCATACTGATTTGTAATCATACTGCGTAATTGTCAGTTTGAAGATATTAAACGAAGATTATTATTATTATTATTATTATTATTATTATTATTATTATTATTATTATTATTATTATTATTATTATTATTATTTTGTTCAGATTTCTAAAGATAATAATATTATAGCTAAACGCAACAATTGCGCGTGTAGTATCTCGTCTTAGTATGATGACGTAAACAGGTAAGTCTTATCTTTTCCAGAAGCTTTCGATAAAAAGTTCCCGAACATGAAGTTCAACGGGGAATGTATTCTCGAGTCCGTTGGCCCATCCATGTGCACCAAATGCTCTTCTCAGAGTTTTAGTTGGCGGGAGGCTTGTGTGTTAAATTCCATAACGCTTCTTCTAACCTTGGGCTAATTAGGTAATTGAAATATGTTGGGTATCATGTGTTGACACCCAACTCTTTCCTTTCTATGTAACAAGTGCCCTACTATAGTATTAAATGCTGAACTGCGTTCATGTACCTGTTGTAATCCATAACATTTTAGGCCTCGTGCTTGCATACATTTTTGCCTCGTGATGATGATGATGCTAATGACGATGACGTCACCAACAACGACGGTGACGAGAAGCTTGAAGGTAAGAGGAAGTCAGTGGTTGAGTGTTCCGAGTGAAGGCAAGTATGTTGGCAGGATGGCATCCTCCATTATCGAATCACGTATACGTCATAAAACTAGGCCATCTTTGGTTGGTTACTTACTGTTTAACAAAGCTATGTCGCCCTCCTCCTTTATCCAGGCTTGGGACTGGCACTGCCAGAAAACGGGCAGTGGCGGAGTTAACTACTGACTAGGTCATCGCTAGGAGACCGCTCCTACTGGGGCCCGCAACAAATGGTGCGAAATGCAATACACATTATAATTTAACCCAGCCTTGTTTGTGAATATCGGAAACAAAAGAAAAAGCCTACAGCTGATTGGCATATTTCTTATCCTCAGCTCTACCAATTGGGAGCTGTCATCGGAGTACGATATCACAAGTCCGATGGAATGCGGGTCTCTCCAAGCTCAACGCCTGTTACTCAACCTCTTCCAGTCGGGGACTGTAAGCGTAAAGTAGCAAGCAGAAAGAAGCAATATGAAGGAGAAACTGTAGACTGTTGAGTGTTGCCACACAACAGCTACTGGTTGCGCTCTCCCGGTGGCGCTTTATTTAAAGGTTTCCATATAGAGGAGCGCTTTCTGATTGGCCAACACGACTGCGAATAAATATCTAGTGTTATTAAAAATATTACGTGGCCATGAGAAGAGAAGTCATTAAGCCTGCCTAAGAGCCAGCCATGGGTATGAAGCGTTAGTGACGTCATTTTCTTAGTCTCGACATAATTATTAGGGCAGGCAGCCATGCAGTCCTCTCCCTGAAAGTCTGATCTTCCCACCGACAGTGTGCAGCGAGTGTAGGCCCTACTCGTTGTAGCTGAGTCGGCAGAAATTTCGAAACAAATATCCGTCCTGACGGAGATTTGAACCCCGACCTCGCGGTCGACAGTCCAGCACGCTAGCCTCAAAGTCATCGCGAACCCCATGTCGGAATGCAGGTTGCTATATTATTTGCCTTGACGTGTTGTCTGGCAAAATTGTGGTCAAATTCTAATCATCGCATCTTAAGGATCTATGCATTTCAGTGTCAATACGCAATTATTATGTTATTTATTATTATTTATTCATTATGGGGGTGGGGGGGGTCAATAGAGTAGTGGTAACATCACTGGCGTGTAGAGCAAGAGGTAGCGGGATCGCTTCCCGCAACCCTGCCAAAGGTCCACTCAGCCTTTCATTCGCGAGATGGCGCGTTGTTAAAATGAGATGTAGGACGTGAAAGGCGCTTTGCATGGCTGCCGTATACAGTTAAATTCGACTCCTGTAATAACTTGTGATCATCCGTTCATACTGATTTGTAATCATACTGCGTAATTGTCAGTTTGAAGATATTAAACGAAGATTATTATTATTATTATTATTATTATTATTATTTTGTTCAGATTTCTAAAGATAATAATATTATAACTAAACGCAGCAATTGCACGTATAGTATCTCGTCTTAGTATGATGACGTAAACAGGTAAGTCTTATCTTTTCCAGAAGCTTTCGATAGAAAGTTCCCGAACATGAAGTTCAACGGGGAATGACGTATTCTCGAGTCCGTTGGCCCATCCATGTGCACCAAATGCTCCTCTCAGAGTTTTAGTTGGCGGGAGGCTTGTGTGTTAAATTCCATAACGCTTCTTCTAACCTTGGGCTAATTGAAATATGTTGGGTATCATGTGTTGACACCCAACTCTTTCCTTTCTATGTAACAAGTGCCCTACTATTAAATGCTGAACTGCGTTCATGTACCTGTTGTAATCCATAACATTTTAGGCCTCGTGCTTGCATACATTTTTGCCTCGTGATGATGATGATGCTAATGACGATGACGTCACCAACAACGACGGTGACGAGAAGCTTGAAGGTAAGAGGAAGTCAGTGGTTGAGTGTTCCGAGTGAAGGCAAGTATGTTGGCAGGATGGCATCCTCCATTATCGAATCACGTAGGCCTATACGTCATAAAACTAGGCCATCTTTGGTTGGTTACTTACTGTTTAACAAAGCTATGTCGCCCTCCTCCTTTATCCAGGCTTGGGACTGGCACTGCCAGAAAACGGGCAGTGGCGGAGTTAACTACTGACTAGGTCATCGCTAGGAGACCGCTCCTACTGGGGCCCGCAACAAATGGTGCGAAATGCAATACACATTATAATTTAACCCAGCCTTGTTTGTGAATATCGGAAACAAAAGAAAAAGCCTACAGCTGATTGGCATATTTCTTATCCTCAGCTCTACCAATTGGGAGCTGTCATCGGAGTACGATATCACAAGTCCGATGGAATGCGGGTCTCTCCAAGCTCAACGCCTGTTACTCAACCTCTTCCAGTCGGGGACTGTAAGCGTAAAGTAGCAAGCAGAAAGAAGCAATATGAAGGAGAAACTGTAGACTGTTGAGTGTTGCCACACAACAGCTACTGGTTGCGCTCTCCCGGTGGCGCTTTATTTAAAGGTTTCCATATAGAGGAGCGCTTTCTGATTGGCCAACACGACTGCGAATAAATATCTAGTGTTATTAAAAATATTACGTGGCCATGAGAAGAGAAGTCATTAAGCCTGCCTAAGAGCCAGCCATGGGTATGAAGCGTTAGTGACGTCATTTTCTTAGTCTCGACATATTAGGGCAGGCAGCCATGCAGTCCTCTCCCTGAAAGTCTGATCTTCCCACCGACAGTGTGCAGCGAGTGTAGGCCCTACTCGTTGTAGCTGAGTCGGCAGAAATTTCGAAACAAATATCCGTCCTGACGGAGATTTGAACCCCGACCTCGCGGTCGACAGTCCAGCACGCTAGCCTCAAAGTCATCGCGAACCCCATGTCGGAATGCAGGTTGCTATATTATTTGCCTTGACGTGTTGTCTGGCAAAATTGTGGTCAAATTCTAATCATCGCATCTTAAGGATCTATGCATTTCAGTGTCAATACGCAATTATTATGTTATTTATTATTATTTATTCATTATGGGGGTGGGGGGGGTCAATAGAGTAGTGGTAACATCACTGGCGTGTAGAGCAAGAGGTAGCGGGATCGCTTCCCGCAACCCTGCCAAAGGTCCACTCAGCCTTTCATTCGCGAGATGGCGCGTTGTTAAAATGAGATGTAGGACGTGAAAGGCGCTTTGCATGGCTGCCGTATACAGTTAAATTCGACTCCTGTAATAACTTGTGATCATCCGTTCATACTGATTTGTAATCATACTGCGTAATTGTCAGTTTGAAGATATTAAACGAAGATTATTATTATTATTATTATTATTATTATTATTTTGTTCAGATTTCTAAAGATAATAATATTATAACTAAACGCAGCAATTGCACGTATAGTATCTCGTCTTAGTATGATGACGTAAACAGGTAAGTCTTATCTTTTCCAGAAGCTTTCGATAAAAAGTTCCCGAACATGAAGTTCAACGGGGAATGACGTATTCTCGAGTCCGTTGGCCCATCCATGTGCACCAAATGCTCCTCTCAGAGTTTTAGTTGGCGGGAGGCTTGTGTGTTAAATTCCATAACGCTTCTTCTAACCTTGGGCTAATTGAAATATGTTGGGTATCATGTGTTGACACCCAACTCTTTCCTTTCTATGTAACAAGTGCCCTACTATTAAATGCTGAACTGCGTTCATGTACCTGTTGTAATCCATAACATTTTAGGCCTCGTGCTTGCATACATTTTTGCCTCGTGATGATGATGATGCTAATGACGATGACGTCACCAACAACGACGGTGACGAGAAGCTTGAAGGTAAGAGGAAGTCAGTGGTTGAGTGTTCCGAGTGAAGGCAAGTATGTTGGCAGGATGGCATCCTCCATTATCGAATCACGTAGGCCTATACGTCATAAAACTAGGCCATCTTTGGTTGGTTACTTACTGTTTAACAAAGCTATGTCGCCCTCCTCCTTTATCCAGGCTTGGGACTGGCACTGCCAGAAAACGGGCAGTGGCGGAGTTAACTACTGACTAGGTCATCGCTAGGAGACCGCTCCTACTGGGGCCCGCAACAAATGGTGCGAAATGCAATACACATTATAATTTAACCCAGCCTTGTTTGTGAATATCGGAAACAAAAGAAAAAGCCTACAGCTGATTGGCATATTTCTTATCCTCAGCTCTACCAATTGGGAGCTGTCATCGGAGTACGATATCACAAGTCCGATGGAATGCGGGTCTCTCCAAGCTCAACGCCTGTTACTCAACCTCTTCCAGTCGGGGACTGTAAGCGTAAAGTAGCAAGCAGAAAGAAGCAATATGAAGGAGAAACTGTAGACTGTTGAGTGTTGCCACACAACAGCTACTGGTTGCGCTCTCCCGGTGGCGCTTTATTTAAAGGTTTCCATATAGAGGAGCGCTTTCTGATTGGCCAACACGACTGCGAATAAATATCTAGTGTTATTAAAAATATTACGTGGCCATGAGAAGAGAAGTCATTAAGCCTGCCTAAGAGCCAGCCATGGGTATGAAGCGTTAGTGACGTCATTTTCTTAGTCTCGACATATTAGGGCAGGCAGCCATGCAGTCCTCTCCCTGAAAGTCTGATCTTCCCACCGACAGTGTGCAGCGAGTGTAGGCCCTACTCGTTGTAGCTGAGTCGGCAGAAATTTCGAAACAAATATCCGTCCTGACGGAGATTTGAACCCCGACCTCGCGGTCGACAGTCCAGCACGCTAGCCTCAAAGTCATCGCGAACCCCATGTCGGAATGCAGGTTAGTAGATAGGAAGATCGGCAGCTGGCGATTTTGACCAATACAGGGTTCAAACCGCAACCTACTAGGTTCAAAATCGTCTACTAACCTATAGCAATGGATGAAACATATTCTTGGTGTACGAAGCTATAGATATGGGTAAAATAAAATCACCTAATAACTAGGTAGAACGCCAATTCTGCGTGCACGAACCTAGAGACATGGGGTATAATGCCCCACAAGCCCCTCATAGGGCGACGCCGCATTCGTTGAAACTAACTACGCAGCAAGTAATCGAAGAACGGCTCTCCATTAGCAATCTCGCTGCAACGAGACAAACAATTAACAATTGTTCAACGCAACGAGATTGCCCGCGGTCTCACGTAATTAAACCCATTCATAACGGCCTATGTCAGACGGGACTGTGGAGGCCGTCTCCGACCTTCAGAAATGAGGATAGTATCATCAACATCATAGTCACTAGCGGCCTGCTGCATCCATCCTTCCATCTATATGATTTCGTGTATGTAAGCCTATAGTCTTTCTTCTTGATTATGCTGAGATGCTGTTTAAACAAGCGATATAATAGTAGGCCTAACGGAGTAATGTTTTTTCACCACCGTTTTAAACAACCGCACCGAGCCGTTGCAAAAGGTATGTTACATTTTTAATTAAATATACCAGGTTTTTATAGATTATTTGCGAAGTATATTTAGTTGATGGCGTCTCCCTTGTTTTGTTTTGATGGAGAGAGGTTAGCACCAGTTTGGGTCTGTGCGCTTTCGTTCAATCAGCGATGTTATCATCAAACGCTAGGATTCAAACCCGTATAGCCTCGTTCTTTAAGCGCCTTCACCAACTCGTGTAACATCTTTTCTCCTAATATTCGCGGGTCTATCGTTCGTCAGGCTCTGTATGAAATTTTGAAGCCCTTCACAGATTTCTGTCACGCATAGGACGAATGCGTTTTCAAAACGACCCCGTCACACATCGTCCGAATTTGTGACGGGGTCTCTGGTCACACCTAGTTATTATATACCTATGACGTACGTACATTCATGATCACGAGTTATCGGAATAAAGAGAAAGCTTGTTTAACACCAACGCTCACCATCACGAGACGGAAACAACGTGGGAGGACTATGACGTTAGTCTGGCAGGAAGTTTTGATGTTATTCATCCTCATATGATCACTAAGTCTACCCACGAATTCAACGAGGTTGAGTAAGTAGTAGGAAAACTATGCGGTTGAGACAACCACTTTTTTCGTAATAGCATTTTTGAATAATCGTTTCACAATGTCATCAAGTTATCGTTATCGACCCAAGAATTGAACGAGTCCGGGTACCCGAGCCATTTAACGAGTGATTTCTTCCCACGTTTTCTAATCACTTTTTCGATCCTAAATATTTCTTGAGTCGTCTTCTGTAGCTCCTGTTCATAGAATGAGCCTTGTATCTCCTCACCGTTAGAATCAGTAATCTTATAAGTTGCTGGATTTGTATACTGAACTCGCGCAATTGTGAACATTTCCTCAGTCCATCTAGGTGTATATCCTTTTTCAAATATGTTTTTCTTCTTCGTTATTCTGACTTTATCTCCGACCGGGAATCTAGGCGCAATAGGCTCTGAGACCTGTTCGCCGTATAAATTCATATATACAGTCTTTTCATTCGCTTTCATACTAGCCTTAGCGGGCGTCATTTTAATGGAAGAATGTCTAGTGTTGTTGTAATTACTAACCATTCCGTCTAAAACGTCGATATATCTTCTCGTCGAATTAGCTGTAAAGTACTTAAACATTTTATCTTTCATCGTCCTGTTCCACCTCTCGACAACGCAAGATTTTTCTTCATTCTCCGTAGAGTACACCTCGAGCAAATTCTTAACGTCTTTGTTATAAAACTCTTTCCCCGCATCTACCCATAATTTAACAGGCTTTCGTCCACTCTCGAGTATCTTCAAGAAGCCGCTCGCTGTAGATTTCCCACTCTTATCATTCAATGGCACGATCCATCCGTACTTTGAAAACACATCTATAACGGTTAATAGGTATTTCGCACCATCGTTTTCTTTAGCGAAGGCTTGCATATCAACTAAATCAGCAGCCCATATCTCATCTATCCCACTAACGTACACTTTTCTCTTTCTAAAATGTTTTACTACTGGTTTATGTAACTCACCCGCGAGCTCATCGGTCCATTTCGGCTCGGGTTGTAATTTAAGGCTTTTTTTAAACCTAATCCGAGACTCGCTTTAGTATATAAAATAGGCTTAACTATGCTCCTCTCTATTCGTTCCCGCAAGCTAGGATTAGGAATATTATTCAAATCATTAATCATCGCTCTATCAGCGACATTCCTAGAAGCCGTATCAGTGTGCTGGTCGTAAGCTAAATCATGAATATACGCGGCATTATCAACCCTATCAACGGGTTTAGACCACTCTTTTGGAGTTCCATCAGGATTCAACCGCAAATCTAGTCTAGTTCCTGGTCCTGTAAACTGATGACCTGGTAAATGCATCTCACCTGGGAATTTAGCCCATGGCAACTTAATACCGCCGGTTACCGAATTTAGAGATCCGACTAGATCACCGCCTTGTGTCGCTTTCACGAACTGCGTCTTTATTTTTCCGCAAACATCGCACGTCCCTCTATGCATCGACCTCCCATTCTTCGTTATAACGGTCTGTACATTTTTAGTTTTAGTATGATTTTTACACTTTACGCAATACATTTTAAAATACAATAAGATATATTTAAAATGGAAGTCGTAAACTTTTCGTGGAACGGTGCGCTATCTAAGAGATTCAATAATCCTCTGTTGCCGAAAAGCATAAGGGGATTAATTGTAGGAAAGTCTGGTTGTGGTAAGACTACATTACTGTTGAACTTACTTATAAGACCTGGGTGGTTAGATTACAACAATCTACAAATATTCGGTCGGTCTCTCTTTCAACCAGAGTATAAAATTCTAAAAAAAGCATTTGAACAAAAGCTACCTAAAGAATCCATAGTCGGATTATTCTATTGCCAAGACGAGATCGTAAGAGAAAATCTTTCACCAGCAGTTGTAGTTGAGGATATGGTTAAACACCTGAATGAGAAATCCGATATATCTTCCAAGTTCTTTGAATCGGCTGAAGACGTACCAGACCCGAGAGAATTGGATCCGGAGAAGAACCACCTAATGATATTCGATGACCTTCAGCTAGAAAAGCAGAATTTATGCGAGGCCTACTACATCCGAGGAAGGCACAGCAATGTTGACAGCTTCTATCTCGCTCAAAATTATTTTAAATTGCCGCGACAGACGATTAGAGAGAATGCAAACTTTATCTGTTTGTTTCCGCAAGACCAGAAAAATATTGATCATATATACGGCGATCACGCGTGTACGGACATGTCTAAGGACGAGTTTAAGAAACTATGTCAAAGAGCCTGGAAGCAACGTCATGGATTTGTAGTAATAGACCACACTAGTAATAAAAACAACGGCAAGTATAGATGCGGCTTCGATGAATTCTACATTCCGCTATAAATAAATCTGTCGCTAATTTAAAAATGGAATCGAATCTACAAAAGATTGCGGACAATACCGAAAGGATCGCGCGTAACACGGAGCCGAAGACATCGTTTTACATATTATTAAGCGAGAAGACTTCGAGAATAAGAACGCGGTTCAATCCGCTGATACAGTTCGATAGAGATAAAAGGTACGAGATGTCTTTAGTCAACCTAGAATCATATTTTTCCTTTCCTAATATCGGAGCGAATAACAACAGCTTTTCGTATTCACCGAATGGTGGGAGTACGTGGGTTACTATACGCATCCCCGAAGGCTGTTATGAAATTACCGATATTAACGAATACGTGCAGAGAAGCATGAAAGAAACGGAGCATTACGATATGGTTAACGACGCGTACAATATTAAGATAGATGCAAACAGTAATACGTTGAAAACTGTTTTACATATAGCTGAAAATTACCTCGTTGATTTTGGGGAGTTGAATTCTATCGGGAAAGTCCTCGGTTTTAATAGCCAGCGTTATTCAGCGGGGTACCAAGAATCGGAGAATATAGTAGACATAATGAGTGTTACTAGTCTGAGGGTTACGAGCGATATCGTCGGAGCGTCTTATAGTAACGGAACTACGGATAATATCATTTATTCCTTCTTCCCGAATGTAGGGCCCGGTTATAAGATTATCGAAACGCCTAGAAATTTGATATATCTTCCAATCACCCTATCCACTATTTCGTCAATGGAGACGACTCTCGTCGATCAGAATGGTAAACTAATTAATCTGCGAGGTGAGGAATTATCGATACGGTTTCATATTAGAGAAGCTTAAAGTTTTTCTAGTTATTTACAATGAGTCGATACACGAACGTTAAAGTTAATATTTCAGAAGGACAAAAAGATAAATTTAAAAGATCGCTACAAGCGGGAACAGGCGTAAGCATCAAACTAAGTCACAGCGATTTAGATGGAGAGCACATGTTAGCTCTTACCCAAGCACAGATCAATAAATTATACAAAGCGTATAATGAAGGGAAAGGCGTGACTCTAAATATGAGTAAAACCCAATTAATACATAACGCTAAAGTCGAAGGAGGGTTTATAGGTGCTATATTTCCGTTTCTAGCAACTGCGGGTAAATTCCTACTAGGTAGCGTATTACCGAGCTTAGCAACGGGTGCATTAACTGGAATAGGCGCAGCGGCTGGTTCTAAAGTCATCGATAAAGTTTCAGGTGGAGCTATATATCTCAATACTAGAGGTAAAAACTATAAGATAGAGCAACAAGGGCAGGGCTTATATTTGAAGCCATATCAAGGATCTGGATTAAACGGTGTGGGAGAAGGTCTGTATCTGAAGAGAGGTAATGCGTTCGTAAATGGGGAAGGGCTTATATTTGGACCAGATTCACCGTTTGAGAACATTCCGCTTCTCGGATTGTTGCTTTAAAAAATATATCGTATATAAAATGTCTCTATTTCCGATTCATAAAATGGGGTGGACGAAACCTAAATATGTCCCAGAAAAAAGGACTCAACCGAGATCCGTCAGGTGGCAGGCGTGCGAAGGTATGTGGGATGTTAAATATAGACCGCAAAGACAAATGGGCGGTCTACGATGGGAGTTTTTTGCTCAAGAAGAGATAACTATTCAGCCGCAAGAAAATGTAGTTTTACCGTTAGGCTTGGGCGTTCGAATGACGAAAGGCTCGTGTAAAGTTTCACTCCATCCAGAATTTATAGAAGCGGGTTGCCGCCTGCTAAGCGATACCGTTACTGGGTTCGCGGAAGATATTTTACTAGATATTAAGAATTTTAACGACCTCGGAACGGTCGTCGTAAACGAAGGAGACTCGTTATGTTATGTGAATTACGAACGAAATTGAATTCCATTTTAAAAAAGTCTTCGATATTATAAAATGGAATCGAACAAAGCAGACTCCTATCGTCTTCAGAAAATATCTGAAATTCAACAGGAAATCCTACGAGAACGAGAAAAGAGAGACGTAATCTGTAAAAAATATCAAAAGAGCGTTAAAGTAGTCGAAGCGCTGGGAGGGTTGTTGACCCTTACATCTTCGGGACTCGGCGTATTAGGCGTAACTTTTCTAAGTACCATCGTTGCTGCACCCGCCGCTACCATCGTGGTATCTTTATCCGCCGGAGCTGGAGCGCTATCTCTAGTATCTACCCAAGTCCGCCGAATATTATCGCTCCGGCAAGAAAAACACGCAAAGATCAGGACTATAGCCGAAGGGAAACTCAATTCGATTAGTGACCTCGTTTCAAAATCCCTAGACGATAATAACATCTCTTACTCGGAATATTCCGTTATTCTAAGCGAGTTCGAGAAATTTAATCAGATGAAGGAAGAGATTAGAAGTAAAACCACTATCAACGTAGATGAAGCGACGAAACGTTTTGGTAAAACGGATTGAATACGAAACGAACGTTTATTTACGTTTTACGTTTTACGTTTTACGTTTAAATATTATGTTTCATACTTAAAATGTCGTTTCTAAAAATTGAGGACCCAGCCAAACGTAAATTTATAGTTGAGAAGTTTCTCAAGCTGAAGCAAGACATTAGACAAGATTCGTTATCCGAGAAATTAGGAGACGTGTCTCTTCAGCGGGAATTAACGAAAGCGTACAAACCGATAATCGACTCGCAGTCTGGAATATCTAAAGAGTTAGGTACGATAAAAGAGAACTCTAAGTTAACAGCTGAAGCGCTTCGTGCTTTGCCGACATCGATAACGACGTCGTTGAAAGCGATTCAATTCCCGCAGTATCCGTCGATAAAAGCGTTCGAGGATGATCCCGTTTCAGATATTAGAACTTTAGAATTGGGTGATATCGCTACAAAATATTTAAAAGAATACGCCTCGGACAAGAAGGAGACGGATACAACCTTCGGAATACGCTCAAAAGATGGAGGGTTTTTCATCGGGAACAGCCCAATCTCGATCGAAGGAGATGATGTAACGGTGGGTAATAACACCTACAAGGGGACTCCAGGGTTGTGGGAATTGATGACGAGGAAGAAACCAGATAAGACGATATACACTCAAAACGATCTGGATGAGTATAAGGAAATTCTTGAATCGACGGGTGCTATGTTTACGCAGAAAAATCCTAACAAGCCTAGAGCGTCTAGAGGCTCAAAGTATAATGAAATCATTAAGCCGATGCGGGCTCCAACAGGCGAGGGGGTTGTAGTTCTCCCGCAAGACCCTAACGCGTTAGTGGAAATGTTAGCACTACGAATGGCTAGCTTCAGAGCGGGAAATACGGGCTTGAGAAACGAGATAGTCGGCATCGGTGACGAGTTACGTCGACAAAATGCGATTAATGAGGTATACTATAAAAATTTAATGATGCAATTATAAAATGATTATCGTAACGAAGAGAAGATTTACTAAAAGATACGTCGTAGGAGGCGCAGGGATATTTGATACGATGTCTGGATTTTTCAAAAGAATGTTAACCTCAAACGTTGCAAGACAGGTAGCAGCAACCGCGGTAAGTGCGGGAAAAGAGGCTGCAGCGGAGATTGGTAAAAAGGCTATAGATGCTGGAAAGACCCTCGCTATTCATGCGGGAAAGCGATTGGTTGATAAAGCAGCCGCAAAAATGTCAGCACCTCCCTATGAAAATACAACGCTTAGTCAAAAGAGTATGGAAACGTTACGGGATGTAATAATTCCTCACCCTTCGACGAATATAAATAATTTACTGTCCGGTACTGGCGGCGCTATATCGATCCGAGATTTGGCGCGCGGATCTGGAATGAAGTGGGCTTAAAAAAAATATCTTACCGTATTAAAAATGCAGTCAGATATTCTAAGATTTACTGAAAATACTATCATAGATGAGGGAATTGAGAAATACGAAGTTCACGACTATGAATCAGTGTCTGGAACGAATCTAAACACAGCTGGGGAAATTCGTATAAATATCGAGCTTCAAGATTTGTTCAGCCACTCCTCCGAGTCGTACCTGCTTTTCGAGGGCAGACTGACTAAAGCGGATAATACCGCGTACGTCAATGCAGACGTCGCGACTTTGGCTAACAACGGACTGATGTATCTCTTCAGCCAGATATCCTATTCCCTATCGAATCAAGAAATAGAAACCGTGTTTAATCCCGGACAAGCGACAACTATGCTAGGCTTGCTGAAATATCCTAACGACTTCGCTCTCGCACAAGGACTTAACCAATTATGGACTAAAGACACCGCGGCGACTGCCGTTATTGCCGAAAACACAGGATTCGCGATAAGACAATCGTATCTCATTCGGAAACCGGATGCAAAGGGCACATTCAGCTTCATCGTGCCTCTAAAGCACATTTTTGGATTCTGCGAGGACTACGATAAAGTCGTGTACGGTATGAAGCAGACTCTAACGCTCGTTCGCAAATCGGACGATGACGCTATCTTTAGAGCTCGCGGCGCCGACGATGCGGCTACTGCGGCGGCGAGGGGTAAAGTCAACCTTAGTAAAATTTCATGGTTTATGCCTCATGTGATTGCGTCCGACATGGAAAGAATGCAGCTGTATGAAACGATCAAAGCGAAGACAACGGTACCAGTAGCCTATCGAGCTCATTTTTGCGATACTATAACGGTTCCTCAATCCACGACATTTAGCTGGCGACTTAGCGTAAAGACGGCATCAGAAAAACCTAGGTACATCGTAGTCGGATTTCAAACTAATCGAAGCGGTAATCAACTAGCTAATCCATCAATTTTCGATCATTGCGATATCAAGAACGTGTACGCGATGTTGAACCAGGACAAATATCCGGCATGCGATTACAACCTATCATTCCCGAATCAACAGTTTTCAAGAGCTTACAGAGACGCCGCGACTTTTAGCGAAAAATTCTACGGAATGGACCAGTTGATAACTCAGAGCAACATCACTCCAGCCGACTACAAAGACTTATACCCGCTTTTCGTTTTTGATGTAAGTAAGCGATCCGAACGGCTAAAGTCATCGGTTGTAGACGTCCAGATCAAGGCTACCTTCAATGCCGCCGTCCCAGCTGGAACTGAAGCTTACGCACTCGTCATTTCGGATAAATTGTTAAAATTCCAATCAGATGGAGAGAAAATGAACGTAGTATATTAAAGAAAATCTTTTCTAATATAAAAAGGACATGAAACTCTTACAACTGAAATCGTTAATGAAGGAACACGGAATAAAGTCGAGGTATATGAACAAACCCGAACTGCTAAGAATACTGGTTGAGAAGGGTATCTTACCGGAATCAGAATTGCCCGAACCGGCGAAGGAGAAAAGGCAGGTATTACCTAAGCACGAGTATTTAAAAACTATTAGAAATAATCCTATAAGCGTTGAAATCCGAGACAAAAACACTAACGTAGTCCTCGTCTTCCAATCGTTGTATAAGGCGAGTATGGCTTTTAAAATCTGTATCCCCACGCTGAAGGCTTATAATGGTAAAGTCTGGAGAGATCGATACGCAATTACGGTGCATGGGAGCAGCAGTAGCGACGAGAGTAGCAGTAGTGAGGAGAGTACCAGCAGTGAGGAGAGTAGTAGTGAGGAGAGCAGCGTTAGTGAGGAGAGCAGCAGTAGTGAGGAGAGTAGTAGTGAGAAGAGTAGTGTTAGTGAAGAGAGCAGTAGTAGTGAGGAGAGTAGCAGTGAGAAGAGTAGTGTTAGTGAAGAGAGCAGTAGTAGTGAGGAGAGCAGCAGTAGTGAAGAGAGTAGCAGTAGTGAGGAGAAGATCTAATTAATTTCGAGGAGAGTACCGGTTAGTTATAAGAATTTAAATAGATTTGGATAATTTCTATTTAAATTCTACGTATGACCTGAATTCCATTGTTAAGCCAGTCATCCTCTCGTATCACTAAGGTCGCAAGAATGCCGCTGAAAAGTCTCTAGCTATTATGTTTGTGGCGATGGACGAATAAACGAATATCTCGAGGTAATCGGTACCGGTTAGAAAAACTATAGTACTTCCAGTTGAATTGTTATGCGCAATTCCCGTACCCCCTCCACCCGCAATTTGCATGTGCAGCACCCCGTTTTTATACAGGAAGACGTTACCATAAGAGGTATTACTCGCGCTACGAAATTCTATGTACGTTGTAACGAAATAGTATCCAGCTTTACCAGGAGTGAAACGAGTCGGTCCTGTACTGTTATCACTACTATCGGTATTGAATCTTACTCTATCGAAAGAAACTATTGTGTGAGTTGCAGCGAGTAGGGCTTGGTGAGATGTAGCGTAAACGCTAAACGCGGGTCCGACTGCAGTCGTATCGACATATTTTTTAGTCGCTGCATCACCATCACCGCCGGGATCGCGTAGGCCTGTAATGTAAGCACCGTGCATAAAGATGGGCTTATACACATTTATTTTAGACTGATCCGTCGACTTAACCATCTCTAGGGCGGTTTCATCATTTATTCTAAAACGAAATCCATCCGTCGATTGCGATGTAATTGGTTGGTTTAATCGGCATTCTATTTTATTCGTTGTATTTCCTAACAATATATTAAAAACTTTATTTCCAACCAAATCCTTACATCCCATCGTCCGCTTAAGGTCCCTGCCAACGCTTAAGAATAGGTCGCCAGTCATGGTATCACCTGTTTTAGACACTTTCGAAGCAGTTCGTTCATCGACGTATGTCTTATCGCCGTCGCGATTCGTTATCAAATCTATGGCTTGTCCTCGACTTAGAGCCTCATCCATTCCTGCTTCAGAAGTGTTCGTTGTAGGCAAACCTTTTATCGCGTGACCGTTCATATTTAAATTTCCCGTGAAGGCGTTCGTTCCATCTAACCTAACAAAAGTATTATTTACCTGAGTCAGCGTAACGCCTCCAGTCACTATTCTTTCAACTGACGCAGCAGCAGTTCGTCCAAATTTATCAACAGGCATGTTTTTGTATACACGATATAATTATTTAACGTAATTCGTTTATAACTTCTTGAAATTTACAACCATCGTTGCACGTTTTCTTCAACACATACAGACATAAATGACCGCAAAACACTTGACCGTCTTTTTGTATTCGCTCGCTGTTGTAAAGCAACGGTCTTTGTAGATAGTTTATTAATTCCGTAGGGGGAGGAAGACCGAAACTATCGAAATATATTTTCTCGTTACCGTTCTTTAAAAAACTGCACCAATGAGAGCCTACCCCATTAGAATCGTCTAGGTTTAATATCCCACACTCATTCCGTCTAGGTTTCTTCGGCAGCTCGTCTCGTAAGAACACGCCTCTAAAATTCGGAATATTTAGTTTCTTCGCGGCATCCAATAATTCAAAATTCGTTAACGGTTGATTTGGAAGAACTACGCCTTCGATATCGATTTGTTTAACGCTCATTTTATATTAGAGAATAATGACCATATGCTAAAGTATGGATACCGTCTTGCTGAATCACTCGTTTATCATCGTCGGCTGAGAGGGCCACCTTGTTGACTTCTTCGGTGTAGATTTCGTGAAGGTGGGATCGAATGACATTCATCTTTCTCGATTGGTCTCGTTTGGTGAACAAGCAGTCTCTGTAATCTTCGTGAGTTATAGATTTCTTGACGACGTTCTTCTTAACGCCTTTACATTTCTTGTGGTCTACTCCAGCCATCTTGTACGAATACAGTTTCGATCTTAAACCTACGAACTCTTCGATCTGTTTTCCACCCGCTTCATCTTTGAACATACCTATAACCTTTTTATTGATACCAGTTTCTATACCCGACGGATGGTCCTTAGGATAGTCGCTAGTGTCGAACCTACTTCTAATGTCAGGCGCTATATCGGCGTAGAAGTCTTCGGTCTTAATTTCATAAGCTAGAGAATCCGTATCCGTAAAAAGTAACTTTGCTCTATCTTCATACTTTTTCTTGATGTAATTATAGTGGAAATCATACATAATCGTCTTACTCAAATCTAAAATACACATACCGAGATATATAGGTTTGTTGTAATATAGTTTCGTGCGTTTCATATGAATGGCGATAAGATTTTCATCAAAAATAGTTCGAGTGTCGTAGCTCGTTTTCGCCGCTAGTTTTATAGCTTGCTTCTCGCTGGAAACTAGTTTTATGTCTACTCGAGATTCTATATTTTCACACGTCTTCCCAAACACACTATTATTCATTAGTTTGAAAAAGTCTTTCTCGAAATCGTTGGTGGCTCTAGTCCTCAGGCTGGTATTTAGATCGATATAGCTTTTCAGCCAGGCACTTTCTTCAAACTTAATTCCACGATGAATTTTGGTTATCTTCAAACCTAGGCTTTCGTACAGCTTTAAATTTTCGTGATGGACTATGTACTTTACTTTATCGTTCAGGTTTGGAATGAGTTTAGGCACAGTCGAAGATTCGGGTGTAATATTCTCCGGGGCGAGAGGATAGTCGTTGTGAAGATCGTGTAAATCTCTTCGGTATTCCAGGTCCACTTCTAATATACTCGGCGTCGATCTCCAGTCGTTTAGCTCGTCATTACCCATCCACTGGAACCCGTGAGTTGGTAGATTCTTACACATAGCCCATCCATACAAATTGTTAGCGTCTAAATAGGTTATAAATGATGAAGGCTTGCTGTCATCAAACGAGGGTATGTACTTATTGTTCGCCTGCCCATAACGATGTGAAATCGTGCTAACACCGCCTCTTATCCCGTGTTTAACCATTAGTATCATATCGTAATCGCTCAACAACTCCAACTCTACTCCAGTCAACTTTAATGCGGCGTCCCAAGCAAGCCCCGGAGAAGTATAATACCAAGCGGGGTCTAGACCATAGTTCTCGCAGCACACGTCTCTAAAATTCTCAAACACGTCGGCGAGCAGGAGAACATCGGACAGGTTATATAAATCGTGGTATTCTCTAAACGTTTTAAATCCGAATTCGTTCCATACCGCCCGTGCATGGTTGTAGTCTTCATCGCTAATATCTGAGTCGTTAAGTCTCGAATAGAATGCTGACTTTGGTGGTAGTTCTGTTTCGTTCAGTCGATCGATGGAATCAACGTGATCGTAAGGATACGCTCCTTTTCTAAACTAGAGATCGAGCTGATTACCAGAGTAGTGCTTGCTTATATTTTTACACTGGTCTTTGCTTAGGTTCCTCGATAAAGCGTCGAGACTCGAAGCCATAAATCGAAAACTATCGATGAAACGTAATTCGCGTTTAACCTCTACTTCCTTATCTTCTCTACCCACAAACTTATCAACTACAACTTCTCTGCTAAATGAGATGTACTTTTCTTCGTTGCAAGGAATGCAGTTAATCTTTTCGTTATCATCGCCTCGTAGTTTCTTTACGAATAAATGACTGTCGTATCCGGATAAATTATGTAGCAGTACCGGGATAAACTTAGGGACTCTGTAACGTAGATTACAAATGTTATGAGCGGACCCTCTATATTTTCCAGTTAAATGACAGTGGTCTCGAACTCGATCATCACCTAGTTCGCCTTCGCAAATGTGGCAAACAGTAGCCGAGTCGTATAGCTCCTTGTCTTTCTTCCCGAATATCATGTCTTTTGGAAATTTAAATCGCTTGTAAATATCTTTTATATCGTCTATAAGAGTGTCTATAAATATCTGCGCTACATCATCGCCTTCGTTCTTCGCCGTGAACATTACGGGGGCTCGCGAATATAAGTCATCGTCGAAACATTTTATGTAATAACAGAAAGAACTCGGAACGTGTTTTTGGTATTTGTTGGTGTAGGACGTGTTGGGATCTGGTTGACAAGTGTCTATAGGTTTAATAAAACTTTCGAAATCGGCGTAAACTACAAAGGGGACCCTCATCTTTCTATAATAATTTTTAAAACTCAACATAGTTCCTGGTTCTGGAAGTTCTATCTTTTGCGTCTCGTGTTGGGAACAGTACTCGGCGTGTCTAGTAAGGTATTCTATTCGTGTATAACCGGTTAAACATCTTTTGCAATAGTACATCGAACTATGGTTATGTTCCGTTCGTGTCGACATCAATCTGTTAAAGTTCTTTATCCAACAATAATGCTTCTTTTCTCCATCAGAAATGAGTAATAGATCCACACACCGATCGTTCTCGTGCTTCGATAAATATAGTGGGAACAGGTTAACATCTATCTCGTATCCAAAAACATTAATACTAACATTATTATTCCTCTCAAACTTACTTATCACGTTAGCATCCGCTGCTACTGGGAATTCGATGCCGGACCAATTAAGTTCCTCAGACTGCTTGATTAAGACTTTCGTAATGTTTTCTGAATCTCTCACAACAGGGTTTAAGGCTCTCGTTACGCACCACTTGAAACATTCTTCGTCTTCGTTCTTCATATTAATAATCCCCTTTTTACTCGCCAAACATTTCGGTAGTGGAATGTAAGAACTACCTTTCAACGGTTTATAAACAACCGTGTTGATTTCTAATTTTTGAACCGCTCTGAGTCGCCAGTTGCTACCACGCATCTGGAAGGTAGCCATCGACTCAATAATTTTATCTTTCGCGTTGTTATAAATTTCGTTTACATCGGTAGAGTCTAGAATCACCTCAGTCCTTGAAACGAACGGAAAATCTTTAGCATCTACTTCTCCAGTCTTCATATCAACGCGCTCCATTGTGCAGGTAAGGACAAAGTTGGTCTTTGTCTGACGATTTTTTAACAACAAGTCGACCGTCTGTGCTCGAACGGTGTTAAGAAAGGATGTAGCATCGATACCGTTAGCTCCCTCTACCGCGTATTGTTTCGTGAAGCCCTTGATGGCTGAAGCCGTTTGATGAATTTCAAACTTTGGTTTATTAATTATTTTCCTAAAATATGAAGTAATTTTTGTTCGCATTACCCCAAAGTTCTCCTTTACGATTTTCATCGGTTGCTTAGGTATGTTTCTTTCAATCACCTTAGCACATGTATTAATAGCTGACATAGTTTTGTCGTATACTTTTCGTGCTGTTGAGGGTGGGGTTTCAACCCGCAAACTGGTATTATGTGGAATTGGTGTAAAATATGAGGGAATTAGCGTTTGGGTCTCGTTTGCTTTGATTTTAGCAATCAACTCCGCTTTCCGCAGTCGCGTATATCCAGCCAAGCCGCTCTGCTTGGCGATTTTTCTTAATTCGATAACAGTATTCTTCGAGTATTCCATTTTATATTGGAGTGATGTTCCTTTAAGCTGTTTTAAGAAAATATTTTCATTCATTTTATATACACAAGAAAAGTTTGTGATGATGATAATGATATAAGACGACCTCGACACTCGGGTCTATGACGCCCGTAAAAGAGATTCATTGTTCTATTGTTGTCATATGCTGAGGCTGTATGAATGTTCATCGTATGATATCACGCGGATTCGTTTACGTATTGCTCGAAGGCGAAACAACCACATGTGGCTAGGTTTTTTGCTCGTTTACTACGTAGTTAGTTTCAACGAATGCGGCGTCGCCCTATGAGGGGCTTGTGGGGCATTATACCCCATGTCTCTAGGTTCGTGCACGCAGAATTGGCGTTCTACCTAGTTATTAGGTGATTTTATTTTACCCATATCTATAGCTTCGTACACGAAGAAGATGTTTCATCCATTGCTATAGGTTAGTAGACGATTTTGAACCTAGTAGGTTGCGGTTTGAACCCTGTATTGGTCAAAATCGCCAGCTGCCGATCTTCCTATCTACTCAGGTTGCTATATTATTTGCCTTGACGTGTTGTCTGGCAAAATTGTGGTCAAATTCTAATCATCGCATCTTAAGGATCTATGCATTTCAGTGTCAATACGCAATTATTATGTTATTTATTATTATTTATTCATTATGGGGGTGGGGGGGGTCAATAGAGTAGTGGTAACATCACTGGCGTGTAGAGCAAGAGGTAGCGGGATCGCTTCCCGCAACCCTGCCAAAGGTCCACTCAGCCTTTCATTCGCGAGATGGCGCGTTGTTAAAATGAGATGTAGGACGTGAAAGGCGCTTTGCATGGCTGCCGTATACAGTTAAATTCGACTCCTGTAATAACTTGTGATCATCCGTTCATACTGATTTGTAATCATACTGCGTAATTGTCAGTTTGAAGATATTAAACGAAGATTATTATTATTATTATTATTATTATTTTGTTCAGATTTCTAAAGATAATAATATTATAACTAAACGCAGCAATTGCACGTATAGTATCTCGTCTTAGTATGATGACGTAAACAGGTAAGTCTTATCTTTTCCAGAAGCTTTCGATAAAAAGTTCCCGAACATGAAGTTCAACGGGGAATGACGTATTCTCGAGTCCGTTGGCCCATCCATGTGCACCAAATGCTCCTCTCAGAGTTTTAGTTGGCGGGAGGCTTGTGTGTTAAATTCCATAACGCTTCTTCTAACCTTGGGCTAATTAGGTAATTGAAATATGTTGGGTATCATGTGTTGACACCCAACTCTTTCCTTTCTATGTAACAAGTGCCCTACTATAGTATTAAATGCTGAACTGCGTTCATGTACCTGTTGTAATCCATAACATTTTAGGCCTCGTGCTTGCATACATTTTTGCCTCGTGATGATGATGATGCTAATGACGATGACGTCACCAACAACGACGGTGACGAGAAGCTTGAAGGTAAGAGGAAGTCAGTGGTTGAGTATTCCGAGTGAAGGCAAGTATGTTGGCAGGATGGCATCCTCCATTATCGAATCACGTATACGTCATAAAACTAGGCCATCTTTGGTTGGTTACTTACTGTTTAACAAAGCTATGTCGCCCTAATCCTTTATCCAGGCTTGGGACTGGCACTGCCAGAAAACGGGCAGTGGCGGAGTTAACTACTGACTAGGTCATCGCTAGGAGACCGCTCCTACTGGGGCCCGCAACAAATGGTGCGAAATGCAATACACATTATAATTTAACCCAGCCTTGTTTGTGAATATCGGAAACAAAAGAAAAAGCCTACAGCTGATTGGCATATTTCTTATCCTCAGCTCTACCAATTGGGAGCTGTCATCGGAGTACGATATCACAAGTCCGATGGAATGCGGGTCTCTCCAAGCTCAACGCCTGTTACTCAACCTCTTCCAGTCGGGGACTGTAAGCGTAAAGTAGCAAGCAGAAAGAAGCAATATGAAGGAGAAACTGTAGACTGTTGAGTGTTGCCACACAACAGCTACTGGTTGCGCTCTCCCGGTGGCGCTTTATTTAAAGGTTTCCATATAGAGGAGCGCTTTCTGATTGGCCAACACGACTGCGAATAAATATCTAGTGTTATTAAAAATATTTCGTGGCCATGAGAAGAGAAGTCATTAGCCTAAGCCTGCCTAAGAGCCAGCCATGGGTATGAAGCGTTAGTGACGTCATTTTCTTAGTCTCGACATATTAGGGCAGGTAGCCATGCAGTCCTCTCCCTGAAAGTCTGATCTTCCCACCGACAGTGTGCAGCGAGTGTAGGCCCTATTCGTTGTAGCTGAGTCGGCAGAAATTTCGAAACAAATATCCGTCCTGACGGAGATTTGAACCCCGACCTCGCGGTCGACAGTCCAGCACGCTAGCCTCAAGGTCATCGCGAACCCCATGTCGGAATGCAGGTTGCTATATTATTTGCCTTGACGTGTTGTCTGGCAAAATTGTGGTCAAATTCTAATCATCGCATCTTAAGGATCTATGCATTTCAGTGTCAATACGCAATTATTATGTTATTTATTATTATTTATTCATTATGGGGGTCCATAGAGTAGTGGTAACATCACTGGCGTGAAGAGCAAGAGGTAGCGGGATCGCTTCCCGCAACCCTGCCAAAGGTCCACTGAGCCTTTCATTCGCGAGATGGCGCGTTGTTAAAATGAGATGTAGGACGTGAAAAGCGCCTTGCATGGCTGCCGTATACAGTTAAATTCGACTCCTGTAATAACTTGTGATCATCCGTTCATACTGATTTGTAATCATACTGCGTAATTGTCAGTTTGAAGATATTAAACGAAGATTATTATTATTATTATTATTATTATTATTATTATTATTATTATTATTATTATTATTATTATTATTATTATTATTATTATTATTTTGTTCAGATTTCTAAAGATAATAATATTATAGCTAAACGCAACAATTGCGCGTGTAGTATCTCGTCTTAGTATGATGACGTAAACAGGTAAGTCTTATCTTTTCCAGAAGCTTTCGATAAAAATTTCCCGAACATGAAGTTCAACGGGGAATGTATTCTCGAGTCCGTTGGCCCATCCATGTGCACCAAATGCTCTTCTCAGAGTTTTAGTTGGCGGGAGGCTTGTGTGTTAAATTCCATAACGCTTCTTCTAACCTTGGGCTAATTAGGTAATTGAAATATGTTGGGTATCATGTGTTGACACCCAACTCTTTCCTTTCTATGTAACAAGTGCCCTACTATAGTATTAAATGCTGAACTGCGTTCATGTACCTGTTGTAATCCATAACATTTTAGGCCTCGTGCTTGCATACATTTTTGCCTCGTGATGATGATGATGCTAATGACGATGACGTCACCAACAACGACGGTGACGAGAAGCTTGAAGGTAAGAGGAAGTCAGTGGTTGAGTATTCCGAGTGAAGGCAAGTATGTTGGCAGGATGGCATCCTCCATTATCGAATCACGTATACGTCATAAAACTAGGCCATCTTTGGTTGGTTACTTACTGTTTAACAAAGCTATGTCGCCCTCCTCCTTTATCCAGGCTTGGGACTGGCACTGCCAGAAAACGGGCAGTGGCGGAGTTAACTACTGACTAGGTCATCGCTAGGAGACCGCTCCTACTGGGGCCCGCAACAAATGGTGCGAAATGCAATACACATTATAATTTAACCCAGCCTTGTTTGTGAATATCGGAAACAAAAGAAAAAGCCTACAGCTGATTGGCATATTTCTTATCCTCAGCTCTACCAATTGGGAGCTGTCATCGGAGTACGATATCACAAGTCCGATGGAATGCGGGTCTCTCCAAGCTCAACGCCTGTTACTCAACCTCTTCCAGTCGGGGACTGTAAGCGTAAAGTAGCAAGCAGAAAGAAGCAATATGAAGGAGAAACTGTAGACTGTTGAGTGTTGCCACACAACAGCTACTGGTTGCGCTCTCCCGGTGGCGCTTTATTTAAAGGTTTCCATATAGAGGAGCGCTTTCTGATTGGCCAACACGACTGCGAATAAATATCTAGTGTTATTAAAAATATTACGTGGCCATGAGAAGAGAAGTCATTAAGCCTGCCTAAGAGCCAGCCATGGGTATGAAGCGTTAGTGACGTCATTTTCTTAGTCTCGACATATTAGGGCAGGCAGCCATGCAGTCCTCTCCCTGAAAGTCTGATCTTCCCAGCGACAGTGTGCAGCGAGTGTAGGCCCTACTCGTTGTAGCTGAGTCGGCAGAAATTTCGAAACAAATATCCGTCCTGACGGAGATTTGAACCCCGACCTCGCGGTCGACAGTCCAGCACGCTAGCCTCAAGGTCATCGCGAACCCCATGTCGGAATGCAGGTTGCTATATTATTTGCCTTGACGTGTTGTCTGGCAAAATTGTGGTCAAATTCTAATCATCGCATCTTAAGGATCTATGCATTTCAGTGTCAATACGCAATTATTATGTTATTTATTATTATTTATTCATTATGGGGGTCCATAGAGTAGTGGTAACATCACTGGCGTGAAGAGCAAGAGGTAGCGGGATCGCTTCCCGCAACCCTGCCAAAGGTCCACTGAGCCTTTCATTCGCGAGATGGCGCGTTGTTAAAATGAGATGTAGGACGTGAAAAGCGCCTTGCATGGCTGCCGTATACAGTTAAATTCGACTCCTGTAATAACTTGTGATCATCCGTTCATACTGATTTGTAATCATACTGCGTAATTGTCAGTTTGAAGATATTAAACGAAGATTATTATTATTATTATTATTATTATTATTATTATTATTATTATTATTATTATTATTATTATTATTTTGTTCAGATTTCTAAAGATAATAATATTATAGCTAAACGCAACAATTGCGCGTGTAGTATCTCGTCTTAGTATGATGACGTAAACAGGTAAGTCTTATCTTTTCCAGAAGCTTTCGATAAAAAGTTCCCGAACATGAAGTTCAACGGGGAATGTATTCTCGAGTCCGTTGGCCCATCCATGTGCACCAAATGCTCTTCTCAGAGTTTTAGTTGGCGGGAGGCTTGTGTGTTAAATTCCATAACGCTTCTTCTAACCTTGGGCTAATTAGGTAATTGAAATATGTTGGGTATCATGTGTTGACACCCAACTCTTTCCTTTCTATGTAACAAGTGCCCTACTATAGTATTAAATGCTGAACTGCGTTCATGTACCTGTTGTAATCCATAACATTTTAGGCCTCGTGCTTGCATACATTTTTGCCTCGTGATGATGATGATGCTAATGACGATGACGTCACCAACAACGACGGTGACGAGAAGCTTGAAGGTAAGAGGAAGTCAGTGGTTGAGTATTCCGAGTGAAGGCAAGTATGTTGGCAGGATGGCATCCTCCATTATCGAATCACGTATACGTCATAAAACTAGGCCATCTTTGGTTGGTTACTTACTGTTTAACAAAGCTATGTCGCCCTCCTCCTTTATCCAGGCTTGGGACTGGCACTGCCAGAAAACGGGCAGTGGCGGAGTTAACTACTGACTAGGTCATCGCTAGGAGACCGCTCCTACTGGGGCCCGCAACAAATGGTGCGAAATGCAATACACATTATAATTTAACCCAGCCTTGTTTGTGAATATCGGAAACAAAAGAAAAAGCCTACAGCTGATTGGCATATTTCTTATCCTCAGCTCTACCAATTGGGAGCTGTCATCGGAGTACGATATCACAAGTCCGATGGAATGCGGGTCTCTCCAAGCTCAACGCCTGTTACTCAACCTCTTCCAGTCGGGGACTGTAAGCGTAAAGTAGCAAGCAGAAAGAAGCAATATGAAGGAGAAACTGTAGACTGTTGAGTGTTGCCACACAACAGCTACTGGTTGCGCTCTCCCGGTGGCGCTTTATTTAAAGGTTTCCATATAGAGGAGCGCTTTCTGATTGGCCAACACGACTGCGAATAAATATCTAGTGTTATTAAAAATATTACGTGGCCATGAGAAGAGAAGTCATTAAGCCTGCCTAAGAGCCAGCCATGGGTATGAAGCGTTAGTGACGTCATTTTCTTAGTCTCGACATATTAGGGCAGGCAGCCATGCAGTCCTCTCCCTGAAAGTCTGATCTTCCCAGCGACAGTGTGCAGCGAGTGTAGGCCCTACTCGTTGTAGCTGAGTCGGCAGAAATTTCGAAACAAATATCCGTCCTGACGGAGATTTGAACCCCGACCTCGCGGTCGACAGTCCAGCACGCTAGCCTCAAGGTCATCGCGAACCCCATGTCGGAATGCAGGTTGCTATATTATTTGCCTTGACGTGTTGTCTGGCAAAATTGTGGTCAAATTCAAATCATCGCATCTTAAGGATCTATGCATTTCAGTGTCAATACACAATTATTATGTTATTTATTATTATTTATTCATTATGGGGGTCCATAGAGTAGTGGTAGCATCACGGGCGTGAAGAGCAAGAGGTAGCGGGATCGCTTCCCGCAACCCTGCCAAAGGTCCACTGAGCCTTTCATTTGCGAGATGGCGCGTTGTTAAAATGAGATGTAGGACATGAAAGGCGCCTTGCATGGCTGCCGTATACAGTTAAATTCGACTCCTGTAATAACTTGTGATCATCCGTTCATACTGATTTGTAATCATACTGCGTAATTGTCAGTTTGAAGACATTAAACGAAGATTATTATTATTATTATTATTATTATTATTATTATTATTATTATTATTATTATTATTATTATTATTATTATTAATTTATTGTGTAATTATGCATTTCAGTGCAACGCGGTTGCCTCACCGTGGTCGGCCCCTCATTCTGGAACAGGATTCCCTTGCAACCTGAGCGACATAAGTTTTTCCGAAAACGCTTGAAGACCATTTTATGTTTGATCGTTGTTTCATTGTTAGATCGTTGTTTCATTGTTAGATCGGGAGCGCCTTCCGATGAGTCTCTCTCTTGCAGTGGCGCTATGTAAATTTTCGATTACCATTACCATAAGCTACTTCTTTACTACGCCTCTGTATTTGCCAGCAAGTGAGCACCATTCCGTTCGACCGTGTTTTTGTGATGTTAGGGTGTTATTGAACTCTGCTCGTTAAAAAAATTTCCCCTCACTAGCTCAGAGCCAATGGGTTGGTTGCTCCCTACTTAGTTATTGCCTTCGTGCTCTCCGATTCCTATCAACGTTTCGGTTTGAAAGAATACAACTTGGCTTTCGTAGGTAGCCAACATTACGAAGTTTAAAGACATTCCTGGATGGTGCATGGACGCCTGTAGAATAGCGTCGCTATGATCGGTGTCATATTTATCCAGAGATAACTTCTAGCGTGTTGAAGGATTTAATATTATGAGATCTCAGTGGAAACAAAATAATGACGTCATATTTCATTGTTAAATATACGCATAAGTGACGTCATAATCAGTAGGCCTACGTCAGTCTGTATTAGGCCTATTATACGTTTGAAATGCGTTGTGTGTATTACCACTTCTTTCGACTCTAGTTTCAGAGTGGACTTCTTTAATTTTCTAACTCATGTACGCATTTTGAGGTTATTATTGTTGTTAACTATAGCCAATTCTGTAGCGCTGGTGCTTAATACAAGGGCTCAAACGGTGGCACACCAAAACCAAGCTACAGTTTATTGCAAGACATCCTTTAAATTCTTAGTGACAATAAAGACAGAGGGGTTTTGAAATAAAGATCACGATGGTCGTCACCATCATCATTCGTTAGCGTGCAGGCATGGGCGTCCGCAGAAATGTTTTTAGGGGGACGCAAAAAATTTTTAGGGGAGGAAATTTTGGGGGGGGGGGGGGAAGGGTGGCAAAATGACGCTTTTACATGTAAAAAATTTGCATAGAAAAAAATTAAAATAAAATTAATGATGATCATTGACTTAACCTAAATAATTAAGTGTTTCTTCGCATTGAAAATATTTGTTGCGACTGTTGTAATAATCAGAATAATTCAAAACTTTTTTATTTTCATAAAATATTTGCAAAATCCAGGGGGCGCCCCCCTGTGGACGCCCATGCGTGCAGGTATGCACGCTAACGATTGTGGTTTTGATCCCACAGAGAGGACTCCCTGCAGGGAATATATTTCAACGAGCTGTTTATACATACCTGTCTTGCTCCTTAGATTAAGACTTACTGGCCTTCGTTTTTCTTAGCCTCGGCATATGAGGGCGGGTGGCCCGCCCTCTGATCTTCCAACTGAGTATACGGTCAGTGAACTCATTGTAGCTTAGTTGGCAAGGGGTACAGACAGAACTGAAATCTCTGCCCTGGTGGGGATTTGAACCCTGACAGTCGAGCAAGCTATAGCCACTTGGCTATCACACACACATATGAAGAATTCTCAAAGAAACCAACGCTGATATCACACGTATGTCTTTAATCACGAATCTTATCACCATCAACTTCTATTTTCAATTATTTACATGGAAACAAATTTCATACAACTTCAGTTTTATCACGAAACCATAGTGCTTACAATAAACCAAGTTATTGAGAAAACATACAGAAGTGAAAACATGTGTGCTTGTACAATTCACTGCTTTAGCTTTCCCAAAGCAAACAATGATACACCTCTTAATATTTAAAAGGTCAAACAAACATACGCGGCTCTTACTTGGCTAAGGCCTAATAGTGGGCACAAAGTATGTGACAGTCTGGCACTGTGTCCGACACGGTGGCTGATTGTGTGGGAAACGGTGGCCACTTGGTAAGAGCGGCACTCGCGTTGCAGCAAGGTGGAGTATGGGGTATGATAAGTGTCTCCTCTAGTTGAGACGGTTAGGCCTACTGTGTAGGGACTACGAGCAAGCTGTTCACTCACATATGCTCATTGCCACCAATTGATGTTTGGTCATTAGTTAGTGGCGCTTAACAAGTGAATATAATAACAATAATGGAAGTGGTAGGAGCCTACTAGTAGTAACAGTAATAATAATAAGCAGTCTGTTAAGCTAGTCTCAAGAGGCAGCCATGGATATGAAATCTTAGCGACTTCACTTTCTTTCATTCATTCAGAAAATTTGTATACCCAACTCCCAGAAAGAGGACAGACTTTAGGCTTCTATAGAATGTGTCAGAAGAATTCCTAGCAGGAGTCGTAACTCCAGGGGAAGTTCATTCCAAGCAGTCAGACCAACAACTGAAAACGCGCGACGCTGCTTAACAGAGGCACGTTCAAAGAAACCTGCAGTTCACCATGAGCCGTGGAGTGAAGAGAGTAACGGCCATGAAGTCTCAAGGTAGAGTGGCAGAGCTCCTGGTAGTAAGCAGGCGCCCAGTAGAATCGTCAGACCACAGTAGATATCCTGTAGCAGATTCGCTGAGGCAGAGGAAACAGTGTAAAACATCCCGCATGTAGTCTGACACATGGCCAAACTTAGTGATGCCACTGAGACACACGTCGACGCCCGCAACACCCGATCCAGACACCCAATCCGCCTCTGTGGGAGACCAGCATAAATAAAGCAACTTGGCCTCAGACCATAAGGATGCATGGTCTGTCAACTGACTCAACTCCCTCAGGGGTCGTCCATAAAGGACGTCCGCAAAATATGACCCACTTTGGACCCCTCCCTCCCCGCTTGTCCGCATTTGACCTTACCCTCATTCCCTCCCCCTTTGCGGACGTCCGCACGCCTAAGCCAATTTTTAATGTCGTCGTCATTATTTTTACAATTATTCCACAGTTCCTGTGCATGTTTAAGTGACAGTTCAGGTTTCATATCACAGGATGTGCAGTAATAAAAGCCTCTTTAAAATCGCAGTAAAGGTTATACCATGCCTGAAGTTTTAGGCAATCACTTCACTGACCTTTTTGTCTTTCGGGTAAGGCTGAAACAAGGTGGTGTTTAAAAAACTATAAAATTTAAAAAGCTTAGATGCGCACTGGTCATAACCCTCCCTCCCCCTTGTCCGCATTTCAATGACCCCTCCCTCCCCCCCTCATTGCGGACGTCCTTTATGGATGACCCCTCACCGCCTGACCTTCCCATTGAAAATGCACAGAGCCCTCATTTCACGGCCAATCTCAGGGTATATTTCTACGCTGGCTGCGATTTAAACCCAAGCTCTGGGTCGACAGTCTGGCATCATCACCACTTCACTATCACTGACCCCTCGTGGAACACGCAATGGCAACAAAACTCAAAACTGTGGAGAACAAAGAACATTTCACAAACACACTTCAACACTTCAAACATTTATACCTGTAACAACCTTTAACACATTCTTCAACATTTCAAACAGTTCATAAACACTTCAACATTTGAAAGAACATTCCACAAACACTTCCACATTTCAAACATGTATAACAACCTTTCACGCATTCGTCAACATTTCCAGCATTTCAAAGAACATTCAAACATACTTCGATAAAACAAATTCCTGCTTTGTGCTATGCTTAAACGTAACGTGTAAAGAACAGAGTCGGCCAATATACACATACTTCCCATCCAACACATTAACAAAATCCAACATCGGATCTGGTGCAGAGCACGATTTCAAATGTTTCTCGCTTCCAAAGTTCTCAACATATGCTCAAAATTAATTCCACTTTGCGGATTTCCATACAAATGTATAGCAGATAGCAGAAGAGAAGGGAGTCACTTATGCAAACCCAACACGCAGTCATGGGTGTGAAGTGTTAGCGACTTCTGAGGGCATGTGGCCAGTCCAAACCCTTGCTCTCTGATCTTGCCACCAAAAGTGAAGAGATCAAATCAAACCAGTTCAGTGTACAGTCAATGTACTCATTATAAATAAGCTGGCAAAAGTGTAGCAGAATCTCTAAAATAATTCGGTTCTGGTGGGGATTTGAACCCTCGACCTCTCGGCTGACAGTCCAGCATGTTAATCACTAGACAACTGAAAGTAGATATCCTTAACATTATTAAACGGTCTTTGAAAGTGTGACATTAGAGTTACATGTAATTATAGGGCATCTATATGGATTTGGGTGACCCAAATGCAGAAATAGGGATGAAGGGGTCCAAAGTGGGTCATTATTTACAGATGTTTTTTGTAGATAACTCCTTAACAGCAACAAGTTTATCTTTAAGAAAATAATACTCAAACAACTGGAAAAGTTATCACCACTGGTGTGTTTCTCACACACGTAGATCGCATACCAAACAATCCTACATCACTGGAAGTGTTGAAATCGCTTCTTGTGTTTGCGTAAGCCTGCCGCCCGTGTCGTCGTAACGCCGCATACTTCACACTGGAATGGTGGCCGGTGTTTGATCAGGTGTGAACGATACTTCCTCGAAAATCCAAACGTTTCTCCACAGATTTCGCACGTGTACCTCAGGTCTATGTGATGCCTCGAATGCGTCCTCAGACTCGACATTGTCCTGTACTTTTTGCCACAGACGCCGCACTCAAACGACCCGAGCTTCGTGTGGGACCTCGAGTGGATCTTGAGACACCACGCGTCAGGAAACGCCTTCGGACACTCCATGCAGAGATAGGGTTTATCGAGGGCATGTGTTCCCACGTGGAATCGAACACCCTCTTTCGTCCTAAACTGCTGATCGCATTCGCTGCACTTGTACGGATATTCGTCTTTAAGCCGGTGACGCTGTAAGTGTTTTGTGAGGTTTGACGCGTGACGGAACTGGAATCCACAAAGCCAGCACATGTATTCCCTGAATGGAAGGCTCTTTGTTCGTTTTGCAATTTCGTGAACTCGCTTGTGAAGCCGCCACGCAAGCCTGTCGGCGAAACTCTTGCCGCAGGTGCTGCACAAGTGCGTGTATTCGTTAAAGTGCCGTGCATAGTGCGACTTAAGGTATTCGTTGCTTGTGTACGCTTTACCGCATTCTTTGCATTTGAATGGTTTCTCACCGGTATGCGTCAACATGTGCCGTTGCAGTCGATACTTGAACGCAAACGGCCGGCTGCATACGGTGCACGAATAGGGTACCATAAGTTTACTGCGATCCAGTGTAGAGTTCACTGCAGATGGAGTGTTGCAATCTGACAGAGATTTCTCCTCTGTGCAAGTCGTTTCATGAAGATCGCACATCTTCTTTGTATTAAATCTGACGTTACAATGGCTACAGCTGTAGGATTTTCGGCATAAGTTTGATTTACGCTTGGGTTTTCGTCTCATGCCATCCTGCACATCATGTGAAAGGCTCTCTAAGGCATCCATATCGCTGCTATCTTGTAACTGTTGCAAACTAGAGAATAGCTGATCGCATTCAGTGCAAGTATAAACTGATTTGCCACAGGCTTCGTTCTGATCTAAATTTTTCACCCTTTTGCCACACAATTCGCAGAAAATTTCTGATCTGTTTAAGTCAGTAACGTGATTGGAAGTTACTAAACTGGATATACTGATACTTTCTGGATTACTCTCAGTATAGTTTGGATGAACTGCAAAGAACAGATTACCGGTATTATTATTGCGACAGACACCTTCACCATAAATTGCATCTTCATTATCTGCTGCTATTTTTGTCAACTCTCCACACATAACCACTGTTCCATCATGACTGGAAGAAATTGCATCACCACCTAATTTCTCTGAACCAGGGTCACGTGTTACCAAACCATGATTGGACCTGTTGAAACAGGAATTCTGGTTACCTGGCTGTTCCTGCAATGGATTCTTCCCTGATATAATGCCTGGAGAAAAAGTCTCAGTTTTGACTTGTAGTTCTTCTTCTTGAAGCTCGTAGTGATATTTGTGTAGCGTTAACTCCTCGACAAAGTGTTGCAGGTCATTTGTTTCTTTTGCTCCAGCCAGGTGTCGAGAATCTGCGTTTTCATTCCTCAGTTCAATTGTTTGCAAGCTTTCACTTGATATTATCACATGATGACAATTGCTGTCTATGATTTCGCTCTCAGTTGTGACATCGCCTCTGTCAACAAGTTCTGCAATCGAAATCATTGCATTCGGACTGTTACCCACGAAGTCACCCTCAACTATGATGTCACCTCCTTCAACAATCTCCACGTCCTCTGACATCATCATTCTATGACTGTTATCTGCAATTTCACCTTCAACTATAACGTCAGCCTCCTCCCCTTCTTCCAAAATCTCACGTTTAACCAATTTGTCTGATTCGACCATCATCTTGGACTTCACTTTCGAATGCTTCCACAGATGTTTCAGAAACAGTGGTAGCTTCGAAAACCTTTCTCCACAATACCTGCAGATGAACTCATTACTGCTGCCCGCATTTCTCTTTCGTGCTTTCAGGCATATCCTCCTGAGTTTTATCAAACTCTTTCTCTGGATTCGGCTGTAACTTTTTGACCTTTTAGAAACTAGGTTTCCCTGAGGACATTTTGAAGCCATACCCTCACAGTTCTTTACATTTGTATCATTCAAAGGGTAACGGTGATAAGCATGATCCTGGTGGTCTGCCGTGAGCGAAGAAATCCCACTTGTTTTACCTCTCTCGTCCGAATGCACAATGTTGTGGTGTTCTAGAAGGTCTTCGACCGACTCAAGTTCAATGTCACACTGAATACAGAAATACTGACCAGTCAGCTTGTGATTTTTCTTCATGTGCTTGATCCGAGCAGCTGCTCCAGAAAACTGTTCAGAGCATCTGGTGCAGGCGTACCGCTTTTTACCAATCTTCAACAGCCTCAGGGCTGCTCCGTGGATTTTTTCATGGCGACCGCGGGTTCCAGATGTCGTAAAAGTCTGCTCGCAGACTCTGCACTTGTACGGTCGCTCGCCAGTGTGAATTCTCAAGTGCTCCCGTAAATTATTGTTGCTGCGGAAACATTTTTGACACTCGGTGCATGGGTATGGTCTGTCCTTGTTATGCAACATTGTTGAGAATGACAGAGTTCTTGTTATCAATGGTAATAGCTGACACTGGTTACAGACTCTGCAAGTACGAATGAGCTAATGTTGCTGCACTGCATCTCTCCGTACGACACCACGTGCTAAGAAAGAAAAGCATTCTGGTACATAAAAGCAACAGCTGGAAAATAGGGACATAACACCAGCTAAATACAGAAAGATTAACGGGGGCCCGTAGAGTAATGGATAACACACTGGCGTGAAGAGCTGAAGGTACCAAGATCGAACCCAGTAGACCCCGTAAGGTTTATTCAGCCTTCCACTCGCTAGGTGGCAGTGGTTAAATGAATAGTAGACCATGACTGGCGTCGTTTGGCTGCCGCTTAAACAGTTATATTCGACTCCTGTAAAACTGTTATCATGTGCTTCTACTGTATACATGTATGTAAGGCACCCTGCATGGCTGCCGTTTCTACTATATGTATGTTCACTGTACAGCGCAGTGCGTTTGCAGGCATTTAATTAAAGAACAGATTATTATTTTTATTATTATTATTAAAATGATAGGCAACACTTAGAAAATAAGAAGACAACACCAGGTAAATGAAGAAAGGTAAGGTAACACCCAATAGAAAAATGTACAAATCTATTTACCAGGTGTTACCTTTCTTTCAGGTAGATACAAGTGGGCCATGTGATGCTAAACAGATAAGAAGACCCGGCGAAATGGATAAGCATGGTCCACAACTTATGCATTGCAAAATTCTGTTATTATGTACCTTGCAGGTTTTTCAGGGATTAACTTGATTCGGCAAGAGAAAATGTTAAGAAACAATAAATCAGAAGATGCTGTCACTGCAAAAACAGGACTTTGCTTCTTGTAAAACTCAAATGGTTTTAGAAATGTTTATCTGATATCCGCAAACAGTGTTCCTGTCAGTACTCCCTCTGAAATCTGTAAGGGTGTTCGGGGAGCACTCCGATTTTGTTTACAGAACAGCACGAAAATAATTTCGCAACGTCAAACACTGTTGTCGTGGTACTCTGTGTGTTCAAGTATACACACAAAAATTAATAATACTAAACCTGCCGTCTTAGATTTTATCTGCGATATTAAAAACTACAAAATTTAGTTTTCGAAATATTATTTTCGCAAATATGCGGGTCAACGGCTACAACGATTCGACATATGAAAGCTGTCGCTAAGAACGTTCGTTCACTGTTTTATAGCGCTTCTTTAACGCCATTCTATCAAAATCATTAATTCGTTCACTCATTAATGCGTTCACTCATATATTCGTTCATTCATTTATTGATTCATTAATTTAAAGTAGTCGTACAGCGCCGTAGCCATTCACGACATTGTATCTGCCTTTACTCAGCGGCGCTCAGAGCCCCTAGTCTTGGCGAAAGAGAGCAATTTTCCAAAACTTTGTAAACACATTTTAAACCCACAATTATATGAAGACCAAGCCAAATAAAATTTCAGTCATGCTTGGAACATCCTGATCGAAGAGCTAGTTTTAAATAATAGTGAAAACATCAGTGATTGTGTAGGTAAATGTCTTCATCAATCTTAATCAACTCTGATACTGGATTGACCGCTCCTTTAAATAGGGCGTTGGTAAGTAAGTAAGAATATTCTTTATTACTACCAACTGCTTATACCGCACTTTGGTTTACATTATAGTTATACAATGAAGAGCATTCTTGTCAAAAATATTTTCCTCATTAGTTTGTTGGCCCTAGGTATTACTCGGTTATACAGTCTCGACCTTGTGGAATAGTGCTGTGGTCTCAGCGGCGGGAGTTGAGGGTTCAGCACATGGCCCTGATCAAACAGTACCGCAGCGCAGAGGCTCCCGTCTGCCATGCTACGTAGCTGGACATAATTTTTCAGATTAAATTTCGATTGCTAAACTGGTTGGATTAATTCTCTGTACTGGCCAATGCCTTGTAGCTCATATAAGCTTACTCTATCGAGTAGATCTTAATTTTCTAAATAGTTTTATTGCTGGAAATTAGCTCAAACATTGTGTAGAAACTACCTCAAGCACACAATAAACCAACCAACTGGCCAACCAACCGTCTTTTACAGACTGATGTCGATTTGCACTCGATGCTAGTAATAAAACATATTAGGCTGCGTTTATCATTGCATGCACTTCTAAACTGTTCAGTATTTATATAGAAAGTTTGTGTTCATGATTTCAGATACAGCTATGACTTTTGACCCAAAATCGGTTTGTCGAAGGTTGCCTAGCATGCCTACAGAAATTAGGATTATTAGAGGAAAAGATATTCTTCTCAAACCGAATTGCTTGCTTACTTACGCAGAAGCTAAAACTTTACCTTGTGAACGACTAAACCAGAAGGGAGTGCAGTTGCCAGTCGTCCTCATAAATAAATTTAATTCAAGGATTTCTATACAAATGAGACTCGATCTATAAAAATATGGATAGACCCGTCTAGTGACCGTCGAAAGATTTAATCACGACAGGATTTGTGGAGAATGCGGCCCAATGTCGACTTTCGCGAGTGTCTGAAGGATTCGCCCAAGTTTAGGTAAATAGCGATGTAGATTAACCGAAGACATGTTCGTGATTGGACTCATTAGGGGGCGGAATTTTCATCTGTTTAACGCGTTTACAAGTCAGCTGTGTTATGTAGAGATGTGTTTGTTGTAACTTTCATAATATGATGATGTGTGGCAATTCTTAACTGTTGACATGTTGCGATCCGTTAATTGCGTTAATCAATTCGTGTGTTGCCTTAACTGTTGACATGTTGCGATCCGTTAATTGCGTTAATCAATTCGTGTGTTGCAAATGATCGCCATTCATGGAGTTTTGAGAGGCTTACAAAGGATTACAAAAGCCATTACTCTTAGTTAGCTCTTAAAAGCTTGTTCTTTTGACAAGACTTTAAGGGTACAGAATAAATGTTAGTAGTCCTGCGCTGTTAACATGATCGAGCATTTATATAGCACTAGTTTTGGATTGTTATGTAGAGATTCTCATGGCTTGATGACATAAATTGGCATCATATGAGCAAAGCTTATGATTGCTGTGGTGTGACACTTGAGGGGAACTGTGGCTAGGAAGAGCTGCAAGTGGTGTAAAGTGCAGTACCAATCTAGAAGAAGAATAAGAAGAAGAGCAGTCCCATAAGCTAGCTAGCCCTGAGGCAGCCATGGGTATGAAGTGTTAGCGACTTCATTTTCTTAGCCTCAGTGCATAAGGTTGGATGACCAGTCCTCTCCCTCACTGTCTTATCTTCCCACTGATAGTGTACAGTCAGTGTACCAGTCTAGACCCTTCACACTTTAACGATGAGTGTGTACTAAAATGTATTGAAAACTAATCCATCCCATTGTTAAAGGGTTAATGAAATACATTCATACATAATAGTAATGATAAATCATGTGGAATTGATTTCTAGGGCTTCCCTTGAAGAGGCAGAACAGGACCTCGATTTGCTTGAAGGAAAACTCGAGAAGGTCTGTGAACTTCTTTGTTTTCATATTCTTTTTTTTATTGTCGTGTAGAATTGTAATGGTCGCAAGGTCAAACGTCAACAGCAGAAAAGTCCAGAGGATGTAACTGTAATTGTAATCAGTGATTTATAAAGCCCCAATTCAAGAGACACTAATGAGAGGTTGATGGTTGAAATCCAAACCAGGACAGAACGTTCTTTCATCGATTCTCTTTGCATTTATGATTAATTTCTTTGCTGAATCGAACCATATGAAATGGAAACAAAGCATATAATGTATGTTCTGCTATTCAAAGTGAAAGACTGTACTTACTTTACTTATGTACCTACAATACATGCATTTTTCACTCACTCATCCATTCACTCACTCATCCATTCACTCACTCATCCATTCACTCATCGATTCACACTGACTCACTGACTCACTCTCTCTCTCTCTCTCTCTCTCTCTCTCTCTCTCTCTCTCTCTCTCTCTCTCTCTCTCTCTCTCTCTCTCTCTCTCTCTCTCTCACTCACTCACTCGCTTGCTCACTCACTCACTCACTCACTCACTCACTCACTCACTCACTCACTCACTCACTCACACTCATTCACTCACTCATCCATTCACTCACCGATTCACACTGACTCACTCGCTCTCTCTCTCTCTCACTCACTCACTCACTCACTCACTCACTCACTCACTCACTCACTCACTCACTCACACACACACACACACATCCACTCACACTCTCACTGTCACTCACACATCATTCACTCACGCATCTACTTACTTTGTCAGTCATGCTTTGCCGATTTCTTGTACATGTATGTTAAGTGCAGCTGGGCACGCGATCTGCTGTTTGCTTAATAACACAACATAACAAGTGTTTTAAGTGGTTCAGAAGTGTTAGAACCACTGCAAATTAACCTGGAATGCTTAATAGTGGACTGTTTGTTTTCTGTAGCTGATGAAGTTGTGTAGTTCTATGGTTGAAGCTGGAAAGGTTTACAGCAATGCCAACAGGTCGGTTCATTAACTTTTAGTCATTTCTTAACGAGTGCTGTATAAATAAATGCTGAAATATGAATTTTCGTCTGTAGTGGATGCCTTTGAAGTTGGTTAGGGTCTTGATTTCAAAATCTGATACACTGTGTAATCATAATTGAAAGTGTACATTTACACAGCACGTCTAAGAATGTGCGTATTAGTGTGCGTGTGTCTGTGTGCACGCATTGCGTGTGTACTTGCATGTGCATGTGTATGTTGCTTGCGGGAAATTGTTAATTAGAGATTCGAGCATAAAAAATGTCTGACCCAAAGTGGGGTGGCAGAGCTCTTGCAAGTAAGCAGGCGCATTGCCCAGTAGGCATCGCCAAACCATAGCAGAAATCCTAATTCTCTGAGGCAAGGTAACCCGTGTAGGACATCCCACATATTCTGATACATGGCCTAACTTAGCAATCCCTCCAATGATTAGCTTTCTGAAAATTTCTGTTGCTGTGTTATGATCGTATGAGAGTTTTAGATGTTAAATGTTTTTACTTGAATTTTCCAGTTCGTTTGTGTTGGGGCTGAAGGATGTGGCTATACATTTCCAAGATGACCAGCTGGCAACGGTAAGTTGATAGTAATGGAATCATGCTAGTCTGTGATTGTCTAATGGATAGCGTGCTGGACTGTCAACTGTGAGGTCAGAGGTTTAAACTCTGCCAGGGCAGAAATTTGTTTCGAGATTTCTACACCTGCCTCCAACAGCCAACTCAGTTATAATGAATACGCTTGCCATACACTGTTGGTGGGAGGATCAGATGGTGAGGGAGAGGACTGGTCACTTGCCCTTATACGCTGAGGCTAAGAAAATAAAGTTGCTAACACTTCATACCCATGGCTACCTCTTAAGGGACTGCTCTTCTTCCATCTTCTTAGCTGTTTGTAGCGATAGTTTAGTGGTTAGCTTGCTGGACTGTTGAGTGCAGAGGTCGGTGTTCAAATCCCCATCAGAGCAGAAAGGTATATGAAGGTTCTGTTTGATTAATGCCTGGAGCCTGTTAAATTCTGCTGTAAATGAGCACACTGACCACACACTGTGGGTGGGAAGACCACACGGCAATGGAGAGAACTGATCTCCTGCCTTTGTAAGCCGAGGCTAAGGAGATTATTAATGTGGATTAATTAAGCTTCACTACTTAATGGCCTAACATCAGCTTATGGCGTTGAGCCATTGTGGGTGAAGGACTTGCTCAAAGTCTGTACACGTCAACCATCTCAGGGTAGGCTCAAACCCATACTCTGTGCGTTACAAGGGAAGCACTCTATCCAATAGGCTACTGTAAATAAGACGAAGTTGCTAACTTGTCTGCCTCTGGGGAAATTTTGTTCAGCTTTAAGTTTTTGTTACAGAGGTTCTATCACAGTTAAAGATAGCATTCACATTTACATGCCTCTACAGAAACTCATTGAAAGAATATTTGCTTGTTACACATTGAGTTACACTTGTTACATGTTTCTATATAAACTGCCAGAAGCATAAAGGTGATGGTAACAAATTGGATGGATGAAGCTAACGGTAACAATTTTTAAAATGCCTCCATCGAAGTTCCTCAGAAGTTGGGTACTGAGTTTAAGGATAATTTGACTGAGTTACAAACATGACCACAGTGATCAATCCAACACCATTTTAACCTCCTAACTCATGTTGGTACTTACTTTACCAACAACTTAGGATGAAACGCTGAGCAGGCACCTGTTGGATTTGGTACTCCATGGATAGTCGGCCAGCCGACACAGTATGTCTTACCTTGATTGTTTCTACCAGGGTTGTTTCAATAAGCTTGAACTTTTCTCTATTGGATTATGATTTTTGACTGCGATTTCCATTGAAGTCATTAGATTAGATTAGATTTAAACCTTGCAGGTATGCAGTGCTATGCTTTTTATGATGCCATGCCTGCTGTGACTCCCTAAGACAACATCGTACGAATGTTCCAGATGAAAAATTAAAGTTGGAATTGTTTGTGTTTATCTATTTAGTAAAAATTGCTGAACTTTGATTGTATGGAGTTTAAAATCACTTTAAAAAGTCTTTGGCTTGCTTTTTCTCCAGGGAAAAAATCCTGTTTCAGTGAGTATGCACTGCAATGAGCACTTGTAGATAAGCTGTGGACTGTGGTTGACATTTTCGCATGATTGTCACTTGTGCTATGTTCATAACTGTCGAATTTTGCAATTCCCTCTTGCACCTCCGAGTATGGCCCGCATGTCAGTATATACCTACAATCCTCATTAGTTATTTTGGTAGCTTTTCTCGAAGCATGTGTAGATTTTCTTAAAGCAGTTTTCAGTGTATACTGTTATTGAGAAATTTTTCTTGTCAGTATTTTGTATTTTAGTTAGTTCTTGACTGAAGTTTTACTTAAGCTGTGAATTTTCAGTTGCTACATTTCAGTTTGTAGAAGCATGTGAGATGACAATGTCTCTGATGGGGCTATCTTAAAGTGGTGCTATATGAATTTGCATTTACTATTACAATGTTATACTGATATCTAGTAGACCAACACACAGAAATTGTCTTCTTAGCCCAGTTCTTAGTGATTTCTGAGTTGTTAGATTTTTTTCTATTTCAAGTTTTAGTTTTATTCACTTAAACTAAACTTTCAGTTATTGCAAATTTTAGCTTTTTTTTATTGAAAACTGGAGCTACTGCCATTTCATAAACCTTTCTCTTTTACAGTGAAGACCCGGGTCAAGAGTGCCTCTGACTTCGAGTGGCGCTATATAAATTCTCGATTGCAATTACCTATGCATGGTTGCCTAGAACTAATTCTTCTGCTCTTCATATTTTCTTTAAATTTGTGTTTTCTTTCACTCATATCCCACCCTGCCTGCACGCCCTTAAACATTGATCAGGACCCACATGGGGCTGATATGGGTGTATGATAGTCCAATATAGGCATGCTGGTTGGTATATACATTTAACTGTACGGTGTGGACTAGCTGGCGTGAAGTCATCAGAGGAGGTGCCTCATGAAACAGTATGTAAATGAGGCCACACATGTAGAAATGAATTTTGCTGAAAAGTCATTATGTAGCACTACACTGCAGTTGTAATTGTAAAATTGTAACAGAACGTTTATAAAAGCGTCACTCAACGATTCAGAGGTGCAGTTCTTCTTCGACACATTAGCCAGTATATCATGTTGGGGAATAACATTCACTTTAAGCAGAATGGCGCGTGAACCGGGAGCATGTGGGGCGTGGTGGCTCAGTGGTAAGTTCGGCGCCTTGTGACCGGAGGGTTGCAGGTTCGAATCCCACTCTAGCTGCTGCGTACGGACCTTGGGCAAGTCCTTCACTCGCAATTGCTCGTGGCGCTTCGGCGTGAAAATTCCGGCACAGTATCAAATGCTGTAGTCGGGAGCGCCTCCTAGTAGTATAGTTGACTTCGAGAGGCGCTATAGAAATATCCGGAATAAAAAATAAAAAAAACTTAAACAAGTCATCACTGTACTTAATTAATCTTCATTAGCATAATAGCATGAAACAACAATACTTGTAAAATACTAAAAAGGAGAAGGACATTGACATTGAAAGGAACTAGTAAACAGTGTGATATAGCCCGACAGTTGCAAAGTCAAATTTTGACACACACACACACACATACACACCGACACAATCACGCACGCACACACATGCACACACACTTGTGTACAGTTGATACGCTAATTAGAAGTTAATTTATTAATTAACGACTCCCTAGCGGAAACGTCAAGAGGGAAGATCAGCCTAGATAGGAAAGTGGAAGAAGTTTCCCAGTAGGACCTCTCACTGACATCATGCACGTTACAGGATGCCCAAGGTCAGACAAGCACTGTAATTACATACATTTTTACATATATATTTATGCACGCTGGTTGATGTATACCGGTATATATATATATATATAATAATTCGCGATAGATTACATGTATACATATGTGTAATATATATACACAGTATATATATATATATATATATATATATATATTTGGGTTGCAATATTACATGAGCTTGAGAAAAAAAAAGTATTTTCTAAGCTATGTACAGGCTTTACATGATTCGCATGTGCCAATAGGAAGGCGTAGGCCTCAGGCAGTGACCAAAAAACTAGTGGAGAACTCGTGAAGAGAACACAAATTAAACACTGTACCGCGTATTAGGTTGACTTTTCTCACCAACTTTGGCACAACAGACACCCCCTACAAGTACCCACCATACAACTGTAATTTGATAATGCCCATCTTGCTAAGCTGAGAACTGTTCAACTCCTTACACTCGTCCTTGCCTACACGCTGTATGTCTCTCTAATCACTCTCTCTCTCTCTCTCTCTCTCTCTCTCTCTCTCCTCTCTCTCTCTCTCTCTCATCTCTCTCTCTCATCTCTCCTCTCTCTCTCTCCTCTCTCTCTCTCCTCTCTCTCTCTCTCTCTCTCTCTCTCTCTCTCTCCTCTCTATATATATATATATATATATATATATATATATTACTGTTTCTGACTACTTTAAGTTTTATTTGCATGGACCATTAATTGGTGCATTCTGCAGTGTGTTATTGTTGTGCGTGCACTTCTGAACTTTGGAACCAGATTAGTATCAAATACAGTCCTTTGTATGTGGGTGTGTATATTTGTATAGTATACATATTACATATATACCTTATAATAGTTTATATATATATATAATCTAAAATACGCTGACATAATTGTAATATAGCCAATATGTGGTTGCATGGTATATATCAGTTTAATAATATGTGTTTTTGAAGATTAAGCGGTTAGGGATAGGACTGGCCACCGGCCCTCATATGCTGAGGTTAAGTAAATGAAGATGCTAACACTCAGTTAAGTAGCCAGGAAACAATTTGGGGGGTTTAAATTTTGGGGTTTCCATTGGACTTTGTCGCAGAGTATGGGGTCAGTAAGTGTTTTTTTGTATTTTGCAATTTATTTTGGCGGTTTGAACTCGTATAACCCCCTAAATACACCCATGCTAACACTTCACACCCAGGCCAGCTTAAGGGACTGTTCTTCTCTCACTTCTGTGAATCTGATGAGCCTGTCTTGAAGTGGTGCTATATAAATTTGCTATTACAATGACAATTCTATGGCTGTTAGATTGAGGCATGGTAGTTGTTGCATGGTCGTTTCTGTGATATTTTTACCCTTTTCTTTCAGAACATTATTTTTATCTAATATGATGTTGAAATGTGTTGCATCTCTGTGATGGTACACTAGGAAATGAACTGAGGGTTCACTTCAGAGCACTGTTTTGCAATGAACAGAGACTCCAAATAGTTTAAGGTCCTGTGAAGCCCTGGTTGCTGGTAGTGTGTTTGGCCTTAAGACGAAAGCGTCAGCCTCTAGCGCTTACTTTTCATTTAGGCCTACTATGTAGTATGGTGGATGGATGAGTACCTGGTGGATTGGCCAAATTCACTTGTTCGTTCTACTGTATAGTTCAAAAATTGCATTGTAAATTTATAATTGTAATTAGTAACTTCTATTGCGCCGGTGTCTAACGCACAAGGCATCAACCTATGGCACACCTAAACCTAGCCGTAATCAGGACAATATCCAGAAGATGAGTCCGTAAGACAGAGAGGCAGCCTATGGTGGATGAGCATTTTGACACAGGGAAGTTTTAAAAACAAACTGACAAGCGACTGATCAGAGCGCACAGACACAGGGAGAGAACTCTAAAAACCAGGTCTGGCAACCGAAAAAGCTTGTTCACCTATAATGACACATAATGGTTAGGCCCATACCTTAAAACTTGATTCATGGTGTCAGAAATCATTAAAACGTCAACCATCTTAGTGGAGTGTTTGAAAACATGACCTTCGTTATTTGCGGTTGGTAAACATAGTTGATAGTTGTTTCAGTTTCGCCCGACCTTCTCATAGTATTTCGATCAGCATAGTGAGTTTTACTTTCTTTGCCAGTAAGAGCGCAGCTATTAATAGTAATAATGTCATGACTCTTCAGCTGGTTCATGAAAGGTCATGTCATTGGTTATTATTCGGCTAGTTAATAGTAATAATAAAGATAATAACAATAATAATAACAATAATAATGATAATAATTTTGAACCATGACATCACTGAAGGCTAGCCATCCCAGATAAATACTATCCCAAATTTTTATAATCGTCAGTGATCATGTGTACCTCGAGTAAAAAAATTACAATAACCTAGGGTCATAAGGGGCCGTAGATAAAGGAAGCCTACAGAAAACAACCTACTTTGAACCCTCCCTCCCTCGTGTGCCTTTGACATGATTCTCTTGCACCTTTGCGGGCATGTGCACTGAGCTAAGTACTAGGACCCTGCTGATTGGACTACCTGTTACAAGGCTATTTGATTGTAACCTCCTTCCAAAGACCAGAAGTGCAAAGGGGTCTGTAAGACGATGGGTGAGGCATCAATCGAAGGTTGATTCAAACCGTAGTAGAAAGTGTAGGCTGTTGGAAGAGCCCCATAGAAATCCCGTAATTGTAAGTATAATCGTAAACCCCAACATTCTTAAGTGCTGTGTCAAGTTAGAGGATTTGTCCAAAGTTGCCGGGTGTAGTTCCTTCAGTCCATCAATCCATCCATTCATCGTTCCATTTAAGTACGTAAGTATTGCACTTTTTCCATCTATCCATCCTTGCATATCTCCATCCATCCATCAGCCCATCCGTCCGTCCACTAATTCATCCATTGCTCCATCCATCGACCGATCAGTTCATACATTCATCCATCCATCAGTTCATCCACCCATCCGTCATTCTTTCAGTCTGTTTTTGTTTGGTTTGTTGAAGGACGCTCTCTCCAGGTTCACGCAAGTTCTTACCGAACTCCAAAAGTTCCACACTGTTAGTACAAATTACCTTCTCTTTATATCTACAATGATTGGTACAATCTTATCTGATGAAATCAGTTTGATTGATTGATTGATTGATTGATTGATTGATTGATCTTCAGTGTCGCCAGCATCCAGCACTGATCAGACCAAAATAAGTGAAAGCTCAGCTCCAAGCAACAACAGATTACAATTACAATAATGTTATGCTGTCTATAGACAAAACAGGTATATGTAATTATACTTACATATGTAGTTTTGCATGTGTTTGTGTAATTATGTATGTAATTTTGCTTACTTATGTAAATTGCGATGGATACACTGTTTAGTTGTGTGAATAATTCTGTTTAGATTTTACTGGATCAAGCACACAGATCCATTGTTCAGAGTCTGGGCAATTTCATCAAGCGGTAAACTTTAAACTCTTCCATACCTGGACTTCTGAATTTGAACCTCTAATAGATTAAGACTTTGACGACAATTGATGCTTCACACATTAGAATGAGAGTGTTGTAGAGGTCATAGATATGATTCAGTTCAATTCATAAGCTTTACTGATCACCAAATACAAGTTCATGTTACTATTTGTTCCAGTAGTTCATGGGTGTCAACGGCTTAACGAAAAAGGAACAATATTGCTCCACTGGCAGGGTTGCCCTTTCTCATTTTTATTTCCATATACAGTAGCACTGACAATCAAAGTATGAATTGAAACCAGTAAAGAAATGTGCCAGGGTTCAGACATGTGAAAGGTGATGCTTGTACAGTAGTGCATACAAATTTATGAATTAAACATATATTAACCATTCTTCATATGTTGCACACACAGTGATTCCATCAAATACCATTTTAACTGTTTTAAAATAGTGTACAGTAGGCAGGGAAGTTATTAGGTTTGTATTGCTTCACATTAGACTTCTTGACTGATTCAGAGACATTCGGAAGGTGAAGGACACACGGAAACACTTTGAGAAGATCTCAAACGACCTGGACTCTGTTCTCGTAAAGAATTCGCAGGCGTCGCGCAACAAACCACACGAATGCGAAGAAGTGAACAACATCGTCTTAGCCACAAGATCCGGATTCCTACATACGGCTCTAGATTATGTCTTTCAGGTCTGTTCAATTTCCATGTCAGATTTCTCTATGTAGCTTGTGACTATCTCTGCTAGAATTTTCATTCAGTATCCAGCTATTATTATTATTATTATTATTATTAAGGATTATTATTATTGTAATTATTATTATTATTGTTGTCGTTGCATTGGCTTTCATTTATTTCATTGTCCATTGTTTTTATTCTTTAGCTGAATGTTCTTCACTCGAAGAAGAATTTCGACATCCTTGACACGGTAAGAATTTGTCAAGGTGCGACCGTACGTACGGTACGTACGTTATTTTTTTCTATAACGTACGTACAGTACGCGTACGTTATTATGCCATACGTTACCGTACGTTCACATCTGTTCATGACGAAAATAAAATACATAACATAGTGCACAAGAAAAGTCAATAATAGTTGATGATTGACGGTCGTAAACAGTTTTAACCGTTACATCAGTCATCTGTGGCTGTTCAATGCACTCTACTTTCAAACTTTTAAATTCCAAATTGTTAATATTCTATCTAATGTATAGGCCCCTTAGTGTGAAGAATATTAAGATTTTACGGCACACTTTATTGGATGGTCAGTGCCAGAGGTCATTTTATTGGTAATACTAAATTTCGGTACCGTTCGTAAATAACTAGGCCTGCGTACGGGGAGTCCAATATGTTAGAGCTAAACTGATCATTTTTGACGTACGCGTATACGGTACGCGTACCTTATAAGACTATACTTATGTCGAGGTTCTTTGTGAATGATCGGATAAATTGTGGCATTTTTAACGTACGCGTACGGTACGGGCACGTTATTTTTTTCGATAACGTACGTACAGTACGCGTACGTTATTCCGGGAGGTAGCGTACGGTCGCACTATGGAATTTGTCGTAATTTTTATTAACACCCTTTTTCTGCCACTGATGCAGAAAGGTTTACACCAGATAGTTTGATTCCATTGCTATGGTTTTGTCATGCTTCTTGGTGGCTCAGTGGTAAGTTCGGCGCCTTGTGACCGGAGGGTTGCAGGTTCGAATCCCACTCTAGCCGCTGCGCACGGACCTTGGGCAAGTCCTTCACTCGCGATTGCTCGTGGCGCTTTGGCGTGAAAATTCCGACACAGTATCAAATGCTGTAGTCGGGAGCGCCTCTGAGTAGTAGTAGACTTCGAGAGGCGCTATAGAAATATCCGGAATAAAAAAAATAAAATAAAACCCAAGCAAGGCAAATGAAATAATGTTGTGCAGATGTGGGTTTGTCAAACCCTTTCCGTATTCTCCTTCCGACAGCTTCAACAAGAAAGAGTCAGTAACAATAGCTTAATGCTATTGTTGCTTTATATTTATACCCTTCTGTTTCTAATGAAAAAGTAATCAACGTGGGGTACAGTAGCTGAATGGATAAAGCACAAGTTTGGCCTGTAACATGGAGAGTGTGGGTTCAAGTTACCACTCAGGTGGTCACTATGTAGGGACGTTGAGCAAGTTCTTCACTCACAACTGCTCATCACCATTGATGTTCTGTCGTATGGTCGTGTGTGCACCTTGAACTTTGGAAGGAAGGCAATATCAGTTGTGTTGTCTTGTATTGAATTGTATAAGTCAATAATTTGTTTGAGTTGTAGGTTTTGGCGTATCTTCATGCACAGAATGCGTACTTCCATCAGGGCTCCGATCTTTTCTCCGACTTAGAGCCGTACATGAAACAAGTGGCTGTTCAGGTAAATGTCTTTTTAAAATGGCACATACATTGTTCCATAAATATTACCTCATGATCATTGCCTTCTCACTTTTCCAATCTAATCAAACATCATTTTCTGATTGCTATTACGTGCAAGGTCTGTTAATTTTTAAACGTCTGTTTCACCAGTGTCTAATTCACAAGGCGTCAACCTTGACGTGGTGTAATATGGATAGGAATCTGTCGGTTGGGGTTGACGTGAGTATCTGATGCTTGTGGGGAGTATTTGTTAAACTCTCTTTCATGAAAACACTGCATTCTAACACTCTCATTAGCCAGCCATTACCTGCATATACACAACTATAACACGTGCACTGAAATCTTGGATGCAGCGCATCAGTCCAGTATAACAAGGCCCTCATTATAATGCAGTGCTAAATATGGATCTCAAATCCCATTATATAGTGAGGGTCCGGTGTAGTAGTAGTAGTAATAATAATAATAATAATAATAATAATAATAATAATAATAATAATAATAATAATAATAATAATGATCATAGTTATGATAATAATAACAATAATAATAATTATAATAATATATTTACAGTAAATGGTCCAAATCAAGTAATTTTAAGGCAATAGATACATTGATTAATCTTTTTATTAGCTAGTTATTTTAGCACCAGATTTCAGATTACAGCAATGAATCATTGTTTTAATTAATATTTCTGTGCGTGTGTAAGGTGGAGGATCTGAGCAGTCTGGCCGAGAGAGAACGCAAGGAAATGGAAAACCGACATCTCCTTGTCCAACAAAAAGTAATTTCTTATGCATTTCATTTGTTTAGGACTTTACATTTTAACCAAATCGTGTTTAGTGTGTGGATCAGTTGACTGGTTTCGTGACATATAAGCACAGAGTTGGCTGGTTTCATGAGATGTAAGCACTAAGCACGGAGTTGACTGGTTTCATGACATGTAAGTACAGAGTTGACTGGCTTTGTGACATGTAAGAACAGAGTTGACTGGTTTATAACGTGTAAGCACAGAGTTGACTGGTTTCGTGACATATAAGCACAGAGTTGACGGGCTTTGTGACATGTAAGAACAGAGTTGACTGGTTTATGATGTGTAAGCACAGAGTTGACTGGTTTCGTTACATGAAAGCACATAGTTGACTGGCTTCGTGACATGTAAGCACAGAGTTGGCTGGTTTATGACATGTAAGCACAGAGTTGACTGGCTTCGTGAGATCTAAGCACAGAGTTGACTGGCTTTGTGACTTGTAAGTGCAGAGGTACTATGTAAGTGGAATTGTAACTTTGATATCTCTGAGAGATTCTTGGAAGGTAATATATTAAGTGTCTTCATATATACCGACATACAATGTGGTATATATTTATGAAGTTACCAATGTCGAAGTGTTGCCTGCTGTTTGGTGAATGACGAATCTCACGAGAATCTCTTCGTAACACTGTCCGCTTTCCAATCTTTCTCGTCCCAGACGGAAGCCGCTGTAGCAGCTCTCCTCTAGCTCCATCTCTCCCTGGTCTCTCTGGCAACTAGACTTGGACCTCTGGACAATCCATCAGATGTGACACAGTGCTCGTGAATAAGCTAATGCCCTGTGCTTAGCTTTTAGGTTTAGAAATTCCTAGATTATGGTCGTTAAACTCGGTGTATCAGATGATGTGTAGCAGTTTATAGTTTCCAGTGTTTGACAAGACCTTAGGGCTGCCATGGCCGTTGACGTCGCCCTCCTTATTCCAGGTTTGGGACTGGCACTACTGGAGTATTTTGGTCAGAGTTGAATCTGTACATCTTACATTCATACAATAGCCACTTGGGCTGGTATTTTACCCGGTGTTTGCGACTCGAGTTTTAATAAGTCGATAACATAACGATGAATTGTTAAGTTAATGTTAAGTCAATTTTAAGTTAATGTTAAGTTAATGTTAAAACGGTTTCTAGATTAAAGTAAATCTTTCCAAAGCTGTCAAACACGGTGGCCTCTCTCGACTGCGGGTAGGAGTCATCAAGACACATTCGCCAACAAAAACTGCTTTTTGCTTTCCGCTTCTTGATGTTGCCTCTACAGATACAGACAGACTGACAGACAGACAGGTGCAGACAGACAGAGACAGACAGACAAGGAAGAGAGACTCCACACACCACATGGTGCTGTTGATCTGATCATATCCTGTGTAATCTAATTCGTGAGGTGTAATCCAGTCTTACTTGTCAAGAAAATTGTTCAGCTCATGCTAACCCATTCTCACATGTCTCATAATGACCCATTCTCACCTGTCTCATAATGACCCATTCTCACCTGTCTCATAATGACCCATTCTCACCTGTCTCATAATGACCCATTCTCACCTGTATGGTAGTAAATGACCCACTCTCACCTGTCTCATACTGACCCACTCTCACTTGTCTCATAGTGAACGATTCTCACCTGTCTCATAATGACCCATTCTCACCTGTTTCATAATGTGACCCATTGTCACCTGTCTGGTAATGGTCATTCTCACCTGTCTCATGATGACCCACTCTCACCTGTCTTATAGTGACCCATTCTCACCTGTATGGTAGTAAATGACCCACTCTTACCTGTCTCATACTGACCCACTCTCACTTGTCTCATAGTGAACAATTCTCACCTGTCTCATAATGAACTATCCTAATTTATTCTACCCTGTTTATGATTGATTCTTGCTGATAGTAATCTTTTCTGTTTGTTAACGCCATATACTTAACTATTATTATTTATTCTTATTATTTATTATTGTTATTACTTATTCTTTCCCATCTGGTTTAATTGACAAGGTATTCAAATCACTGTTAAGCTGAGCTGATCCAGAGGTGGAAAAATTTGTGGCTGAAAACGCAAACATTGTTTTCATTTTGTATTCAATAGTAGAGCTGAACAATTAGTTAAGCGAAGATGTGCAGATGCTATGCTTTCTTGAGTTGCTAATCCTTTTTCCAGAAGTTTATTTGTCAATATCTGTTCTTTAATTCCTGAAAATATATTTGACAAGCTTGGAGGTAAGTGGTGAGTCCTGTAATGCAGGTACCTCGTGTACAAGGACCCTGGGATTCGCCCACTGCTGGCGTCCAGGACCTTGGGATTTACCACTTCTAATGGGCTGAAGAGTTAGAATGAGCGCCAACTCTGCATTCCACTGTGGTATACGGATCTCAAGTTTTACTCTGCTAACTGCTGGCTAGAATAAGGAGTCCAGCTTCCAATGACCTTTGGCCTTCTGTGACTGACCCTTTGGATTGGCCTTTGACCTTCTTGGACTGACCCTTTGGATTGCTTCCCAGTTCATTTGGAACCATCTTGTCTACTGAGATGTATGTTTCTCAGGAGTGGGTTTTAATTTGATTAGAATAGATTTAGAATTGGAGTAAAATTCTCGAAAAGCATATCAGTGGGGTGGCAGGCAACACTAGTGTGGCTAGAGGTTCACATAGTGTCTGATACCTCTGTCTGAAACCTCCTTGTGTTTAGTGAAGTTTTTAAAGGTGCTATATAAATGGCCAGATGCATCTATACACACATATGTACACACATGTACATGCATATACATACATACATGCATACATACATAAACACATACATAAACACATGCGTACATACCTCTGTTGTCCAGCAGCGATCTGCTCTTTGATCAGCTGACCAAGCTAAACTCATGGTCCCTCGCTCGTTGACCTCAATCATGAAGCGCCACTCCTTGGTTGCTGGCCATATTGTCTGGAATGGGCTCCCAATGGCGCTCCGCCTGGTCCCTTCTGGGTCACTCTACTACTTTTTATGCTAATTTAAAGACTGCTGTTGTTAGCTGTAGCTGCACTGGGAGTGCTTCTGTGTAGACTGCCTTGAAGGGGCGCTATAAACGTTCCTGAATAATAATATAGAATGTCCATAATACATGCATAGTAGTTTTGGCCAGTGATCAGACAGAAAATTGTTAGGAAAGTTGAAAATAATTAATTTTGAGCACAGCTGAAAGGTTCTTCAAGTGCTTTCAGGAAAAGCACAGATGCACACATAACATTCTGAATGATTTTATTTTGTATTAGTGTTTATAACATTTTTTTACAATATTTCTTTATTAAAAGTTTATGTAATATTTTTTTCAATGTATTTTGTAGTTTTGTTGTCATTGTTTCGTTATTCATACCGTTGCATTTGCCTGATGCTATAATAAGAGGTCTTTGCTGTTGTCATGTCATTCTGTAGCATTGGATTTTGCTCTTATGCTGTTTTCATGCAGATGTATAGCATTGGATTTTGCTTACAAGTATGCGGTTGTCATGCCGATGTATAGCATTGGATTTTGCTTGTATGCTGTTGTCATGGCAATGTGTATCACTGGCTTGTGCTTATATACAATTGTCGTGGTGATATGTAGTATAAGTGGCTTTGTGTTATACCTCTGCTTTTTCTGCTCTTATTCTGGTGCTTTCTTTCTCTTAGCTACCTTTCCAGCTTCTTCTTTCCAGACTTCCTGATGTAACATTAACAGATTTTAATAATGGATCTGAGCATGTGAAGAAGTTCTGTTACAGATGAAATTTACAAATCGCTTGTGCCGAAACTAGTTTGAAAATGTGTTGAAGAATACTGATTGTCAGATTTGAATATCTTTTTTCTAGATTTGTCTAAGAGTTTATTTTGAAAGTGTGTCAGCAGAGAAATCTTGCATTTATTATTTTTGCGGTGTTGCAGACTGCAGTTATTTGCAGAATTTGTTAAATCTATATTGGAGAATGTTTTTACTAGTATGATTTAAAAATCTGTTTTCAAGTACTTAAGCAGATGGTGTTGGAGTTAATGATTTCTATGTTTTCTTATGAACTTGAGCTGCATGTGCAAAATAAATATCTTTGAATACTATCAGGAGTGTCTGTGTGTATGTTCATTTGTGCATCTCTGTGTGTGTCTGTCTGTCTCTGTTTGTCTGTGTGTGTGTCTGCTTACCTCTGTGTGTGTCTGTGGGTTTGGCTGTCTCTATGTGTGTCTGTTTGTCTGTGTGTGTCTGTTTGTCTGTGTGTGTCTGTTTGTCTGTGTGTGTGTCTGTCTCCCTGTATATCTGTTTGTCTCTCTGTATGTGTGTTTGTATTTCTTTGTGTCTGTTTGTCTCTGTCTGATTGTCTGTCTTTCCATTTTACTGCATGCCGATCTGTCCACTTTCTCTTTTGCAATTTAATGTTTCTAAAATATTTCGATTTCTCGAGTCTTCTTGTATACATCTGTATCTTTTGCATTATGTCTGTCTGTTTTAGTGTTTGCCTGTTTTTCTGTCTATTTCAGTATGTCTGTTTCTGTGTGCTTGTGAATGTCTTTTTATGGCATGTTGTTTCTATTGTCTTTTGTTAGTTATGCCTATATTTTCTCTCTATCTTTCTCTATCTCTGTCCATCCCTCTCTCTGTGTCTCCTTCTTCTCTCAGTACCATGTTCTTTCTTAGTCTCTTTTGTTCTAGTCAGTAGTTTTTGTTGTCTTCTTCAAATCATTTTCTTTGAATTATTTTCATTTTCGAAAGCTCTTGTTTAGATTAAAGCAAACTTGACTGATTTGTTGATGATTGATTGATTGACTTGCTGTTTCATTTGATTCGTTGACTGTATTTTTGATTCAGTCACTGATTGATCGATTGACTGGTTTTCTTGATCTTGATCGATCAGGCTTTCAATGACGTGCAAGTGGTCGACGAGAGTGGATCGAATGAGGATCAAGATTCCGTGCAGCAGCTTCTGACTTCGTCAGATTCGGAGGATGATTTGAAGATGGAGGGGTATCTTTTCAAACGAACGAGTAACACCTTCAAGACCTGGGTCAGGTGAGACAGAAATGCATTCCAAGATTTCACTCTCAGTTTTCCTATAGTTGGTGGCTTTATCGCACATCTGCTACAGTGGAGGCTCCTTATAACATGCTTTGTAATAGCACGATGTCTGATATAATACAGTGAAGACATTATTCCCAGATTTAATTCCGCTTCTTGATATACGGCGGTTCTTGCTGTGTATTGTGAAGGAGGTGATGTGTGTTTCAAACACCTGAATTTGCTGCCCTTGCCGTTTTGGTTTCTTTCATTTAGGATTAAGGAGATTGACTTTATCAAACACCTGCTATTGCTTAGATTTGCTCTCCTTTCAGAGTTTTGCTCTTCTCTTCACCTTTCATTCATTTAGGAAGGAGGTGGATGACTGTATCAAATGCCTGCTATCACCGGAAATTCAACTCTCAATGTTTGAACGTTTGGCAGTTCTATTGTTCTAGTACTGCTTCTTGGAAAATCTGATGACATGCTTGTGTGGCTATTTTGATATTGTATACATACTATGCTGGTTTGTATAGATTAAGGCTTAGTATTAAATGTTAGGATGCATTTTTTCACAAATAAAGGTGTCAAAATTTTGTTAAAACATGGCCCACAGATCCAATTCCATGGTGCGTTGGTTAAAAAACTACTGTTGTAGTGATAAGTGACAATGTTTATTTTTCCAGAAGTATTAGCCACTACTAAATTTTAAGGTCAAGTCTAATTTCATTATCATATGGTGAAATTTTATAAGGGTCAAATTTGGCCAGAAGATGTAATTGCTTGAAGATTTGAAACAGTGGTAAAATTTCAGCAAATATGTAAACAGCTGAGCAGTACAGAACTTTCAGTAATAGCGCAAAAATGTGAAGTATCAATGTCAGAACTACTATCACTAAAGCAATTTGGTTACACCGTCAGAATGTACCGTTAATGGAGACGAATTAAGTAGAATCTTTTGATCATGCCTGCTTTAGTTTATGTTTGTATTAATGTAGCAGGTTGATTTGTTTTTAACAATTTGTTTGGTTTAGCTGCAGCAATTTTTGCCAGTATTAGTCGCTTGACTGTGACCATTTTTGTATTTTAATTCACTCTTTCTTTAAATGGCTTAGTTTTAGTTTCTAGGGCAGTCGATTCTTATCGTTTTCGATATTGTTTTTTGTGTCATATCTGACTGGCGTGCATGTGAACAGGACTTCTCCACTTTACAAACAAACGCCAGACAGGTTCGTCAGTGTTTCCTCTCTGCCTGCAATCACTAGAGGGCATCGTTTGTGGGCTAGGTGGGGCTCTGTCCGGCTTTTGTTGTATGCATATTGTGTTAGTGACCTTATGGCATTTGATCTTCGTTTGGAGTTTGTGTTTGCAGTTCGTTCAAGGAATTTATATGTAGAGGAATGGAAACTCATGAAAACAAGTGTTTATCCTTTTTCATCCTTACTCGCAGATATCACTCCACTTCAATTTTTATGCCTGATATCGAATACTCTCCACGGGAAATGATTACTCTGCAAATGTAATTATTCATAAATTTTTTCCTTTGTAAATGTAAATATCTGATTGCATATGGTATTTGCCCCCGGTAAACAAAATGCGATATTTTCCTGTCCTCCAGAGGGCCATGCTGAAATTAGTCACATAAGGAGTTTCCAGTCCTGTATATTATTTATCCTTAGAGTTCATTGTTTGTTCATGGCGACTGATTCAGTTTGTGAATGTCTGTATGGCTTTAATCTTACGTTTGTTAGCTATTCTGTCATTCCATTTTTGCCGAAATGCTGAGTGAGTTTTGTAACACAGTCCCTGTGATGAGGACTTAATTAACTTATCAGCAGGGAATTTAGACAAAGTGAAAACTGGTTTCAGAAGGTGACTACAATTACAATGCAGGTGTTGTGGTAATGTGGTTGCATTTGCACTTAATAACATTGACTGCCTGGCAATGAAAAATATGAGCTATGCATTTGGGATTCCTGTGACAGTGATTTTTTCAGTGATTATACAAAATTGTAAATTGAACAAACTCATTCTCTAGGCATATACGCAATGCTGTTAAAAATATCTTATGAAGTATTATATTGTAACGTGGCTGTATTTTAATGAGGTTATTTTCCAAAGCTGGGTTTGATTTCACAATCCATGACCAAAACTGCATCTCACTAGGATTCAATTAATAACAATGTGTGCTGTAAGGAGGTTGCAGTGTAAAGGCCATGGAAGCAGTTCTATTACATTGTTTGATAACTCTAATACTATGTGTATTACCCAGGGCTTAATAAAAGAATTGTTTATTCTTCTGTCTTACTGTATGTCAATGTTGCACAGTGTTCTCTTCTACTGTAAACGTCGTAAGTTTATGGTTTACTCTTCTACCGAATACAAACATTGTTTGGTTTACTGTGTTACTCTATGTAAGCAACGTATGATTTACTCTCTTACTGTGCATGAATTTTACATGTGCGCACTCTTACTTTGTGGAAAATTTTATGTTACTTTCTAACTGTGTTTAAATATTCTACAGTTTACTCCTTAATGAAAGCAATGTAGTTTTCTCTGTCATGATGTGTAAACATTGTGTGACTTACTCTCTTACTTGATGTAATTATTGTATGGGCTATGCTTGTACTCAGTGTAAACGTTGTATGGTTTACTCTTGCATTCTCTGTAAACATGGTATGGTTTAATCTCTTATTCTGTCTAATTATTGTATGATTTTTGCATGTACTCAGTGTAAACGTTGCGTGGTTTACTCTTGTATTTTGTGTAAACATCGTATGATCTTACTCAATGTTAAGGGTGTATTTTATGCTCTCATCTGTGTATTTACTAAGTCTGAATATTTCTGTAGCATTTTTCAAAAACCAGTGAAACATTGAAGGCACTCACGAATACTTTGTGTAATTGTTGTGTAGTTTACTCTTATAGTGTTTGTAAGCGCTGTATGGTTTACTGTATTACTGTACGTAAACATTGTCATTGTTTCTCATGCTTTCAGTGTAACTGTCCTCAATGCTGAATATAATTCTTGTTAGATTTTTGTTTGCTTGTGTTGCTGCATGGACGTAACATTGCATTTACTTACTGACGTTCACTGCAGACTCCTTATACATTTCTGTACAACAGAAATTTGATATTGCATCCCATACAATAGCTCATATAGATCAGGAAATATTGGAATTTTGTTGCAAAGTTGATAAACTCGGGAATATTGTAATTTTGTCAGGGAATGTAATAAACTTGGGAATATTGTAATTTTGTCAGGGAATGTAATAAACTTGGGAATATTGTAATTTTGTCAGGGTAATGTAATAAAGTCAGGGTAGAGGTGCTTGTGACCTGATCATACAAGACCATGGTCGAATAGAGGCATAGAATGGAGGGATAATGGGAAACATTATGAAACATAAGCAGAGAGGAGATTCTACTGGTTAGCATCCTGGACTGTCTACCCAGAGGTTGGGGTTCAAATCCCCAAGAATTTGGAGGCTTTCATTCCACTAGTGTGAATTCGGCTGTAGAATGAGTACACCTACCGTACACTGTCAGTGGGAATATCAGTCAGGGAGGGAAAGTACTGGCCATGTGACACCCATGGTTGCCTCTCCAGTTTGACTTTAAGGAGCTCCTTTTAAAAAAATATTTGTTTTTATTGAAAATCACACTGACACAGTGTAGTAAGTTACATTTAAAAACATGATGGTACAATTATGCATAACATTAATTAACATGTCTTGGCAGCCTGTAAAGAGCCCAATCATTTTACTGCTGCCCCTTAGGGAGTGGAAGGCTGAGACGACCTGGAGGGGCTATGGGTATCAAACCATGACTTTTCAAGATCTAATGCTCTTCAGACCAGAGTGTTACTATTCATCTATCCCCTCCCCTTTTTGCAGTTTAGTTTGACAATTTAATGATTAATTTTTAACATGCTTCCAAATTGATTCATCTTGAGAAATTAAAATTAATGCAAATTTTCTACACTTCTGTTATAGCATGGATATTGACACAGCTCTTAAGGAGAGTGTTCAGTATAAGGAGTTTACAATGTACTCATGAATTGCTGATGGTTTGCTGTTTGTTTACCGTTTGGTCTGGTTTCCTGTAGATCTTCTCATTAATTAATTAATTAATTAGTTTATGGTTTAATGTAGATCTGGTTTTATTCTGTGACTAATCTGTTTGTTTGTTAGTTTGCCTATTTTCGGTTTCTGTTTGAAATCTTGATCCTATTCTGTTTACTTGTTAGCTTTGTTTTTGCTGATTAATTTGACAAATGCTAATTACAACAGTAAGTATGGAAGGTAGGTGTCAACACCTGGAACCCCAATTTGTACACACACGGAACCCCAAATAGTACAGTGCCTTTTGGAGAGGTTTGTTAAAGGCATTGTACAATAATAAGATATAGGGCATAGCCGGGTGCCGTTTTTCAACCGGGTACCGGGTCCGGGTAGTTTGAATAAAAATCTGCCGGGTCTGGGTATTAAAACTAACAGTAATCTCAAATATCTAATCCAAACACAATGTCACGAAAAAATACCAAACACAATGTCGCGAAAAAATAACTCCACTACGAATCAACTTCAGAACATTTTAATAAACAAGGAAAACAACTGCAATGATCGAAAAGGGTGGGAGAGAGGGACTAGATGGCGTTCTCAATAATCAAAGAGAATTGTCGGCATATAGATGAAAGGAGGAGGGGAGAGGAACTTGCTGGAGCTCTCTATAATCAAAGGAAATTGTCGGTGCATAGGCGAAAGGAGGAGGGGAGAGGGACTTGATGGAGTTATCAACATTAAAGGGAATTGTGGTGTCTAGGCGAAAGTAGGAGGGGAGAGGGACTTGATGAAGTTCTCAACATCAAAGGAAATCGTTGGGCATAGGCGAAATGAGGAGGGGAGAGGGGCTTGCTGGGACTCAATAATCAAAAGAAAACACCGGCAGATCATGGACAGCCAAAGGCCGTCGCCAAGGCAACTTACTGTTCCTGATGTCATTACATTATGTTACTGTTAGTTGACACTTACCCACCCGGACCCGGATGACCTTTCAGCTCCGGGTCCGGGTGTCTTCCGGGTGTTCAATACCCGGAATTTCCGGGTATCCGGGTCAGTACCCGGCTATGCCCTAATAAGATATGTGTGTACATATTTGCTGTGTATATAGGTATGCATCTATATATGCATGTATGTACAATGTACATATATATGTGTGTATGTATATATATGTAATTTACTAATTATCAATTTATAAAAATAAAATAATAAAATTATTAATTAGTAATTATATATTGCAGTGAAAGACTTCCCTGTGGATGATAATTTGGTACACTAAACTTGTGACTACCTTTTGACTATCCATTGGACAACCCCTCTAACTTGACGCAGCAAAGAGTAGCATTCGATGTGGTCATGTATGCAAATTATGCCTATTGATTCTGTTTTGACTGAGCTCTGTGAATAAGCCGGTCCCCGCGACTTCGTTTTTTGGGTGCTGTCAAAATTTAGAGCTTATGATTACGATTATACATTGAGAGGCCTTTTCCCAGAGACTTAGCCAGAGGCTTACAAGAGACTTCCCAGATAATTGAACACACTAGAGACTTGTTATGACAACACGCTGCATTGTTATAGGATGAATAAGCTGGCTTCTTTTGTACTTATCTATCTTACCTCCACCTTCAGAGTTTCTTATCTGATATTTTCTTAATTGCTTTTTTCAGACGGTGGTTTCAGATCCATAACAACCAGCTGGTTTACCGTAAACGATCAAAGGACAGTATAACGATCATGGAGGAAGATCTTCGGCTCTGCACTGTTCGACCTTCATTTGATGTTGATAGGCGCTTCTGCTTTGAGGTTGTTTCACCTGCCAGGTAAGTTAACAAGGTGCCATTGTTTTTGTTGCTTAGAAGAAGAAAAAGATCAGTCTCTTAACCCCTTTACCGTGATCCCCGAGTTAACTCGTCCAGCGGGACCTTATTGTGCAGCGTGAACCCCGAGTTAACTCGTCCGCACGCTGTGCGTCTATTTACTCGCCGTGTATCGCGAATAAACTTGTCCTAATGGCAATTGCAAAATATAATAATGTTTCACGATTGTAATAAGGCTTTCCATTTTGTAAATTAGGTCGGGCGATCTAAAAATAATTATATAAACATGGTTTATAGTAAAAAAAATGGTTAGTCGCAACGGAGTTCGATGGGTCGCAAGCATGGTTTATCTAACCAAGAAATACATCGTTTATTGCTTGAAAGTGATGATAGTTTGTCAGATTTAGACAGTGATGATGATTTCGAACTAAGTTCTAGTTCTAATAATGGTGATTTGTCAGAAAATGATGACAGTAATGATAGCCAGAAACTGCGCCGTTTGCGTGGTCAAGAGATGACTTCGGGACGCGTCAGCGCTTAGCATTTATAGGAACATGTACTAAACTGGCACTATATAAATTCACCAGGACAACTAAAGGCCCATTTGTTTTACAAAATTAGTATATTAGGTTGACTTTAATATTTCTCAGAGGAAAGATACTTTTGTAGAGACTGCCACCATGCTTTGGTATTTATCATACAAAGCGATTATATGCCTACTAAACTGGTGCTAGATAAATTCAACAGGACCACTAAAGGACCAATTTCTTTTACTAAATTAGTATATTATGTTCACTTCTAAGTTTCCAGAGCAAAGAAAGACTTCTGGATTATTACAAAAACAAATACCAGTCATTCTTTAATCACATGCATTGTTGTGATGAATACCTAAAATAATTACACATGTGTGGAAAATATTAAAAAAATTTATTCCACGGTAAAGGGGTTAAGTAGGCCTGATATATTATTATTATTATTATTATTATTATTATTATTATTATTATTATTATTGTTGTTGTTGTTATTATTATTATTATTATTATTATTATTATTATTATTATTATTATTATTATTATGTTATCATTATCCGGTAACATAGAAATCAGGATTCTGGTTCCCCATCGTGCCTAGGCACGCGACAGCATTGAACCTCTGGATTGTGATGGATATTTTTTTTAACAGGAAGAAGGTTTCTCGTGGATCTTCTGTTATTCTTGTCAACCGTCGGCCGAGTTCTTTGATAAACGCCGAACCTTCGTGGTCTATCGGTCCCATCGTTTCTAATGCTATTGGTGTGAAACTGTACCTCGTCAATAGCTCCGCATATTTGGTCTTCTTTCGAGTTGCGGCTATTTCTGCAGCTCCCCCCGCTGCTGTAGACGTCTCGGCCAAGTATGATGGCGCAAACGTGTCAATGATCGTTACATCCCAAATTAGGGAACGTCCGCTGTTCCACGGAATCAGAGTTTGACCATCAGGTCTTTTTCCGTCTAGTCGGGAGAGGCCAGCCGGTTCCTTGATTGAAGGGGTGCCTGCCTTTATGAGACTGCGCAGCACGATGTCATTTATTGATGCGTGTCTGGCTTGTCTGCCGAAGCTTTGTGAGCAAGCCAATCCGTGTGAGCCTCTGGCTGAAACCATCGTTCCGCATGCGCATGTGTGTGGGGCACAGATGACTGCACCCAGTCTTAGGCCCACGGCCACTCTCAGCGACTCGTCATCCAGTCTTAGGCCTTGTGCTGCAAGCGGAAGGGCATGGAGCCAGTCTGAGGCGTGCGGGGCCTGTATAGCATTAAGCCTGGCCCGATCGTACGGGTCCTGAGATCGAGATGCGATCTCTGTCATGGCTGCTGATAACAATGGTATTTCCCATGAGGCCTGTTTGTAGTCTAAAGACGGGAAAGAGATCTTTTCCACGATGCTCTGCTGCCAACGAGTTCTCATTGTTTCCACAACAGAGTCTTCAGGAACCTGTGTAAGGGCGAGGATGTGTGATTGGATGAGGTGAGATCTTGCGGCTGAAGCTAAAAAAGCTGGTAGTGCCAACGAAGAAGCTCTCCTTATTCCCAGCCTGCCCATCCTGATAGGCATGGAAGCAAGTGTCCATTGATCGTCAGAAAGAGAGATGTTAAGAATGCTCTCGATACCCGAGCGTAGTCTTTCGTCGAATCTCGTGAGGTCCGGGTGGTCATGACATGGCGTGCAGCGCAAGATGTGGATGAGCCTCGGCGCCCCTATTGAGCTTCGTAGTATCAGGAGCGCATCCTGTCTTGGTATTTGTTCAAGTTTTTTCATGGCTCTTGTCAAATTCGTCGTGACTGAGTTGTTATTATTATTATTACAAACATTTTTAACATGCACAAAGTCATTCAGAAATGCGAATCAGAGGCATGAAAATATGAAGTGTTAGCGACAAGGATACAAGTTTTCATTTAGTTCTTTTTGTTACATGTTTTTCTTAATGATCCCCTAGGACTCAAAATATTTCTGTACAATTAAGAAACACCCTCCGAATTCTAAACATCTTTAAAGAAGAGCAGTACCTTAAGCTAGCACTGAGGCAGCCACTGCTATGAAGCATTAGCAACCATTTTTCTTAACCTCAGCACATGAGGGGGGGTGACCAGTCCTCTCCCTCAGTGTCTCATCTCATTTCAGCTGAGCAGGCTGGGTGCACAGGCGGAGGAAAAATCTCGGTTGACAGTCCAGCAGGCTAATCCCTAGACTATGGCACACCCCTATTCATTGCTTAGCTATGTCTCATTGTATGGGTCTCTTTCTCTCTGTCTGTCTGTCTGTCTGTCTGTCTCTCTCTCTCTCTCTGTATATGTCTCTCTCTGTCTTATCTGTCTGTCTGTCTCTGCATCTGTAAATGGAAGAGATGAGGTTATATTTACGTAGCTAATGCATTACAACGTTAGTTATGTCAGGATGGTGTGAGCTGTCGAGGAGCCTTAATCCTCTCCTGAAGACACTGTATAAGACAGGTTCCCTCGAAAGGTTTTTATTGAAGAACATAAATATGGTTATTGAGCAACTCCTGATTGAACATTAATTGATTCGTTGATTGAAAGAACATATTTATTAGAGCACCTATTATGTGCTTATTATTAGCTGTCATTATTACTGTGATTTTTGAACTTGTGATTGAAATAATAGATACATAGATAGACAGACAGACAGACAGACAGACAGACAGACAGACAGACAGACAGACAGACAGACAGACAGACAGACAGATAGATGATAGGTAGGAAGGTAGGTACATAGATAGATAGAGGGATGGATGGATGGGTGAATGGGTGGGTAGATAGGTAGACGGATAGATAGATGGATAGATGGATGGATAGATAGATAGATAGATAGATAGATAGATAGATAGATAGATAGATGATGATAGGTAGGTAGGTACATAGATGGATAGAGGGATGCATGGATGGGTGAATGGGTGGGTAGATAGGTAAATGGATAGATAGATGGATAGATGGATGGATGGATAGATAGATAGATAGATAGATGATGATAGGTAGGTAGGTACATAGATAGATAGAGGGATGCATGGATGGGTGAATGGGTGGGTAGATAGGTAAATGGATAGATAGATGGATAGATGGATGGATAGATAGATAGATAGATAGATAGATGATGATAGGTAGGTAGGTACATAGATAGATAGAGGGATGCATGGATGGGTGAATGGGTGGGTGGGTAGATAGTAGATTAATAGATAGGTGGGTAGATAGATAGATAGATCAATCGATCAGTTGATTGGCAGATAGATTGACCGACTTATTGATTGTTTTGTTGATTGATTGATTGCATAGGAGTCATATTCTGCAGGCAGACAGTGAGAATGACTGTACGAGGTGGATTCGTGCGATTCAAGATGGCGTCTCCAAGGCTTACAACAACCGGCGATCAGTAGATGGCAATGACGATGTAAAGGATAGAATTTTTTGGCATTTTGCCATTGTGTTCATTAGGCCCCAGGGGATTTTGTCTTGTAGGGTAGACACCTACTTTTGTTACAATATATGGCTTTGTGGGTGCTTTGGCCGTTTGGTTAAAGCACTTGGGCTGTAATGCAGAGAGTATGGGTTCAAGCCTCCACTCACTGTGTAGGGACCTTGAGCAAGTCCTTCACTCACAGTTTCTCAGTGCCATCGATGTTCTGTCATGTGTATGGTAATTTGTGCACTTCGGAACTTTGGAAGGAGGTCAATATCAAATACAGTTGTATTGTATTGACTTTGGCTTCAGAGTTATGGACAAGAATAAGAGCAGTCCCTTAAACTAGCCTTAGAGGCAGCAATGGGTATGTAGTGTTAACATCATCATTTTTCTCTACTTCAGCTTGTGAGCACAGGTGGCCAGTCCTCCATCGCCTTCTGATCTTCTCACTACCATTATATGGTCAACGTACTTATTATAACTTAGCTAGGAGTGCAGGTGAAGCAGAAAGCTTGAACAAATTTCTGCCATGGCGGGGATTTGAACCCTGGCCTTTTGGTTGACAGTCCAGCATGCTAACCACTTCACTATCATGCACCCCTAGGGTTTTTAGACAAAAAACTTATTAATATCTTTCCAAAAAATTGCCACGAACAGATCAACAATTACAAACAACCACTTAGTTTCTGGTAAGACAGTTTTCTACATCTACTGTCTATGTCATCATCATCATTGCCAAATTTTTATAGCTCCACTTTAACAGAAACTCCTCCTGGTATGACAACGCCAAGCCACTTGAAGAAACAGAATGCTATTCAAGCATTACAAGAAGCAAGGCAGCATCAGGCAAAGGAGTTAATGTCTTAGATTATGTGGCAATGTTTTCCACAGAGAGGGATGACTGCAGTGACCTGATTGGCATTGGAAGGATATTTTCTGATGAATGTAAGTTTGTTGTGTGTTTAGATTTCGGAATCGTATGACGTTGGAGGAGATTCGAAGGGGGCTGGGGAGAATGCAGAGACAGCCAGCAAAGCATCCAACGACTCCTTAGCTTCTATTCTCAAGAGTGCAAATTTAAAGTCATCATCAATTAGGTATCATTGCTATGACTACAAGTACTAATATTATTGTTGTTATTGTTATTATTTTCTTCACTGAGCTGTTGTGCGTGAAGGACTTACTCAGGGTGCCTACACAGTAACTGTTTGTGGGAAGGTTTGAACCGTCAGACACGGAGTTACAAGGCAAACGCTCAAACCAATCAGCTACCATGTTGACAAGTCATTGTTGCACACTTCCATAACTGTAATTGTAACTGCTGTAAATTTAATATAACACCACTTCAGGGTGCTCTCTGTTTTGTCGTAATTGTCTTACTAGCGACACCTAGGTTCGCCCGCTGATGTGGTGGGATTATGGTGGTAACTGCTGGTGCTATATAAATGGGTGGGGGCGTTTGTTGTGGTTGTAGTCGGGTGCAGTCAACCCTTCTGCAGGTGCCAGGGAACAACGTCTGCTGCGACTGTGGTGCGCCGAATCCGTCCTGGGCCAGCATCAATCTAGGAATCACTCTGTGCATTGAATGCTCTGGAATACACAGGTACTACTATCTGGCTGTCTCTGTCTGTCTGCCTGCCTGCATGTCTTTCTGTCTGCCTGCATGTCGGTCTGCCTGTCTGTCTGGGTGTCTATCTGTCTGGGTGTCTGTCTGTGCTCCACAATACACAGACACTACTGTGTGAATATCTATATGTCTGTGGGAGGAGTTTGTAATAACAATATTGGCAGTGAATGAGTTAACAGTAATAGATATAGCAACAAATGAGGCTAATAATACACGGGGTTAACAATGCTGACACTGGGGTTTAAAGTGCACAACCTTAACAATTCACGTTTGGAACAATACATGGGTTTTACAAAACATAATGTTTTACTTACTTCAGTTTAACACAAAAAATGGCTTAATAACAAATAACAAAGGAGATCAACGATGCAGGAGATTAAAAATGCTTAAAATTAACAATGCTTATCATTCTCAATGCCTAAAATTAGCAATGCTTTGACTAAACAAAAGTGAAGATTAACAGTATATGAGTTTAGAAATGCATGTTAGTGTATGATATTTCCTAGCAGTGCGTGTTTTCACCATTGAGTCTGTGGTTTCGTGTTCTTGCAGGAGTCTTGGTGTGCACATATCGAAGGTGCGTTCAATAACCCTCGATGCCTGGGAAGTGGATCTGGTCAAAGTGATGGCTGAACTTGGTAACACGGTCATCAACCAGATCTACGAAGCGAACGTTGATGAAACACTCGCAGCCAGACCAAATGCATCGTCCAACAGGTCATTACAATGCTCCATCTTCTTCTTTGTCTGTAGCTGTTCATTCATCCTGTAGCAGTGGGGTAACTTGGTGGTTGGCTGGTTTCATTGACTGACTGAAGGACTGACTGACTGCTTGACTGACTGAATGACTTACTGGCTGAATGGCTGGCTTCACTGACTGACCGATTGACTGAATAAATGACTGGATGTATGGATGGATGCATGATAAAATGAATGGATGGTTAGATGGATTTATGGGTGCTAGGATGGATGAACTTAATTACTGAGGGATTGATTGATTGATTGATTGATTGATTGTTGGGTGGACAATGAATGAATGATCAGACGGATGCATTGAGGATTTGATCAACGGGAGATCAGACAATGCTCATAAAATTATTTGTTTACCTACATAGCGAGGCAAGCACATATCTCTCAATTAGACCACGTAAATCACATAAATTCCTCACCATAACCCATTGCATAAGTTCCTGACAGTTGTTCAGCGTCCTAAAGATTAAATGCTCTGCATGTGTGTCTTTTAGAACCGTGCGTGAAGCGTGGATCAAGTCGAAGTACGTCTTCAAGTCTTTCACGAAACAGATTCCGAAACCAGAGTCGCATTCGAAGCCTCATGCTCGGAGGTGGAGCGTCTGTAAGAGGAAGAAGAAGTCTCCACCTGGAAAAGTCAGCCAGAAGCCATCTCTTCCACCTGCAGGAGATGAATCAAGTGGTGTTTCCACCGGTAGGATTGGGTTATTGTCGATGAACTACCAGTTCAGATAATCTTGTGAGACGTGGTAGCCAATTGGTGCATTTGCTGAGACAGTTAATGTGTAGGGACTTTGAGCAAGTCCTTCACTCACAATTGCTCAGGGCGATCGATTGATGCGTGGTCATTAATATGGTGGCGCTTAATAAATAATAATAATAATAATAATAATAATAATCTTTTCTTTATTTAAGCGCCTGCTAACCGCACTGCGCTGTACAGTGAACATACATATAGTAGAAACGGCAACCACACAGGGCGCCTTGCATATATGTATACAGTAGAAGCACATGATAACAGTTTTACAGGAGTCGAACACAACTGTTTATGTGACAGCCAACAGGGCCCAATCACGGCCTACTATTCATTTAACCACCACCGCCGCCTAGCGAGTGGAAGGCTGAATAAACCTAACGGGGTCTACTGGGTTCGATCTTGGTACCTACTGCTCTTCACGCCAGTGTGTTATCCATTACTCTACGGCCCCCATGCTTAATGATAATAATAATAATAATAATAATAATAATAATTTTTATAATAATAATAATAATAATAATAATAATAACAATCTTTAAGAAGAGTTTTGAAATATAATACATATGCACCGACTTACATACATACATACATACTTAGTATTACATACGTACTTGCATATGGGCCATGGTAAATGAATGTTTCGAGCGCTCGCCTTGCTGAGAGTATGGGTTTCGAGCCAACTCCCCTGAGACAGTTACTTACTGTGTAGGATCTTGAGCAAATCCTTCACTTGCAGTTGTTTAGTGCCATTGACTGATGCTTGGTTGTTAGCTAGTGACGCTTAATAAATGTATAATAATAATAATAGGCACATATTTTGTTTTGGTTGACCTAGGTGACGATGAGTCAACCACAACTGATGTCTTTGTTTTCGGAAGCGCCGTCAACAATGATGAAAGATGGAATCAGATCAGTAAGTGCTCATCACTCGTCAAGGTGATTGTTAATTGTTAATTAGAAACTTCTTTTACTGAGGCTAAGTAAAATAAAGTAGCTAGCTCTTCATACCCATGGCTCTCTGTCCTGTGATTAGCTTAAGTGATTGTTAACAGTTGTATTGCATGCGCTTCCCCATTGTCCCAATATGAAATATGAGAGCTAAACATTACTGTTTAATCAGTGACCATCTTGTTTGCATCTCAGTGCTAACTGCTATCACACTGGTTTCCTGCTGCACTAACTGCAACGCTGGTTCCTTGCTCACCTATTCCTTGTTGTATTGATGTTTGTTCTTCCTATTTTCTACAATGAAACACGAGACCTTTACTTTATAATCACTCTTAAATGCTCTTGCGCTGGTTTCCTGCTGCAATTACAGCATCACTGGTTCCTTGTTCAGGTATAAATCTTGACGATTCGGACCATGACTCAGGCAGTGACGTCGAGAAGGACCCAGAAGTCAAATCGACAACTTCGCTCGAAGACATCTCCAAACTTCATCCCGACATGCTACTGTACAAAGCCGCTCGGGCGCGAAATCTACCGGTCATGGTTGAAGCGATTGCACTTGGCGCCAACTCCAACTGGAAAAATGAGGAAGACGAGGATAGAACGGCTCTCATCCAAGCTGTTATTAGTGTAAGAGAGAAAGCTGTCCCGTGGATCATCTTGTGTAGAATGAATTATTTTTTACTATAACTATTTCAGGATTAAATGTAGCAACTTGGGTTAAGTTTAACTCCTTGTGACTGAATTCTACTTAGCTATAAAGTATTAATAACTGTGGGAGATGGTGGCTGATTGGGTAGAGTGCTTGCCTTGTGATGCGGAGAGTATGGGTTCGAGCCTCCTTTCCTGAGATGGTTATCATGTAGGGACATTAAGTCCTTCACTCACAATTGATGCTTGGTCATTAGTCATTGGTGCTTAATAGATGCTTAATCATAATAATAATAATAGTAATAAATATGATAATTTCAGAATCAAACATAGTGTTCAGTTTTGACTTATTTTGCCTGAATTCTATTTTACTATTTTTTATTGTTATTATTTTTATTAATAATATTATTGTTATTAATGTTATTTTTATCAGATATTATTTTTATTGTTGTTTACTAACTACAGGATCAAATATAGTTATGTGATTGACCGTACATTGAACGATACCTTGAGTATGATTACAGTAGTATGGCTGTGATCAGTTGACTTTTTTATTATATGCGGTCATTTATTGTCATAGGGATCCATGACAACCGTTGAGTTTCTGCTGCTGAATGGTGCTAAGGTGGACATTGCCGATCGACACGGTCAAGGTCCACTGCATCACGCCACAATTCTTGGTCACACTGGGTGAGCACCAGAATAATATATGGCCCCATTTGGCTTTGCAAGGAGATGTGAGATAATCTAGTATGTTGAACCATTGACAGAGACATCGGGGTTCAAATCCTTGCCAGAATAGAAGGATTTTAAGATTTCCATTTGACTGTTACCTTCTAGAGAAGTCAACTATCAATAATCTTAATAATGATAACAATAAGATTAATGATATTGATGAGTTGCGTTGATTGATAAATGACTGATGAACTGATGTATTGATTGGTGATGTGATTGAGGAAATGATTGATTGATTTTGTAGTCAGGTGTGTCAGATTCTGAAGCGAAATGTCAATCACCAATCGAAAGATGAAAATGGGATGGTAGGCTTAAGTGTTTATATGTTTCAGTTTAGAAAAAATGTTTCTAAAAGATTTACACACATAATGTGTTCAACGTTTTGTGTGACTCGACTCAGTGTACATTATCAGTTGCCGTAAATCGCATTGCGATTGAGGACGTGACTGATGGCATGGTAGGCTTAAGTGTTAAACACATTAATCGATTAATTTAATTACATCGGCTAAACAGGTAATTCTGATCGTAATCTGGGAAATTTTTGAAGTGCTACTTAAAGCCAAATGCATGGTATCAACTTATTCATGAGCTTATTCATGAATCTAATCATGAGCTTTTTCATGAACTTATTCATGAGTGTTGCGTCAGGGCAGAGGGATCATGGAAATCTTTTCATGCTATCTGTTGTTAAAATCCAAACTGTTTAAAGTAGGGCTGGTTCTGATTTTAAAAAAATAATTGATTAATCTCCAAAATTAACTTCGATTATTCGATTAAGTTCGATTAATTTTGTATCTGTTACATAAAGCGTGAAGAACTGTTAAAAATGTAGTCACTGAGTCAGTTACTACTTTCTTCTACAAAAAAACTTCAATCATTGCACAAGCTAAAGTTCAAATTATCATCATCATCATCAGTTCCTGACGCCAGCCATTTGGCGGCGATGGGTACGAATAAATGATCTCCATTGTCCTCGGTCATTTGTCAAGTCTATTGCCCCCCTTAATGTTAGTCCAAGTGATGTTATGTCCTCAGTTATATTATCTATCCAGCTTAGTCTTGGTCTGCCTTTGTGTCTTTTCCCTTCGAACCTTGCATGTAGTGCAAATTATCAAAAGTGAAAAATGTAGATTTTGGACTTACAGGTGAAATGTTTATTGGATTTTTTTATCTAGGATCCTCTGATGATTGCAATGGAAAAGGCGAATGCCGACATAGTCACGCTGTGAGTAGGGCTTTGTCTCTCTCTGTGTCTGTGTTTCTGTTCTGGTTTCTCTGTGTTTCTATGCTAGTGTCTTTGTTTCGTTTCTTGATAACTTGATAGTACTTGTGACATTTACGACATGCATAGTTTTCTAGAGGTTCTTTTGTTGTGATTAGCTTTTTATGTTTAAGCTAAGTAAGAAATTACCTTCACAGTACAGGCTAAATAGCTGCCGTACTTCAGTAGATAGAAAATTGTCTATGGTCTATTCCGGTAGCGTGCTGGGTCTGTGGGAGACGATAGCCGACTGGTTAAAGTGCTCATTCTGTAACGGGTTGAGTACGGGTTTGAGCCTTCACTCAGGTTGTTGCTGTGTAGAGACCGTGAGCAAGTTCTTTACTCACAATTGCTCAGCACCATTGATGTTCTGTCGTATGGTCATGTATGCAGTTTTGAACTTTGGAAGGAGGACAGTGTCAAATATGGTCATATTATTGGTGTGTAAAGTGTACTGCATAACTCATTGTAGATTGTAATATTGGTGCTTTTAGAAGTCTTCCAAAGAGATTAGGGCCTTTGGTGACTTTTTTCTGGAAGAGGCACTATATAATTCTGTGATTACATTATGTTACATTTGATCAGGATCAGAGTTTCTGACCTTGCAACCTTTTTGATTGTTGTCATTACTTTCGTTTTATATTTTTTCGTTTCCACTTCAGATTGCGACTCGCAAGACTGAACGAAGAAATGAAGGAAGCAGAAGGTTTCACAATCCAAGGTACCTAAGCCAGTCACTTCTATAGCGCCTTTAATCATAATATCCAAGACATCAGTCTGTAGTCATTTTGAGTAAAATCGCAGTTGAAAAGTTAATGGAGCAACGGATTTCCTCTCTCTGCACGTATTAAGTTCAAAATCCTCATTCTGGTGTCCAAGACACAGCGGGGTCTCGCCCCCAAATATTTAATTGATACATGTAATTCCACCGGCCTCTTTCTGTCTCCTCGCATCGTCCACTTCGCTCCTCAAACAGATTGGATCTTTCAGTTCCTCATACTAGAACAGCTATGGCAAAGTCCCGATATTTTGCCTCAATTGGTCCCTCTCTCTGGAATACACTGTCTCTTGCTACTCACTCTCAAATTTTAGTAGGTAGCCCCTCGTCTTCGTTTACTTTTCTCAAGACTTATTTCTTTTCTTGTGGCCTTGCGCACTGGGAGCGCCTCTGAATGGTTTACCCTACTAGAGGCGCTTTATAAATGTTTAAATAAAAATAAAATACAATACAGGGCCGGATCCGGCAAATAGTACATCCAAACACTCGGATTCGGTACTCGGTGGAAAATGTCTTTCCGGTGGACCTCTACTGGAGACAGAGGGAAAAATGTTGGAAAAGAAAATTTACTTTGTGGGGTTCACCACTGATGACTGATGAACCATGGCCAACCTCCCAAATGAAATCTTCCCCTGGAGTTTTTTGGGCCCAGAGTTTCAAAGCTGTGGCTATCGGCAGCCCACAGATATTATTATTATTATTATTATTATTATTATTATTATTTGCCCTGAGATACATATGAACCGTCTGGAAAATAGAATAAGTTATGGAATGGCTAAAACTCATTAAGATGTAGTGAAGCAAAAGTACTGTAGAAGCAATGGTGTTGAAGTTTTGGGCTGTAATAGCAATACACTAAAGAAAAGAATAATTATTTCCATTAATTAATTATTAATATTACTTCCATTAATTAATTTTTAGTGTTATTTCCATTAATTAATTTATTATTATTATTATTTCCATTAATTATTAATAATATTATTTCCATTGATTAATAAATTATTAATATTATTATTTAATATATCTACTTGCTTCTTTTCTTAGGTGATGAAACGGTGAATGAAGTGTTTCGTGACTTTACGAACATGGCCAATAGCGCCCCAGAGAGACTCAACAGAAACAAGTAGCCAATCATGAGAAACCGCACAGGCCCTGATCCTAGGGGTGTCGTATTATTCCTTCGCCAAGATATTTATTATCCGTTCCACGTCTGTATGTTGTCCGTAGGAGAAATGCTACGAATTAGGCTTGCTGGATTCGCTTGTTGGTTTGGACGCACTCGGAACTTGTTACGGCGAGGATTCAAGGTGTATCTTGTGATAATGGTTCGCTTTGTAGAGCGGTCTGATATTGTATTGTAATTGTAATTACGACAATTTTTACACTTTGCAGCATCGTCAGTAGCAAGTTACTTCTAGGATGCTTTACTCACAGTGTCAACTGTCAGCACAAGTGCTAGAGCAGCGCTTCCCAAAGTTTTCAGCATGACAGACTGGCAGGAATTTACTTTTCAGTGTGACAGATGTGCAGGAATTTTCCCATTGCAGCAGGACCAGTGTCCAATCCGGTTTCTAATTGCTGGTCAAAACGCAACTGTTGTGATCAAAATTTCTAGTAAAGGCGAACAACTGCTATTTGACCTGTCAGCAATTCGTCGAATAACTATTTCTTCGGCAGTTTTCGTTTAGCTGAAATACATTTACTCCCAGAACAAATCTGTTTAATTTATATCAAAAATATGGTTTTGATTGCAAGACAATCATGTTTTTTAACATAGTTTGAAGTGAGACCCAATCGAGAAACATCTCTCGTCTTTTTTGTCCAGTTTCTTGTTTCAATTTGCAGACTGAGGGCTCACAGACCTGCACTGGTCGAACCACTATTTTTGGGAAGCACTGTGCTAGAGTATAGGTGTTGTAAAATCAAATGAAAGAATGCACTGATTTTCGCTGCCTGTGGAGCTCATGAAGGACCCATTTTTACATATAGGACCCATGAAGAGCCCATATGGGTTCCAGCTAATACCCAGTGGGGTTGGTTAAAATGATTTTGAGCTAGGTACTCGTCTGTGTGACGTTTTTGGCTGATTGGACGAGTGCTGATCTAATACTGGGTTCATGTTTTGTAATCTGAAATCGTTATGTACAAGAAATAAGTCGATGGTCAGTTAGAATGAAATCGTGAACAAGACTCGTTGAACAAGCCATTGATGGAGAATTTCTCAGTGCTATCTATTGACTGATGCATTTGCTCTGTGTTACATTAAGGTTGAAAATAAGTTAACTAATGATCAATTTGCTTGTACTGTACTGGTCTAATCGAATTACTTTTTTTTAGCACCGTTATTGTATTGCCCATGTCGGCAATTAGCCAGGCTGAAATCCAATAGGGGCACAGTGGCCGAGTGGTTAGAGCGTTTGGCATGTAACGCATAGAGTATGGGTTCGAACCTCCACTCAGGCAGTTGCTGCGTAGGGACCTTGAGCAAGTCCTTCACTCTGCTCAGCACCATCAATGTTCTCTCGTATGGTTGTGTGCACTTCTGAACTTTGGAAGGAGGGCAGTATCAAAATAGAGTTGTATTGTATTGTATCGTATAGATTAGAGAAACCTGGAGCCAGTCTATGGTGGGTAGGCAAATGACCAGTCATAAGTAGACTCCTTTGGACTGAATTCAGTCAGGGATTTTTCTGTATACTGTATTTAATCTACACTAAGACTTGAAAGCGCCGTCATCATAGTGCGCAAGTTGCATGTATTAGTTGTTTTATTTTCTTGTCTACATTTGAACTAAAATATCATGAATCCTGGTTGTGATTACTGGCGGCATTCAGTGATTAGCGCTCCTTTTCGACTTTATGCCAGTTTTGATTCTAGGTGTGTACGACAGTGTAGTACTGTAGTGGTTAGTTTGCCAGACTGTTCGAAAGGTTGGGGGGACCCGACTTGGGTAGACGGACGTTTTGAAATTTTGCTTCCCTCCTGTGCTACCTAGCAAAATTAACTAAATGATTAATAATAATAATAATAATAATAGGGCCATTGCGGGCATTTTTATTTTCTACATTAGTTAATATTCAAGTCCCTGAGGGATCCTGTATACCTCGGGGCATAAAATAATAATGATAATAATGAGAATAACAAAATCATCTATATAACGCCGTTAAGGCCGAGGCCAAAGGAAAGGACACTGTACATGATTAAAAAAAACATGAGTAATTCGATAGTTTTAAGAGATAGGTCTAAGAGATAGGTCTGTGTCTTGATCTGTGATTTTCTCAGATTGTATGTCTGGCAGTGTACATGTACATACTGCATTGTATGTACATGTACACTTTTGACGGTCACCGTGCCCAAACCACGGCTGTTCGGCTTGAAACTCAAATGCATTGTATGTACATGTACTTATATTTATAGATGACCTCTAATTATAATGTATCCCATGGGATCTTAATGTACATCAAGATAACGTGCGAGCACTGGCATAAACTTTTCCAAAATAGTGGGGGCAATTGGTTATTCATTCTACACTTGTTGTATTGGGTGTACAGTCCATCTCAATTATTTGGGAGGCGTGCACCAGCTCCCCCCCCCCCCGAGTCTACGCTATGCATGTGATAAAACGTCTCTACTCTTTCGACCGGTTGTCATAGACCATCGTCATGTCGTACATAAATAAATAAATGAACAGATAAAAATAAGGAAGTTTTGAACTGTTTGGTGATAACAAATATTAACTCTACAATTTAATTTTTCCACAACAAATCAAACGAAATAAACGTATGCTTAGTGAAATGCCACGGAGACCATTGGCGTAAAAGGAAAACGATCCAGTAACTAATTTAGTCTGTACAGAACAAGAAACACAAAAAGCGCACTTACGAACGACTAAAACACTTAAACATACACACTGAAATGAAAACACAAAAAGCGCACTTACGAACGACTAAAACACTTAAACATACACACTGAAATGAAAACACAAAAAGCGCACTTACGAACGACTAAAACACTTAAACATACACACTGAAATGAAAACACAAAAAGCGCACTTACGAACGACTAAAACACTTAAACATACACACTGAAATGAAAACACAAAAAGCGCACTTACGAACGACTAAAACACTTAAACATACACACTGAAATGAAAATAATTACAACAGTTTACAACCTGGTTACTGCTTTCTTGACCCCTGCTTATGTACATGTATGTATAATAACACAAGAGATAGACAAGCTAAAGACACACACCACGAAACAGTCTACCTGGATGTATTCCAAGTCATGATGGAATATGGTCAGAGTATTTTCTGTGTACCCGGATATGTTGTATTCAAATAATCTGTATTCTCTCTCCAGTCGCCACTCTGGGCATTCAGTTCACTCCAAGCGTGCACATTTGCTTAGAGGATTCCGAATATATTCTGATCACTTGCATTATTTCGATTAACACTGTGGTTCAAAAACAAATACAAATTTGATCAAAACTTTCTTAATTCTACATCAGTTTGGGCAGCTGTGGAAATTCGCCCAAAACACGTTTTCTGACGTTTTTTCGATGCTTGAAATTCTTACCTTTACGAAATACCTCTAAACTCACTATTTCTCATTGGCTTTCAAACATCTGGGTATCTCATTTCTTTTCACCTGGCGACTCCGATTCGCATTTCTAAATGACTGCAGTTTCGTAATCATAAATTGATGATTCAGTTTCTTCACAAATGTCACTCGTACCCCGTCGGGTCTCTTCCACTTGTTCACCGTGAAGATAAATTAACCCTATGCATTGTGATGGTGAATTATGAAGACATTAGCAATATCAGAGCAAAAGTCATTAAAAAAACTGTACACAAGTTGGACATAGGGGCAGGAAAAGTAAAAAAATCCTGGGCAAAGAGAGCAAAATGGTGGACAATAAATCATTGGAAATTTTGGTAACATGAAATAGTCTGTGGTCCCAAAGTTAAAAATACTAAAAGGCTGTCCAATATTTCACCTCCAGTACAAAACTTTAAAAGGGTAACATTACAAGCCCCCTCTCTCTCAAATCCTTTCTCAAATCCTGGATACGCCAGTCAATTACGAACTACATTATTTTGGTAAAACACCATAAGTCCATCAGCCGAGCAAGGAATTGTAGACATTAGACCACAAACAATCAATTACAGCACACAAAGCATATGACTTACATTCAGAAAAAAAACATTTTAAAAGACAAACCATTAAGACAACATTTGCTTAAGCTAACAAATCAATACACGATGAAGAATTTTGTCCGCTGTTTTGACCTATAGTTCCATGCGTCTTTTGTCAATTTACATGTTACAGAAAAAGCATACATAGAAGCTTAAAGTATTGGCAGAGAATTTTTGTACATTTTCTTACAAGCTAAAGCACTACAATGATGTTTCTCTACTTCAAATCGATCTTACTCATGGACTCGACAAGAATTTTCTACTAGGGCTGTTTAAGAAACTCAAAAAGTACAATGTAAATGAGCAAACAAAAGAAACCAGCACCAAGTCCATGTCCGATGATGAAATCCTGTAATTGCCGATAGAATCCTGCCATTTCTCACAAAACCCTGCCTTTATATTTTGCCATTGACTTCCGCTCTGCCCTCACTTCATCTGACGGCTTCATTGCAAAAACTGTGCAAATGCTTAATTCCTTACCTAAAAAATAATCTAATTATGTATCCAAGCAAAAAAATGTAACTGTACAAGTTTTTCTATAGCGACCGTACGTCCTCGACCCGTGTTCACTTTTCAATGAACTGATCGGGTGAGGTCCTTAAAAAGCATATAACTAGCACTCTTTGAGAACCCCTTGCTGTTAATACCAATTCACAATGGAGTCTATGGTTCAACACTAAACTTTCAGTCAAAAGTATATTACAGCATTAAACGGAAAAAGTCTACACAAAGGATGTCCGCAAAGAGGAGGGAAGGTTATGTCCAATGCGGAAGTCCGCATATAAACTTGTAACATGGTTATTTAGTATAGCCTGTGCCTTCAAACCTGACCAATCACCAAGTATCATGAAATTTATCCATCAGCGACTGCACACTCAATGCTGTTATTTATGAGATGACTAGAGAGGGCAATAGCAACATAAATTTTTTAAATGGACTGTACCAGTTCCAACGAACACTTGAACCTCTGAAACAACAAGATTTCAATTCTTTTCGTAGTTTTCTTTGCTAAAGAGATCAATCAAGAAAATAACCGAAAAAATCTACGTTGAAAATTAAACACTGCACTTACAATTAAGCGTGAAGCGTCAAAATAAAATGGAACTTCTACTTTGATATTGGGCTTCAAAATAACATGAAGCATAAAAATTAAACACATTTAACCTCAAAATTAAATATGTAAACAATAAATATGGCAGCTGTTTGAGCAGTCAATGTGCAGACGCACACAAGAAATGCACAACCATTATAAACAAATTTGTGTTTATAAACATAATGACAATCATTTACAAATAAAGCCTACTTTTAAGCAGGAAAGCGAATGAGGAATGGCTAGATTAAAACTTGTAATAAATTTGGCTTTTGTCATTCTGGTACCAAGCCCTACAGGTGCCCTAAACTTAACATTATTTTAGCCAGCGCCAATCTCGAAAAGTCTAATTCACATACTGTAAACACATTACATGTAATACCTTGCTTCAACATGAGAAATTTCCATATGTTACAATTTCACATGTCATTTCACGTCGTACATTTTCCAGCACTTTTGCGAGGTACTTATTAAGTGTCCTCATACATACGGTACACACGAATGCAATAACAACTCAAAGTGAAAAAAGTGGCTCTCAATATTACCTATTCAAATGTTAAACGTCAAATGCCAAGAATAAATATATTGTTCCTTCAAAGTACCGTGTGCATGTACGTATGTGTATATATATGCATACAACACATGTATGTATCTATGCTATAGAGCCTTTCAGGATCTCTGAAATTGTTGAAATGGGGCTATCTGAGTGATCGACAGCGGTGAAACTCAATGTTGTGTGAATGAATTTATTAAAGCCAACATCAGACAACTGCAGAATACGAGGTTGGCTCTTCCTTATGTGTAAATGATTCTAGTCACAAATCTTAGAGACACTACAAAGACCCTGATACTGGTATGCATGGTGTGGCCTTTACAAAGCAATAGGATAATAAGTCGTTTGGTACCAAGCCCTACAGGTGCCCTAAATGTAAAGCCTGATAATTAAACATGGTATTGAACTTCAAAATCAAATATGTAACCTATAAACATCTCAGCTGTACAAACAGGTAAAGGACAAGTACAAACAACAAATGCATGTCTGAACAGAGTCATTCACTCACAATAGCTGTATGGTGCACTTCAAAGTGTCCGAAAGCAGGCCACAATAGTTTTGCAGACGTATCAGATAACTTTACACAACTACTATATGCTTATCTCTACAAATGTATGTCCGACAATGCAAATCTCAGCTGTTGGTGATCACTAGAGTTTAGCGGTGCTATGATACAAGCGTCCACAAAGCCATGGAAATCCAGGTAAATTAAGCATTACTGTATAAATAACAAAAACTAAACAAATGTCACAAAGTTTTTATGATGCCCGAGTCAACTGTCTTCACCGAAATGCAAAGTTAAACACGGTTCGATTTAGTGCTGAAGTCCCGTTAAAGAGTATTTTATCTAATTTCAACAGTCTTTAGTCGGCAATTTAGTAGTCCAGTGACCACATGTAAAATACACTGATAATATTATTATACATCTAACTAGACTGACATACCCTGGATTATGTCCACTAAACTTAAAGCACTTCAAGTGAACTTTTCAGTTCACTTTAATTACATCATTAACTAAATTCACTTCAAGAGAAGTTTTCAAACCATCTAATTAATTCTTCAACTTAACATAGAATCCAACTTGCCAGAACATACATGAATATTTAGGCTTAACATAGACATGGTGATGGGAGAAAATGAAACACAACACTCCCAATAAGTCTGCGATGATACACAACCAATATCCATAACCCAAAACTTACAGGAAAAAGTGCATCAGGTCACGACATGAGGCCATAATCCGATAACCCAAATCTTACAATAACGTCATGACATGAGCCCATAACCCAAACCTTACAACATCATGACATGAGCCCATAACCCAAGCCTTACAACATCATGACATGAGCCCATAATGCAAAACCTTACAAAAACCTCATGACATAAGCCCATAAACCAAATCTTACAACTTTATGCTGTGAGCCTATAACCCAAATTTTACATCAAATGTGCATCATTTTCAGACAGAGTCACATCCCTTCATCATGTTAAACCAGGAATCTCACACATATGATGGCACACTAGTTCAGAATAACCCTGTCACCAGCAACTAGATGCATGCACACTATATAAATCACCTACCATAGTACTATGACTACAAAACTTTGTTATCGGTCCTTCAAACGTGTTCAGTCGCATTTTTCAGTCCCTGCTTCTCCTCATCCATCACTTTCACGGTAACGCCACCTGCACCTACTCCCCCATTTGCGACGACGCCATTCGACTTCTCTTGGTCCGACATAAGCCGAGTCGTAGGCGCGGTGAAGTCGGTCTCCTCGTCCATTTGGTCGTTACCCGTGTAGATGGGAAAGTCCACGACTTCCTCGACTTCGATATCTCCGCCTGGCTGGAAGACGGAAGCAATCTCCTCAAAAGTCTTGTTCTTTGTTTCCGGGACTTTGAAGAAGACAAAGAGAGTGAATCCAATCATCATAACCAGAAAGATGATGAACGTGTATTCCTTCGTCACGGCCTACAACAGATTTACTCACAAATTATTATTTCATATATTTAGTACTTCTGAATCTTAGGGGCAGAGTATCTGCAAAACGTCAACAGTCATTAAGCACTTTCATCATTTTATATTGCATCATCATCATTATTATTATTATTTATACTACTACTACTATTACTCTTATTACTCATCATCATCATCATCATCATCATCATCATCATCATCATCATCATCATCATCATCATCATCATCATCATCATCATCATCATCATCATCATCATCATCATCATCATCATCATCATCATCATCATCATCATCATCATCATCATCATCATCATCATCATCATATGTAACGCACAAAAAGACAAACAGCACAGCCCAAATAAAGCAAGGCTGAGGCATTTTATTTTGTGAGGTAGCTTACAGAGCTACAGAAATGCTTGCAGAAATACATACCATGCATATATCTATATTAATAAAGCGAGAATTCTGTGTGTGTGTGTGTGTCCCTCTGTCTGTCTGTTTGACCGGGCTTAACTTCTACAATTTTGCACCTTTTCACTCCAAACCTTCACTGCTGTGTCGGCCTCGGCTTCGGACACCCAGTGGAGGGGTTCGCGTCCCCCGTTTTCACCCCTACCATGGTGAAAATGCCCCAAAACTCTACCCACCCGACCGTCAATCACGCGCAAGCTCGCCTATTCCACTGCGAAGCGGTTCTATTTATGACGCCGGTATTCCCCAACGTCATTAATAATGCGCGCAACGACACCGCGGTTCTATTTATGGCGCCGGTATAGCCCAACGTCATTAATAATGCGCATAAATTGTTTACTTTCGCACAAAATTTAATGACGATCGATTCGAAGTATATTCATCGTTTTACAGCAAAATTTTAACACATGTATGTTCAAAGACAAAGATCTAAATTATTTACAGTATATGAAACAACCAGTCTGCTTTACTAAGGGCGAGGCCGACTACAGACCGGCAATGAGGGCTAGATTTCTGGCGTTTTCTTTAACACGCCAACGCCCGGTTCAGCCTCTTCGACTGCGAAGCAGTCAGTCCACGGGAGACTGCGAAGCAGTCTCCCACAGGTCGCCAGACGCCACAAGGACCTCCAAGACTGCGAAGCAGTCGCCGCCAGAGGGCGACTGCGAAGTAGTCAGTACACGGCAGAGGTCGCTAGACGCCAGAAGGCGTATACAAGACTGCGAAGCAGTCTCCGCTGTACGCCAGAAAGGGTCTACAAGACTGCGAAGCAGTCTCCCCCACAGGTCGCCACACGCCACAAGGGCCTCCAAGACTGCGAAGCAGTCGCCGCCAGAGGGCGACTGCGAAGCAGTCAGTCCACGGCAGAGGTCGCTAGACCCCAGAAGGCGTCTACAAGACTGCGAAGCAGTCTCCGCCAGAGGTCGGCAGACGCCACAAGGGCCTCCAAGACTGCGCCGACTGCGAAGCAGTCAGTCCACGGCAGAGGTCGCTAGATGCCAGAAGGCGTCTACAAGACTGCGAAGCAGTCTCCGCCACAGGTCGCCAGACGCCACAAGGGCCTCCAAGACTGCAAAGCAGTCGCCGCCAGAGGGCGACTGCCAAGATGTCGTTGTTGTTGTTGGTGGTGGTGGTGGCGGTGATGGTGGTGGTGGTGGTGGTGGTGGTGTGAAACTTATAATCCCGGGCAACGCCGGGTAATCCAGCTAGTCTTATATAAATACATACATTATGCATATACATGTTCACATACACACACATATACACATACAATGTCATACATTCATATCCATACACAATATACATCATATACATACGTACACATATATACATACATACATACATATCTGTATGTATGTATATCCATATCTACACATTAGAACCAGGCTGTCACCATCCACCAACCTGTATCATTTCGAAGCTGATGGCGACAATGGCTGTGAAGAACCAGTTGGATAAACCAGCCAGACTCATCGCCCTTGGACGAGGACCCTGACGGAACAGTTCCGCTGTTATCATCATCGGAATTGGACCTAAGACAACAAACACAGTCATGTTCACCAAATTCTAAATTTCTTTCTTTTTAAATAAATCAACAGAAACAAAAAATAACAGGATAAAAATTTCATATAGGTCTTTCTGGTATTTGTTTGCCAGAAATGATTCCCAAGGACTCCAAATATTTCTGGATAATTAAGGAAACACCAAATTCTAAATATCTTTGAACAAGAAGAGCAGTACCCTAAGCTACCCTAGTGCCAGCAATCGGTATGGTGTTTAACGACTTCATTTTTCTAGCATTGATATACTATGGCGGGTGGCCAGTCCTTTCCCTTGTTGTCTCTGTTCTTCCCCCAGTACAGTCAGCTGATTTTATTAGGGGTGCAGGTGGACCCAAAATCTAGAAACAAGTTTCTGCCCCATTGACAGAATGTGAACTCTCAAACTGACAGTCTAGCATGCTAATGTCTAGACTATCGCATACCCCACTTTAAAATTAAGGATATGAAGTTTCATTTATAATTTTTCTGTTCTTTGTTGATTCAATACAGAAATGAGCCCTGACCTCGACTTCAAACATCTTTCGAAAAATAAGAAAAAACATTCAAGAATGTTTTATTTATTTATTTGTCTAAATTTCTCATCTGAAGTATGCACTCAACAGGAGGAAAGTCCATAGACTGAAAACTTAAGTTGCAGACTTACTCTACTTACTCAAACTCAAGTTGCTCTTAGCTGCCACTTACCAAGTCCAACGGCAAAGCAGATGACGTAACCAACAACACACAGAATGCTGAGGTAACTCATCCACGCAAATTTCACCTGAAAGGAAATCAAACAGACACATTGTATGAAAATTATGTCCACTTATGGAGTGTATACATTCTGATACAGACAATACAAAATATACGATAAGATATAAAATATACGATAAGAAATACATTCTGAAGCAGACGATATAAAATACATGGTAAGAAATACAAACTGAAACACAAGATATAAAATATACGATAAGAAATACAAACTGAAACAAAATATACAAAAAATACGATAAGAAACACAAACTGAAACAAAAGATACAAATATACGATAAGAAATACAAACTGAAACAGAATATACAAAAAATACAATAAGAAATACAAACTTAAACAAAAGATACAAATATACGATAAGAAACACAAACTGAAACAGAATATACAAAAATACAATAAGAAACACAAACTGAAACAGAATATACAAAAAATACAATAACAAATACAAACTTAAACAAAAGATACAAATATACGATATGAAACACAAACTGAAACAGAATATACAAAAATACAATAAGAAATACAAACTTAAACAAAAGATACAAAATATACGATAAGAAACACAAACTGAAACAGAATATACAAAAATACAATAAGAAATACAAACTTAAACAAAAGATACAAATATACGATAAGAAACACAAACTGAAACAGAATATACAAAAATACAATAAGAAATAGAAACTTAAACAAAAGATACAAATATACGATAAGAAACACAAACTGAAACAGAATATACAAAAATACAATAAGAAATAGAAACTTAAACAAAAGATACAAAATATACGATAAGAAATACAAACTGAAACACAAGATATAAAATATACGACAAGAAATAGAAACTTAAACAAAAGATACAAAATATACGATAAGAAACACAAACTGAAACAGAATATACAAAAAATACAATAAGAAATACAAACTTAAACAAAAGATACAAAATATACGATAAGAAATACAAACTGAAACACAAGATATAAAATATACGACAAGAAATACAAACTGAAACAAAAGATACAAAAATACAATAAGAAATACAAACTGAAACAAAAGATACAAAAAATACAATAAGAAATACAAACTTAAACAAAAGATACATAATATACGATAAGAAATACATTCTGAAGCAGACGATATAAAATATATATGGTAAGAAATACAAATTGAAACAGACAATACAAAGTATACAAAAAAATTACATCCCAATATTCACAAGATCTCATAGTCAATTGTGATGCAGACGATGACTATAATATAATAACAAATACGTTTCTCATCATACCTGAAGGCTGAGTGCCATAGTGATGAGGGCAAGTATGATGACCATGACGATCATGGGATACAGCAGGAGAGGACGACGGCCAGCCTTATCCATAATTGGCACCTGGGAAAAAACAAACACAACCATTCTAATCACCTGGGAACTGTCAAGAAGGGACAATAAGTTAACAACTGTCATGAAAAGAAAAAGCTAATCAACTGCCATGAAGAAAAAAGCTAATCAAATGTCATGAAGAGAAAAGCTAATCAACTGTCATGAAGAGAAAAAGCTAATCAACTGTCATGAAGAGAAAAAGCTAATCAACTGTCATGCAAAGAAAAAGCTAATCAACTGTCATGAAGAAAAAAGCTAATCAACTGTCATGAAGAAAAAAGCTAATCAACTGTCATGAAGAAAAAAGCTAATCAAATGTCATGAAGAGAAAAGGCTAATCAACTGTAACAAAGAATTAAGTTAATAAACTGTCATGAAGAGAAAAAGCTAATCAACTGTCATGAAGAGAAAAAGCTAATCAACAGTCATGAAGAGAAAAAGCTAATCAACTGTCATGAAGAGAAAAAGCTAATCAACTGTCATGAAGAGAAAAAGCTAATCAACTGTCATGAAGAGAAAAATCTAATCAACTGTCATGAAGAGAAAAAGCTAATCAACTGTCATGAAGAAAAAAGCTAATCAACTGTCATGAAGAAAAAAGCTAATCAACTGTCATGAAGAGAAAAAGCTAATCAACTGTCATGAAGAGAAAAGCTAATCAACTGTCATGAAGAGAAAAAGCTAATCAACTGTCATGAAGAGAAAAGCTAATCAACTGTCATGAAGAGAAAAAGCTAATCAACTGTCATGCAAAGAAAAAGCTAATCAACTGTCATGAAGAAAAAAGCTAATCAACTGTCATGAAGAAAAAAGCTAATCAACTGTCATGAAGAGAAAAAGCTAATCAACTGTCATGAAGAGAAAAAGCTAATCAACTGTCATGAAGAGAAAAAGCTAATCAACTGTCATGAAGAGAAAAAGCTAATCAACTGTCATGAAGAGAAAAAGCTAATCAACTGTCATGAAGAGAAAAGCTAATCAACTGTCATGAAGAGAAAAAGCTAATCAACTGTCATGCAAAGAAAAAGCTAATCAACTGTCATGAAGAAAAAAGCTAATCAACTGTCATGAAGAAAAAAGCTAATCAACTGTCATGAAGAAAAAAGCTAATCAACTGTCATGAAGAAAAAAGCTAATCAAATGTCATGAAGAGAAAAGCTAATCAACTGTCATGAAGAGAAAAAGCTAATCAACTGTCATGAAGAGAAAAAGCTAATCAACTGTCATGCAAAGAAAAAGCTAATCAACTGTCATGAAGAAAAAAGCTAATCAACTGTCATGAAGAAAAAAGCTAATCAACTGTCATGAAGAAAAAAGCTAATCAAATGTCATGAAGAGAAAAGGCTAATCAACTGTAACAAAGAATTAAGTTAATAAACTGTCATGAAGAGAAAAAGCTAATCAACTGTCATGAAGAGAAAAAGCTAATCAACTGTCATGAAGAGAAAAAGCTAATCAACTGTCATGAAGAGAAAAATCTAATCAACTGTCATGAAGAGAAAAAGCTAATCAACTGTCATGAAGAAAAAAATCTAATCAACTGTCATGAAGAGAAAAAGCTAATCAACTGTCATGAAGAAAAAAGCTAATCAACTGTCATGAAGAAAAAAGCTAATCAACTGTCATGCAAAGAAAAAGCTAATCAACTGTCATGCAAAGAAAAAGCTAATCAACTGTCATGAAGAGAAAAAGCTAATCAACTGTCATGAAGAGAAAAAGCTAATCAACTGTCATGCAAAGAAAAAGCTAATCAACTGTCATGAAGAAAAAAGCTAATCAACTGTCATGAAGAAAAAAGCTAATCAACTGTCATGAAGAGAAAAAGCTAATCAACTGTCATGAAGAGAAAAAGTTAATCAACTGTCATGCAAAGAAAAAGTTAATCAACTGTCACGAAGAGAAAAAAGTTCTTACAGCGACAATGGTCATGATGACGTTGATGGCATTTGTCACAAGAACCGCATACTGAATTGCAAATGCTGGAACCCCAGCGTTTGCATAAATACCAGTTGAGTAGAAGAAGATCTAAGACAAAACAAAACATACATCTGTAACATGTATTTAACGTGGCAGTGATTTAAAAATGTTGCAGCATTTCACGTAATGTTTTAGTAATCTTGTTAGACATGTAAATGAGAAAAAAACATAAGAGCAACAATATCTGATGTTACAGTATTTATCAGCACGAAGTAAACAGTCTGATCATTACCAAACCTGTAAACACAGCAATGTAAAACTGTACAGAAGACAGTGTTCGTAACAATGTAGGACATCAATATTCCAAATAATATACAAATATATTAACAGTGCATTAAACAACAAGCTTGCAAAGACACACAACATGATTTACAATAAGATCAGCAAATGTAAAGATTACAATGTTACAGTATTACAGAGTAACACATCAAAAATATCATAACAAACATAGAGATTTACAACAGTGTATATCAGTACTACATTGTACATTGTAATACTGATATACAAGGCCAAACTTCAATAGATTATGATTTTTACAGCGATTTTGCTTAGACAGTGGCGCCTAATAAATACATAATCGAAATAATTCCAATAATAATAAATAAATGAATAAATAATAATAATAATATACTGTCCCTGGATAATTTCTTTACCTCCTGAGGGATTATACTTACAAGTAAAAATAAAAAAATAATAATACTAAAAATGATTGGGGTAAAATAATAAAAATAATAAATAAAAATATTACCCGGTAATAAAATGTAAAAACAATAAATGCATAATAAATAAAATAATTCCTTACAGCATTAATTCCAGAAAGTTGTTGGATGACTTGGAGAAAGACAGCCACAAAGAGCGGCATACGCAGGTCTTTCGACTTCAGAAGACGCATCATCGTGTAGCTCTCCTCCGACTTCTTTCCGTTATCTCCGGTGCTCGCATCTGACAACTCCGTTTCCATCTCCTCCAGGTCGGCCGTCACATCCGACTGCTGGCGGATGTACTGTAGAGCTGGAAAATGACACAATACAATTGTTACATAAACTGGGCATTTATATAGCACAATGCTGCTCACTCATCACATATATATATATATATACATGTGTACATATGTATGTAAATATATATATATAAACATATCACCATCATCAGTTCTGTCATTTGGCAGCGATGGTATGCAGATTATATATATTCATATACTATTATATAGAATTTACGTAATTCATTCATTCATTTTTGAGCACTTATATAGTAATTATAGTAGATATATGCATACTTTTATGTGGTTTCTATACAAATGCATGAAAACATATTATATATATATATATCTATAGAAATATTTATATGTAGCATATATATCGTATATATATATATATACATAATTTACATATATAAATATCATTGATAGATACATACATTTGATGGTAGCTTGATGTTGGGTAAACCAGTCTGTACAAAGTACATTACATTTAGTAACATTCATTCATTCATTCATTCTGAAAATTTATATAGCACTCCTTCAAGATACCTACTCAGAAGCGATCCCAGACCAGCCATGGCTAAAAATATGTGATATGTGATTTATGAAACGCAGGCAAATTATTCAGGGGTAGTAATCGCAGTTCCAGCGGGAGCCCATTCCAAGTGGAGGGACCCACAACTGAGAAAGCCCGGCGCTGCCCAGTAGAAGAATGAGCACGTGGGACCAAGAGCTCCCCTCTGGTCGAGAAGTGAGTGCCCGACGCGCTATGACGTCAGACACCGGGCAGCAAAGTTCGCGAAGGTAAGATGGAGGGCAGCCTAGAAGATAGCTAGAGACTAAGGCAGCGAAGCGATAGGAAATATGCTGGGCAATAGGGAGCCAGTGCAACACATCGCGCATATAGGCAGAGACAGGAGCATACTGGAGATATGCCCGACGAGTTGGGCAGCTGAGCATAGAACCCGATTCAGATGCCCTAGGACTCCGAGTGGGAGACCGGCTAGAATCGAGCAACAATGGTCAGTTTCACTAGTAACAAAAGCATGGACATAACATACACATACATGTGCACTTACACATACCTATATCAGTTTATACAAGTGTTGTTTTCGTTAACGGTAACGAAAAACTAACAGAATCATTGGCTTAATGGCTTTCATGATTCATCGAACATAACCCCACCAGTCCCACCACCCTAAGTAATTATTGCCGCCACTGGGGCCGCAGTTGGGCGTCAGCCTCAGCCTGACACTTCCTGACAACTAACCAGTCCAGTAATGCAGTCAAGTTTAAGAAATAAACCCATCGGCCAGCACTGGTTATCCCAACTCATAAGTTCACATTTCCAACTGTCCCAGTGTTTCTAACTGATGCTAATGAATGCATCAGTTATCACCCTTTGTCTTTTCAAAAGGCCTCGTGCATATGTATCTATCTATTGAAAGCACCTTCTTACCTTTTTCAGCGGCCTCTCGGTTTTTCTTGGAGAGCATCAGGTACCTCGGACTGTCCGGTAGGCATGGCAAGCAGACGAGGCAGATGGCAGATGGAACGATGTTCAAGAGCAACAGGTAGGGCCAACCAGTCTCCGTACCTGTAGCATCAAACACGCAAATAAATACACTCCAACATTAATCAACATCTGAGGATCCATTAACTCAAGTTGTGAAGGGAGACATAAGACCTTCAGAGCTGGACAATAAAAATTCCAGCAACACAATATCTGTTGCTAAGAATATCATGGATGCAGTCTTATCGGGCACTAGCCCGATAGGCACTATACTTCGAATATGCAAACTTTGCTCAAGTACTAAGCACTGTTACTGTTTTCTGTACACTTTGTACTGCTTTAAGTAAATAGCAATCTACTGTTTATTGTTCTTTTTGGCTGCCAAATTAACCAGCATTTTACTTCTGAAAATTGAACGAGGTGTTTTTTATTGTATCGGCTACCAAAGAACTCGACATTCTTCGAACAATTGACCATCGAGAAGTGAGCATCAGAAGCTGTTAGTAGTGCACGGCCGTTTTGGGCTTTACCTGATCAAGCGACAGTAACATTTTACCTCAAATATCAAAGACTTTTCCAAATCAATTTATTACCAAAGCAACCATCGACTGGTGCTATAGAAGTCATGAGATTAGATTAGATTAGATTACCAAGAATTTCTCTGAGGCCAAAGACACTTCCGATGAATATTCCGATCGTGATGAAAAGCTGGTTGGCTGTTCCGAATGCACCTTTCAGGTTGAAAGGAGCAATCTCGAGCAGATACATCGGAGCCAACTGTGTAGCAATGCCTGCAACAGAGGAGAAGAAAAACTATCAATTTAAAAATATAAATAAAATAAAGAATAATCTTTTCCATCAAACTAATATCTAACCCTTGTCGTAGAGAGCACCTCTTACGAGAGTTATGGTTGCATCTGCACCAAAAACACATTAAAAATGTTATCTTAGGAAGCAATAGCAACACATGTTCTATAATGAGTTAGTGTTACAATGAATTTGTTTAATAAAGGCGAAATAAATTTCAAAACATCAGTTCATGCGATTTCAAATGCCCTTCTGAAGATAAAATCGTCGTCACTCACCGCAGTTGATTCCCGTTATGAATCTGCCAAACATTAGTAACTCAGGTGAATGTGCGGACACAGAAATGGTTGAGACAATAGCGCCAACGAAACATGGAATGCAGTTGATGAGACAGGCTCGCTTCCTAAAACATCAGCATCAAATGGTGTAAGCCAAGGCCAAACCGGTGAGGTAGCTAAATTAAATTAAATGTTTTATTTAAATTTTTACTAATGTCGGCAAAGGCTAAGCCAGGTGAGGAAAGGTCAGATAAGGTAGTCAGGTATGTAAGCATGTATATGAAGGTAAGCATGTATATAACTTTGGAGAAGTTTCGTAAAGGCCTCATCGTCAGATCACTGATGGAAGAGAAGAAAGAGAAGCATGTATATACATATGTATTTATGAATGGCAAGCATGCCAAGGCATTGTAAGGTATAGCAAACTTACTTTCTGTCGCTTTGAGCCTCTATTTAAATTTATTTCCGAGAATAACTAAGCCAGACTCAATATGTAATGCTTCTAGTAACAAGTAAAGCTTTCAGGACATACATACGGTAGATGCATACATCAACATACATACATTATATACACATATACATAAACATACATATCACATAAATATATACATTCACAAATACATACATACATAAATAGACACACGCATACATTAAAACATAAATACATACGTGCATGCATAAATATAAGTTCTTCAAACAATTATCACAATGAATGCATGTACATATATATGATCATTTATGTAGTGCATTTATTTTTAAAAGAACCTCTCTAAAAGAATCAATGTGCATCAGTCTACTAGCAGACGATACAAACAAATGTTAAATTCATACATCTCAACGTTATTTATCGGACTAATCATATTCCGACAGGAAATCGTTAGGCAGCGTAATTAGAAAACTCCAATTAAAGCCAAGTGGAAAACACAAGAGACATAAAAGTATCTGTGAATATATATATATATATATATATATATATATATATATAAAATATATGCGAATATATATATATATAATATATATATATATTATATAACAAGCTGGGCAATTCCATGAGAACAGGGACACATACCTCCAAAAATAAAATTCAGTATAAGCATAGGTTGCCTTCATATTTTAGTTGTATGATGCTTGTAGTTCACTTGTAAAAAATTTCTACATAGCAATTCTTGAGTTTATAGCTCAGATACACACAATTGCAGAGGTACGTAAAGTATATGTTTTACAATTTTTTTCTAAGAAATTGATGAAGTGTCATAGGCACTACAGTCAAAGCAGATTATATATTTTTAAGCATTTAAAACATATTATCTTGCACAATGTTCAATTCCCTTCAAAACCCTAAAATAATTATGTCACAATAACAACCGTTTTGTCGCAGCATGTGTTTGAACAGACTATCCATTTTTCAAAATGTCGTTGTCACGTCCCTAACGTTTTTCATAATAGTTGACCTCAATCATACTAGACTGTAGGTATAACTCTGATTATTTTTATGCAATGCTAACTTACTTAGGACTTTAAACTTTGGTAGAGTTTTGTAATTTTCTGTTGCTCATTTAATAGATACAGTGTTAGGGACGTGACATATTAGCGTTAGGGACGTGACGTTAGGGACGTGACATTTTCATGAAGTGTTAAAGCTTTATAATAAAATCACTTTATATGCCAAAAAGAGCTTCTTGCAAAAATCTCTGTACAGTGTACAGTACACTGATGTGCAATTTACTAGATGGCACTTGGAGTGCACAAATTTTTTAATTTATTTTAAAATGTCTTAAATACAAAATTTTACTAAAAAATTAGTCTACTTCTAGTCAATTTAATAGAGTTTAATCATAATAAATACATTTATTTAACTTTTAAGTTTAGCATTTAATTTCATTGTGTTTGTATTGTATTATTATTTTAAAATCAGTTTAAAACACCTTTTTTGTCAATTAATACCCTTTTATAATTCAAACACTTCGAGGTCAATACTCCAAGCTGTAGCTTCAGGTGAGCGTTGTATGGACTGAAACTCCAATACTTGCTTGTATTAGCACAATATATATCAATTGGTGTTAACTTGCATTTTTGCTCATTGTTCAAATCAGAAGACCACTCTGAGTTGGCAGGTATAAATTGTCATTAAACTTCAAAAGTTAATTTATTGCACATAGTTTAGTTACAAACTATGCAATTTATCATCTGTGCATATGAACATTATAGTTGCCACGGCTCATGCAATCTGAGCAAATCTAATTATACACAAATGTTTTTTGTCTAAAGAACAGAATACATAAAATTATTAATAGTGATAAGCTAGCATCATTACGTGCTACCAGCCTTGGTGCTGTAGCCATTCCTCTGCACTGTTATGACTAAACCATCATTTTATTATGTATTGTAAATCGGAAATGGTATAAAAAGGAATTAAATAAAGAAAGAAATTTGTAACCTAGTAGTAACTTGTAGTTCTTTGTTCTCTAGGCCTGTCTTAAGTAGTCTGTGATAGTTATTGGAGTCTCTGGTCTTTTCAATCACCATTGTTTTTGTGTTCTCTGTGTTTATCATTAAGCCAAATTTTCTACTGGGGTAATACACCAGCCTAATGAGGACCAAAAATATTTTACTTAGTTATTAAATACACAGTAAAACATATTATATAGTGGAATACATTAAACTAATATATATCATTGTAAATATAAAACAATTATTTATAAAATGTGGCACATATTGCGATTTGCATACTGTCACGTCCCTAACAAAACCGTCACGTCCCTAACGCTTAAAAGAAATCAAGCCTAAAATATACATGAGTGATTCTAAACAAAATAATTTATGTTAAAGTATCCTAGTCATATCTGTGAATTAATCATATTTAAGTGGAATTTTTCAAATGCTAAAATAGCAGAGTTTTACTATAACACTGAGTGACTAGAAGTGATGTCTGCGGCATGTCATGTACACCAGCCTAATGAGGACCAAAAATATTTTACTTAGTTATTGAATACACTAAAACATTTGATATAATGGAATACATTAAACTAATACACTTCATATATCATTATAAACATAAAACAATTATTTATAAAATGTGGCACATATTGCAATTTGCACACTGTCACGTCCCTAACAAAACCGTCACGTCCCTAACGCTTAAAAGATATCATGCCTAAAATATACATGAGTGATTCTAAACAAAATAATTGATGTTAAAGTATCCTAGTCATATCTGTGAATTAATCATATTTAAGTGGAATTTTTCAAATGCTAAAATTAGCAGAGTTTTACTATAATACTCGGTGACTGTAGAAGTGATGTCCGCGGCATGTCACGTCCCTAACGACTCTTTGAAACACACACAGTTAAGTGAAGAAAGTTCACAGAGTAATCAAATTTGTCAAAGATATAGACCTTCTGGTCCTAATTTGTAAGGAATATTGACTCAACTGAAAGTCAGTATATTATAGTGCTATTTTTATAATAATACATGCCCATTTTTGTGCAAATGTCACGTCCCTAACGATGGAATTGCCCAGCTGCCAAACAACCTGCTACATGAACTCCTCAGCCTCTCTTTGCCTCTTTTCCGCAAGCCCCTGAAGACCATTTGTTCGATCGTGGTTCCATTGTGTTAGGTCAGGAGAGTCTCTGACGAGTCTCTCTTGAAGTGGCGCTATATAAATTTGCAATTACCACTACCATATATATGTGTGCATTGTGCATACGAGTGTTCATGTATCTGTGAGTGAGTGTGTGTGCGTGTGTGTGTGTGTGCATGTGGTTAAGTATGAACATGAGAAGTTATTACAACACTTCCTTCACGAATTTCATGAAAGCATTGCTCATCGAGTCACAGGGCTAAAATGCAACACCCACCTTCCCACACGATCGGCTATATACCCGGCCGAGTATGCGCCGATCATACCGCCAATGACGAAGAGCGTCGTTGTGAGCGACCACAGAAACACGATCATGTACTCGTCAACACCAGATGGCGGCACACTGGAAGGAAGTTCATCTGTAACGTTCGTTTCTGTGTTCACCGTTTCCACGGAAACAGGTCCACGACTAGTGTAGGTGCTGTTGTAGAACTGGCGAATGAGCTGCAGAGAAAACCATTCACACGTGAATGCACATCGGTAATGTATATTGGTAATGTAACATACACAGCTGATGTAATGTAATGAGATTTATATAGCACCTATAGTGAACCCATTTGTCCATCGGGTCAGTTGTTCACATGGTCATCTACCACATGGTCATTTCTCCTTTGGTTATTTGTTAGTCCAGTCATTTGTTCATTAGGTCATTTGCGCATTAAGTCTTTTTTCACTTACATGTTTTCTTATATCACACCGATTTGAGAATTGTATGGTAGCCATTTTTAGGACCCTTGAGAAGTTCCTAGCAGATACTATAAAAATAACTAAATATATACAAATATACATACACACATACATTCATAGATATATACATACATAGATACATGCATACATACAATCATACATACATACATATAATCATACATACATAAATACATACATACATGCACACATACATACAAAGATGTAAGTACATTAAAATCTGATGCTATTAATACGTTTAAAGAGGAACTGTTGCAGAAATTTTACAGTGACAATCTTCATTATTCATCATAATTGTCACTATTAGTTGCTTATTACAGCAGATCAATTGTCCAATCATCCAACATCGAACAAACGAGTTTATCACGGAGAAACGAATCATCATGTGCATTCTCACTTATAATGCAAAACTGACCAGTCAAGTCAAATAACCATATGACACAAGCAAATACACACAGTCTAAACACATATACCCTTTGGAACGTTCTTAAATAACCAGATACATTCATAATGTGAGGACTTGTTTACGTGCTTTCTGATTACACACCATTCCACTTAGTGTGAAGTGGTGTTATCCCCCAAATCTATTAACTTAACACACAGTACTCATTAATGTGACTTACAAGAACTTTAGTGTAATGCTAAATACTGACTTTTCAGCATTATCCTTTTGACTATTATCATTATGACTTTTTCAGCCTGGTTTGTACGCAGTATTGTAAGGCATGTCCCCCAACAAAGACTTTCCATAACCACTCCACACTGTACATGCCAGTGTATTTATCATCGAATGTGAATAGTGGGAGACTCACAGCGACAGGTTGGTTGAGAACTCCGATGTTGTAACCGAAAATGAAGGAGTTTCCGATCATAATGATGAAGCTTAGGAACAAGAGGTGACATGTGAAACCCTAGAACAACAAAAGACAAAATGAAACGGTTTCAATTCAACCACATTGTTGCAACAAATGGAAATGATAGTCGTAGTTACTCGCCTATGTTGCTTATTAATTATATTTATCTTATTTTAATATTGCATTTTATATGCGATTAAGGTCAGTATATCTGAATCTGTGGTGTGAAGCAACTGTGAACAAAGGACTTCTTCCAGGTTCCTACGCAGTAACTGTATCGGACCCAGGCTCTCTTCGCATTACTAGCCCAGAGCTTTAACCAATTGGCCACCAATTCATCATCGTTAGCCAAACTATTTGTGTAAATGACACTATGGTATATTCCATAGTGGACTGGATCTGTAATCCAACAATTGTGGGTTTGAGTCTGTTTAACAGACTCCTTGTCGTGACATTGGACAAATTCTTTGCATGCACTTATCTTGCTTTCCTAATACAGATCGCAAGTACATAACAAGAGCATTAAATAACACACAAAAATAAAAAATAAAAAAACCAATAAAAAAAACCAATACATACAATAAACAATAAATGCATAAAATAAATAGATAAAACAATAAATAAATAAGGCTGAGAAAAAAAGTAGTGAAAAGGAAATACTAGTGGTTTATTCACATTAAGTAGGTCGGCGTTTATATACTACATTAAATGTAATTTCACAATTGGCTGCAGAGAGGAACATTTCCCTTGTAAGTTCAAACTTTCCTATTTGGCTGTGAATCAACTTCCCCCTCTGCCCAAAACCTATCAGTAAAAACCACTGGGTTTGGTTTGTCAAAGGCAAAAGCAAAACTTCAGCAGTCAGTAACCACATATGTAAATTAAACTCCCGTAAAAAACATTGATCTAACAAAACAAACAAGACTACAAAATTTAATCAATGAGAGCAGACAATTTTAAATGTTCAACATCAGGCACTTTTATATAGCAGATGTTCACACACAAACACCAATCATTCACACGGTCTGGGCTGAAAATAGATCAGCACAAAGTTAGAATTCCTTCTCTCATCTGGAGTTTTTCACACTGGTAAAAATTATTTTAACTGAAACAAATATTTTTGACATATTTTGTAACTTGTAAGTTAATTGGTTTTCTGTTTAACGATGCTGTGTCATAACAAAGCTGATTAGCATTGCCCTATTTTGTAATCAAGACTACCAGTAGATTGTATGGTTTCTAAACTGTGGGTGATCATTAAAGTGACTTAGAAGACTCAACCATAAAAAAGGCAAAGAGTAGTCCATTAAACTAGTTTAACACAGTGATGGCTATAAAGTGTTAGAGACTTCATTTTCTTAGCCTCGGCATATGATGGCAGGTGGCCAGTCCTCTCCCTCAGTGTCTGATCTTCCACCGAATATCTACACCCATTGTACTCATTGTAGCAGAGTTAGTTACTTAAGGGGGGTGCAGGTGGAGTAGATATCTTGAAATATCTTGTTTGTTTTTGTTTTGTTTGTTTCCATTTTCTTGTATTTTCAACTAGTCCTTTACTTTTCATTTATACTATACCTCAAGGACATTATTTTCAGGGCCTGGTTTTTGTCCCCATCATTTTTCTTTTTCTTTTTTGGTGCCATCTTATTACTATGTAACAAATAGGCAGCCCTAATTAAGCGGGACCTATGTCCCTTTTGGGCTTTCCCTATTGTATCCCGAATGTTTTTACATTCCGATTGGTGCCTACTGTACTTTTGTATTGAATTCGGATCAATAAAGTTGAATTGAATTGAATTGAATTGAAAAACCAATTTCTGCCCTGGTGGAGATCTGAACCTCAAAGATAGAAGCCATTGAGAAACCGTTTTTGAAGAATTTTAGCTTTAAAAAGAAAATCTTGGTAGTTGGTAATACATCTTGAAGTTTATCACTGCACGTGTGGGCTATCGCAGCACCCCAACCTATAACCACCACAAATGCACCAAAGTGACTTAGTTACCTTTAAACTGACCCGACCTTTTAACCTCAAATCAACTGCTGACCTGTTTAAGTTCCTTCTTGAGGTCCTCGTGATATTCTGCTCGCGTGGCGGTGCGTGATCGGATGCTCTTTCCGCTCGGGGTCCGCGATCGTATGCTGACATTAGTCTTGCTGTCGCAGTTGCGCATAACAGCGCCCATCGGAAGGTCACCATCGCTTCGGTGAAGCTGGGACGACAGACTGCCCTGACGATACAGTCTTCGCTCGCCATGGCTCTCCGTGTCACTTTCCTACGTAAAATAACAAGGAATTATTATTATTATTATTCTGACATTCATCGCACACTAATGTATGAATTCATCGTAAAAGCATGTGTAGTTGGAACAACATTCGTCACCGGTTTCTGAAGGAAGCGAGAAAATGGAAGATCATACAAAGCTCATGGTAGCACATTCCACAGATACAACACAAAATTAATATTGTCCTCCTTCCTAGGTTCAGAAGTGCACACGCGACCGTATGGTAGAACATCAATGGAGCTGAGCAATTGCAAATGAAGGATTTCTTCAAGATTCTTACACAGCACCGCGGCACCACCACAGAGCAGTTTCGAGCCCTTACTCTCCATGTTACAAGTCAGGTGCTCTTACCAATCAGCTACCATGCCCAGATGTTAAACAGTCCCTGGAAAGGCAAGGAAACCAGAAGTCTTTCTTTGGTACCATGGGACACACAGCTGGCCAAAGGTAAATGGAATGCAAAAAAATCATCAAGGTAGCTCGATGTTCGTGGTAAAACCACTGGGTCTGGTGCAACCGATACTCGGGGCTTTATTCTAAACTGGATGATAGCGTAATGCTGAATGTGGGTTGGATGGGATGGGCTTTGGGAAAAGCTCGTTATTTTAAAATATTCCTCTGTAATTTTGAAAAACCAAAACCTGGGAAAGTTAAATTTCATGGAATGCTTGGATGTTAAGGTAAGATTTATGACAAACCCCGACTTTATGAAAAGCCTGGATGTGAAAAGACATACATTGCCTATCAGAAAACTAGTGTCTAGGGAAAATAGCCAGCAACTGACACTGGCCAAACCATCCAGCAAACATGTCTCCACTTTCATACAGTTTGCAATTGATTCTTTTGGACTATTGGTTGTCTGGGTATATTACTACTGCACAATGCCACTGCACCAACTGACATACCCACCAACAAGAAAGAGGTTTGAGAATACACCAATTTTCATTCTTCACATTCTCCCACTGTCCCACATGAAAATTATACCGGTAATTTTAGACGGAAGCAATTCAAACAATCTGACCCCAAAACTGTGGGAAGTTGGAAACGATGAGCCATCATTAGTCTGTGAAACGAGAGAAGGGAATCAGAAGGGTCCTGTAATTGAATCTGCAGTAACAACTGTCAAGTACCTTGCAAATGGAATGTCAAAGACTACATAAATCGGAATAAATCCTCAATTGGGTGAAATGCATTAACACTGACCATCTCAAATGCTACTCATAGTACTACAGTTTCTACCCAATTTATGACTAAAGTTATAAGACTGTCAAATTTTATAGCTAAAGTACTACTCTTAAATTTAGCATGTTCAACATGCCATAGGGGAATAGTGCACCTTCAGCTAATGAGAAACAGGGAACGTGATAAGCAGGGACTGGAATCCATATAAACCTCGGGTCAACTGTAACCCAAGTCAGTAAGTAGCTTAGGATAACCTGGAACCAATATGGAACCACAGACCAAGTTCAACGGTTTCGTCTACTGCATAATTCATGAGCAAATTCAAAATTTCCATTAGCCATAGAGCAGTATAATAATATTCCCGTCATTTGAAAACAACTGTCTATTTTCCCATCACTCCCATAGAACACCAGGATGATTTGATATGCAGTTAATCAAGCCCAATTTCCAAAATGGATAAATGCAGACTTTGAACATCAAACATCAAAAGTATATCAACAGCTTACAAAAACAGCATAACGGATGCTAAATTGCTTGCAGTTCAACACTCATATTACAAAATTATGTACAAAAATAAATCTCTGTAAAATAATAAAAATATTACAATGCCACAACAATTTCATACAATTTTCCACTAACATTTGATATCCACAGAATCCTTCCAACTAAAATTAGTTGGCTTTGGAAAGCACAAAAACCTGAGACTAAATAGCTAGAATGAGTCTTTGGCTATGTTGGATAGTCATTCAGCGAAGACTCAGATGGTTCAGTCATATGGAGAGAATGCCATTTCATCGAATCCCACATAACACGATACAAGTACTTCCCAATACATGATACAAGATTCAAAGGAAAACAGAAACAAAGAAAGACCAGGAAGAGACTATGATGTTTGAACAAAAGAAACAAAGACATAACAAAATCTTGCTTTGGATATGACAAGAACAGAGCTAAAAAACTTATAGAGCTTAAGGAACTGATAATGATGATGTTGATAATGATGATGATCATGATGAGGTACATCCCAATACATGATACACTGTAATTGTAATTATGACAATTTATATACCAACGTCAGTAAATAAGTAAGTAAGTAAGTAGTTTATTCGCCACCAAAACAAACACAGTAATAACACATTATACAATTTTACAGTGGCAGGCTATCGGAGAAGTCTTGTAGGACTCATCTCGCCGGTCGCCCAGGTACAGCAAGCTACTTCTAATATGCTTTACAATGTCAACTGTCTGCACAAAATAATGCCAAGAATGTTAAGGGTTACACAGAAGTAGATGCAGGTACTTCCTAGTTACAGTACAAGTGCAGACTTGTTGAGTTTGACACATTAGTTACAACGAAACAGCTTGCAATAGTAGCCAACTGCGGGTGACACAGCGACAGGACAAGTGACACAGACATAGAGACACAGTGACAGTTAGAAAGATATAAAAAGACATTCAACAGGACGACAGACGACACAACGAAAGAGTTCACTCCATTCTCTGAATGAACTTTAAGACTTCCTGTTTCAGTTAGCATGAACTATTTTGTCAATGGGCATAATTCAAGTGCATGAATCATGAGAATTTTGGAAATCTACGTGACGTGCCTCATGATTAACAGATCTAACACTTATGTTTAATCAGGAATCAGGAAGATACAACAACGCACATCAATGCAATGATATGTAAAAGCAGAGTCTTCCCATTAAAACCAATTCTCCATAAGCACAATGAGATACAAGTAAACACCCACTTGTAAAGTCTGTAAGAAAAACAAGAAACTTGTACATAAACAGGAAACTACTAGTCTCATGCACCCAGCCAAATGACTTGTCCACACAGCTATTGGTAACAAGCTTGCATCTGTAGAAGACCCAAGACCTGCATAACATCTAACATTCAACCCTTTTGTTCAACATCGTAAGACAATAACACAACACAGAATAAAATAACAGAACATAGTGCAAAAGAGGTTTTAAGTGGTTCAGAAGACTGTGTCAGAACCACTGCAAGTTAATCTGGAATGCTGAATGGCCCATCATTCCAAGATTCTTCTTAAAAGCTGCTAGTGTGTCCACCGAGATAGTACTACCATCAAACCACTGTACAAGACTAATGTTCCTTTTAGTTTCATAAATAATTTAGATCTGTGACCTCGAGGTACCTAATCTGCTATTAATTCGAGAACCTCTGGGACTGCAACATCTCCTTTCCAGTGATAATTTCATAAGCTTCAATTAATTAGGTCTCCTCTGCTCCTTCTTTTCTCCTGTGTTGTTAAATCCACACTATAACAGTGTTAGGGTTTACACTCTAAATTCTTGTCTTGAAACAAAAACAAGTCATGAAGCAGAGTCAGTATGGTAAATAGCCAGACATTATTTCACCCTTCTCAATTGTATGTATCTGACTTTTTCAGAAATACTTCACATAACACTACACTCTAAAAGTTAATAAAAACAGATTTACTGTGTAATTGTTGGAACGAGCATCTTGAAATCGTTTGAGAAATCAGAATGACCCTATTAACAGTACTTGGTGTCCCTTTAGTCACATCATTTGTGCCTAGTAATAATTTTCTTTGAACTGTAATATTAATTGCTATTTGGTGTTCATTAAACATCAAACAAAAACAAAGACTTGTTAAGTGCCTATCAAGAACTTCTTAAAGGCAATGAATTAATCAGGAACAACTGTCTGGCCTCAGGCAACAAATGAATGTGTTTTGATACATGATTTGCAGCCACACAAATGTCTGTTCTTAGCAGACATTAAGACTTTAGAATTGTTCAGAAAGGCTTAATCTGTGCCTGTGTGAGACCTAACCAGGTAAAAGGTAAAACAGTTCTGATTGATTGGTTCGTGACTTCATGTAATCAGGATGCTGAGAAAAGTGGGCAGAGTCTTTGCCCTGGAACCGATTTCATACCACACTCCACCAGAACTGCTGTCCCTTGAAAGCTTAGACTGTATCTGCTGCTATTTTAGTTGATTTTACCTGCCAGTCTAACAATTCAATGAGAGACATCTCACACACTGGACCGTAAATAGTCAATCAAGGACCAGGATGTAAAGGACCAGGATGTCACGTCTGGCGAAACCAATTCAGATGCCAGACTTGACAGATTGTACCTAGCTTTTATTGTTCAACCACACAAGCCAATTAGACACGGGTCTAGAAGAGCACCAAACACCTGGTCTATGTCCGCTTAATTGATGCCAGACAGAGGAAAGTTTCTGCCATGGTTTGACCCATATATCCGCCTGAAATGGTCTTGTCAACGTTAGGCGGATCCGGGACAGTCAAGAACTACATAAATATAATTCATTACCAGTCAACTAACTGTTACCTGTAAACCGGGCTAGTAACAGAACTGTAAAATTAGGAACTTCTACAGCACAATTTCAAGAAAAAGACTAATCAGAGGTTTCTCTCACTAGCAAAAATTAACATAAATGTCGTTAAGAAACAGAAATTTCACTAATACGCAAAATAACACAGAAATCTAGGAGAGTAACATGGCCAGATTTCTCCACTCTCTAGAAGTCTAGATCCACCCTTGTTCATTTTCACTGCATGTCCTTCAACATTTTAAGGTCACAGCACCCTCCCTTCCAAGGACCTGGAACAAGACCTTAATTTCTCTGTACTGATATACCTGTGAAATGCATCCATGATCAATATCAAAAAGTTATTTTTACCATATTGAATACATTTTTCTTCTCAGCCTGCAGTTCAGCACAAGTGCAGATACATAACTGGTGTTTAAATTAATAATTTATCATTTTTATAAGTCATTGTTATTTGTACAAAATAACTGAAGGCATTACAATTTTTCCCAATTTGTCATGTTTGGGTTTTTGACCAATCTACTTGTGACACATTCGGTGTTAATTTTTGTAACCACTCACGAGGGAATATTTTTATTTTTTAGAATTAAAAATATTAATGCCTAAATGTCAAGTGCACAAGTGAACATCCAACCCATACATTTACGTACACAAATGCATGCTTTACCCACCCAAAACTGCCATGCATGACAGGGCAAACAAAGATGTTGTATACCCGTCCAAGTCAGAGTAAATTTTATCTTATGCAGACACCGCCCATGGGCCTAAATACACCGAGATCGTGTCGGTAAAGAGTGCTGTACGCCAAGATATTCTCACCAACACTGTTCTGTGTAAACACTAGATTTTATTATCAATCGTCAATGCTAGGAGTTGCAGTTACGGTCTGGTGTATGCGAATCTATAGAATGCGCCCAAATTCTCCCGTCAACATGCATAGCAAACTGTTCTAAGCCGACAGCTCAGTATGACCAATGACAGCTCCGAGCAAACAAAATGCTGTGCTCAGGAAAAAATTTACTGGCGCTCCTTATCGATTATAACAAGTTCACAGTCCGAGCCCACAGGTATTGAAGTATCTAGCTGAAGATAAATCTAGATCTTTATCCACAATTTCCACATGCACACGAAGCAATATTTACTATTGTCCTGTCATAAAATCAAAGTGTGTGTCACATACTGGGTGATTGTTCAAGGGCTATCAAGGTGGATAGGCCTAAATTGTGCAAGTTTCAACTCTGAAGAGGCAGTCACTGTGTCAGAAGGACATTTAGACTGTTGCTCACCACCCTTAGTTTGCATATGTACAACAGGTAAAAGTGATACTGTGCAATTGTTAATTTATATAGCACCAATTCAAGAAAACCAATCAGTGCATGTTCGAACATGCCAATCAGTAATCAACAACCAAACAGAAAATTACTTAGTTGGAAATTACTGAAAAAATTCACACCTCTCAGAAAACGCACCTCAACAGAAAGTCCTCAGAAGCAGTCTCAAGGTTGAAGGATCATTTGACTGCAGGACACCTTTTTAACCTCCAAACTTGTTTTGATTCTCATTTACCCTCCAGCAAAGGACAGAGTGTTGAGTGGACATTCTACACACGGTCACCTAACCAAGCAAGAACCAGCTCAAAAGTGTCTTCACTCTGTGTCTGCATTGGATCTACACAGGCAATCCCAATTAAGATGAAGACCAATGGAGACCAATTTCAGGAGATACCGTGGCACCCAGTGTTTAAAGACCAATATGATTTAATTGGTCAGACGTTTTCATCCAGTCAGGGCAGAAATTTGTTTTGAGATTTTTGCTCCACCTGCATGCCTAGCCAATTAAGCTACAGCGAGTACACTGACTGCACACTGTCGCTAGGAAGATGAGACGGCAAGGAAGAGGACTGGCCACCCGCTCTCATGTGCCGAGGTTTAGAAAATGAAGTTGCTAACACTTCGTGCCCATGGCTGCCTGTCATGCTAGCTTCTGTTCTAATATATGAAGTCAAGATGTACAAGGAACTCCATGTTAGGATTAAAAGGGTGATTTGATCACCATATAACCAGGCACCTTTATAAATGCATCAAATTGCTTCAAATGGCTTATTATACCTGGTAACCCAGGACCAGGGAAACTCTACCCCATTAGTGCACTTTACACCCTAATAAACTTCCCCTGAATAGATTGGGCAATACCAATTTCCCAACCCTCAATAGGTAACATTATTACTGAGTTAATGATCCTAATAAATTCAGTGTCCACCAGAACTTTAGTCCAAGAGGTCAGGCTGGGCCTCAATTCCTAAGTATTGGGTCAATATATACAGGAGTCCATGAACCGAGTTAGGACTTTAGGCAGCTGAAGGTCTAAAGAGTGACTTAATTTGACAAACGCAGACAGATGTCGCCCCGAGCGCAGACATTAAAGCGACGACAGCACCACTTCCGCCGGGTATACATTCATCAGACACCCCCCACACCCATCCCCACACCCACATATAAGAGACCAACAAAGTGAAGATGGGGATAAGTAAATTTCCGCCTCTCTTATCCCCTTCCTTGCCCGCGGGAGATATATCAAAGCAAACAAATGAAAGCTCTTAGACTTAGGCCTACTAAGAAGTGATCCTTGGTGGATGAACATTAGACGTTTCGTGTATCTACCGCCAGATGGCAAGACAGGCCGGAGACCGCAGTTGTCATAGCAACACTGGCGTAGGTCAGTTCAGCTGGGAGGAATCTGAATGCAGAGACAGATCGAGATAAACACAAACAACGGGAACCAGACAAAGCCCAACAGAGACGGGCAGATCGAGATGACGACAAAGAGAGATATACCGACAGAGAGAACAGTAATAGACACAGACACACAGCACGAGATAAGCGTCATTAAGAAGAACAGAGGAAGCACAATCGCCATGAATGCAGAGTGCAGGAATAACGGGATGCCCTTTCCACGGAAACCTTCCAAGCATTCCAGGTTCACAACAAGCATCTGATGCAAGAGGCAACAGTGAGCCGACCATCCCTCCGCGGCTTTCCATACGCAAAAGGAAAATCAATATCGACAGCGGCCCATCACAACCCGCAGTAAACATGACGCCATATAGACGAGGAGCACTACATTTTCACATATGAACTACCTCAAAAAAACCTGTGACAAGCTAGATTTGATTTAAAATAATTTGAAATAAAAATTTGTATATGCAAAACAAGATAGAGGGAGAAAGGTATATTTCTATCTTTGTATGAATGTAATTAACGTCGCACTATTTTCTCGGCGCAATGGGACGGTTTCGCGTCAATTCGCTAAGTGAATTGGCCTGTTGATGTTTTGGTTGTTCATCGGATGTGCTTATTTTTCATAGTTATCTATGAAATTAAGAACATTTCTTGCTGTACTTTTGAAAATCTTGTGTTATTAGTTTGAAGTTAATAATTACCGTGAGTTTTGCATTGATTTTCTGTGGTTTTTGTGTTTGAGTATCTAATTATATAGCGCCGGTCCTGACGTGGCTTTTGTGTGGCGCTGAGAAATTTCGGAGATTTAAATTTACATTAACATTACGCAAATGGAAGCGCAGGAGACGGCATCTTGCAAGTTAAAGCTGTTTAGTGATTCAGTTTGTATTATCTGTAAACGACAGGAGGCTGGAAAATTGATTAAAATGAGATCCGATGGAATACTAACGCTAACGAGATTTAGCTCATTGCGTGGTGATACTGCCCTTTCTCAGCATCTGTATAGTGACCCTTTAATGATTTTTATTCACAAATCATGTCAATTGAAGTATACAAAAGAAGGTAGTATTCCAAAAATTCCTTCAGAAACAAGTTCCAGCAAAAGACTTAGATCAATAAGTGACAAGATAGATTACAAGGCCTGCTGTTTTCTGTGTTGTAAACCAGCTGATGAACGCTATCGTGAAGTTCAAACACTGTTGAAAATTTGTGAACAGCGTAACGATGAGTGGGGCTTTGAGACTTTAGGTAATTTGAAAACTTGCGGTGATTTGCATGCTGCTGATGCACGTTATCATGTCAAGTGTCACTTATATTTTACTACATTTAGAGAAAAGCCTTCACCATCTGTGTCTACTGCTGGTGTCGAGGAGGTTTGACTCATGGCAGTGGTATGACAGAAAGTGTTCGTCTTTTGTGGGTGCGCAGTACCCACAAATGTGCAAGTGTTCATAATGCTTTGTCATCCCTTACAAATACCGAGCACTCCTCTGATGATTCCCAACATGTGGACTTAGCAAGTTTGAGGATTGCTACAGATTTCCATGACACTGTCAGAGTTCTGGAATGGTTTAACACCCACTTGTAATCCTTTCCTCGAAGGTAATCCACGGCTCTGAAGTCTTGCATCTGGTTTGTCTGTGTGTGACGGTAAAGGTATTAACTGTGATACTGCTGAGGAAATTGGAAAGGGTACTATGAGTGAAATGGATGGAGTGAGTTTTACGAAAGTGTTGTTTAAAAAGGTTAAACAGGCGAAAACCCTTGCTCTCTTAACCAAGAAGAGTAAGGTAAACAGAAATAGTCATCATTGATGACAGTGTCTTATTTAATCGCCTCTTGCTCATAATGGGACGGATGACCCCCAATGACTTAGAGCAGTATTTTGAATATGAACTAACCACTGTACCAACTGCTTTATTCAATGAACATGGTTTAAGAAAAACCAATAAGAGTACTCTGACAAAAGAGCTGAGGAAGACTCTAGGTAGCTCAGAGGAATTTGTCTTACCACAAACATATGTTGTTGATGGTGGCTCCTTGCCCCATCGCATTGTCTGGCAGCAGACAGACTCATATGGGGATGTTTTAAAACATTATGTTAATTATGTCAAACGCCATTATGGTGATAATTGCACTGTGGTTTTTGATGGGTATGTGAATGGGCCATCAGTCAAAGACCATGAGCAATTGAGCATGCTAGGAGAACCAAACAGTCATGTCCGGATATTGATGTGATCGAGAGTAACCCTGTATACAGAAACAGTGCAGGGTTTCTTATGAATGCCAATAACAGGCAACAGTTTGTTAATCTGTTATCTATTCATTTTAAGAAGAGTCAGTATACTGTTTATCATGCCAACAATGATGCTGACACTCATTGTATGTACTGCACTCTGGACACAGCAATCAGAAATGAGCCAGTCACAGTAGTTGCTGATGATACAGATGTTTTGGTCCTTTTACTCTATCATTTTAGGCCAGAAATGGCAGATATTTATATGTTATCTGAAATCACCCGTTGTCGTTCAGCACGTAGGGCTATTACCTCTGTTCGTACCATCCGCACTGCAATAGGTGATAAGGCTGCCAGCCAGTTATTGGTCATCCATGCAATAAGTGGTTGTGCATCACGTCTTGATATTATTCAAGCTGGCTTAAAGCTTCTGGCAATAGTATATGGTGGTAAGTCATGCGATTTGTTAAACCATTTACGGTACATGACTTACATGAGCCAGCTTGCCACAAGCAAAACACTACCAAATCCTGAAAAGCTGCCACCAACTGAAAATGCAGCACAATACCATGTTCTCCGAGTGCACTCTTGCAAGTTATGCAGTGGCGATCCTTTATGGAATTGGACATAGGTGCTGAAGAGTGGCGTTGGAAGGCCGAAAATGGTGTGCTTGTGCCAACTGCAAAGATCTCACACCTGCACCAGATGATGTTTTAAATGTCATAAGTTGCAAATGCAAAATGGTGAGGAAAAGCCCATGCAGTTCCCAGGTTTGTTTCTGTAAGAAACACGGTCTGCGGTGTGTTGCTGCTTGTAAGCACTGCTGTGGAGCAGTATGCGATAATGCTATGACTGACATAAGCACTACAGGCCCATACACAGATGATGATGTTGAGGCTGATGAAGAGGACTTCCAAATTGCGTTTGACGACAATGAGCTTGCAGAATGGGTAGATTTGTATGAAGAAATCATGCCATTAAGTCTGGATTAGATAAAAATTATTGGGGCAGTATTATTGGTGCTCCAAGTAGTCATTGCTGCTGCTGTGCTTTAGTTACAATCTTAATTTCTTTTTAAATGGGCTTATAGACTGATCAACCTGTACATTTGAGATGTATGTCTCCAGTAAAAGAATGTAAATAGTTATTTTGTTACTGAAATCCATAAAAAATTCAATTAACTGATTTTTTCTTTTTATTTGAAGGTAATTTACTGGTCTGTACGATTATTAGTATATATATTGAACACTGTAAATATGATATAAAAATGGTTTTATGTTAATGTATATAGATGTGAAGCTCTGTAACAGAATTGTAAATAAGATTCAGAAAGTTTGAAAAAGAGCCTAAATGGCCTTCCAAAAAAGAAGCATGAGTGGAGAGCCTTTGGGCTATAAAGTGAAGCTCGGAAAGAAAAAGAGCCTTTTAAGCCATCAAAAGAACCTTTACGGTCAATTAAAAAACAAAAAAAAATAAAACAAAATAAACAGAGAAAAATATATATAAAGAGAATGAAAACAGAAAAGAACAGTTATGGTAAAAGAAGAGTCTTTGGGCCAACGAGCAAAGGAAAAGAAGCCAAGTGGCCATAGGAATTAATGATGTATACGTATATACGTGTGTATATATAGATATATATATATAAATATATTAAAATAATAATCTATTAAAAAAGGTGGACGACAATCACCTGTCAAATGTTGCAATCTCAGCAGTAATGGTGCAGCCTAATACTCTTGAGATGTTTTGTATTACGATGGATAATCGGTTCCTGTGTTACCATTAATAAACTTTTGAATCAGTTTGTTCAGTCTTCTGCATAGCACTAGAGCCTTATCCCGCAGACTAGACGGAGCATCCCTAGGTTCTGGGTTGTAGTTGATCATCCTAGTATTTATGAGCACAGTAACTGTTACAATAATAAAAAAAATTATCAACCTTCAAAGGTGCATTTAAGCTGATATATGTGACTGTTTTTGAGGCGGCCATCTTGGATTTTGGGGGCCATCTTGAATTAAAGTAGTTGGCCTGTTTGGGCACTTCTCTCATGTGTACAGTACAATGTTACAGTGAGTTTTTTAATTTTCAGTTTGAGGTTCTAGGCCCTCAATGACTCCTTTATAATGAAGAAAGTGATATTTTTCAAGGAAAAGGGGGTCAAATTGGGTTTTGGCCCTAGAACAGGGCCCGGTGGCCCAATTTCTTTCTATCTTCACTACAGTGTATTACAGTATGTTGCAGTCACATTTCACTTATTTTCAGCTTGTCACAAGTTTTTTTGAAGTTTTGCCATCCATCGATCCTACTAATAGCAATAAAGACATGACGCAGGTGTAAACATAAATTGGCTTGCACTGCGCGAAAACCTCAATATACAAGCATACATCGAGTAGTCTATTGTATGTGTATATGTGTATATATATATACATATATATATATATATATATATATATATATATACATCGGCCTACATATTATATATATATATACTTAAAAATACTTAAAATATATAAGCATAAAATGTTGGCGCAGTGCCAAGACGCATTGCGATTATCGAGGCCATCTGCACATGCGATAAACCCACCCAATGGGTGGCCAACGGGTGCATCTTCGTCTAGACAGGTCACCCTGTCCTCTACCGGGAGGAGGGAACTAGTGGAACTTGCTCTATCTCATCACGGAATCACGCCATTGGCTCAAGTCCTTCATGAACCGGTGACCTTCAACGTTAAGGTCACGCGGCGAAGATCACGTTTCCCGTGTATTGGATTTCATTAACAATTGCCCCCCTCCCCTCCCCAGCACGCGTTCCAAGATCGCCATCCACTTTTGGGGTCGTGAGAAGGGATAAATTTTGAAGACAAGAATATATTCACAGCACTCGAATTTACCGTGAAGTCTAACTTTCAAAATGACTTGTATATCACTCACTGTTAGTGGCAGATTTCTAGTCTACTACAGAACTCACTCAACAGTAATTTAATAATCTGTTAACATTGGTAAGATGTAAGGTACTGTAAGGTGAAGTCCGTTTACTAAGTACTTGCTTTATCTGCTACTAGTACTGGCATACTATTCCCAAGTGTAATCCTGAGGTTGCTAGACCTGTTGGCTTAAGCAGTGTATAAGCACACATGAACACACGTGAAAACCCGTTATCAAACAGCCATTATCCAATTTACGTGACCAATCGCTAAAAACTGAATCTGCCATTGTGTTATTTTAGATCCTCATGTGTGTACCTATTAGCCATGAAGGCAACGCAACGCCATGGATATGCAACTGCATTGATTTGCTGAAGGTCACGGCTCAGTGACCCGACTCTCTTCAGACACACTTCAGTAAGCTCATGAAAAATCCTCCTCTCACTCATTCTTCTCCCACTGCTCACAGCTACTTTATCACCACTTGCATGTTCTGTATTACCACTTGCATGTTCTTTATTATCACTTGCACGTTCTATCATCAGGATTCACACTTTATTACCATGGCTATCATGCTAACAATGATTCTACAAATTATTATTAAAATGATGTTGAATGGGTTTTATAGCATGCCAGAATAAACTGGCCCCATGAGTTAGCTGCTGGCATTCTGAAAAAATCCTTAAATAAGTAAATATTACGATTACTGTACATTAAATGGCAACCAAGATTTTGACCTCCATGTGACTTTGACACACAATGTCGAATAATGCAAGCCAAATCTCTTCAGATGTAAGCCTACCCCACTTGTGAACGGCAAATTTACATAGGAAAGTTAAACCAGTGGCCCATATAGAACATATATACAACCTCCTAAAGTAATACATGCGATCAAAGTACAACAGCTTGTTTGAACAGTTTGCAAAGCACATTTTCTAAATATGGTCATTATTTGCCATTTAATTGTTTATTTGCTTTATTTTAACATTCAAAGTCTGCCATAGTCTCTTCAAGTTTAAATATTAGGTGAAACTAACCATCTTAACTGCTTAGAAGTTTAATTACATAGTACACAAATATTCTGCCGTTTTGGAGATGAGATCATTAATTGATCACTGTACGGTGGTGTACAATTCAGTGAACTAAAGTGTGCACATAATTATATTAAAAGTTTATTTGAGTGTTTTGGATGATCAATTTTGCTATGAAATTAGTTCCACCTTTCTTAAGTGTAATTCTCAGAATTTAAAGTAACAGCCTTTTAGGTTCCTGCCAAAGTTCTTGACAAACTCTTCATCTGTTTGCCTACTTCAGATCTGCCTGCACATTCCTACTTATTATGGAAATGGGATGGGCACCTGTTTAGTTAATTGCCATACGTCTGGTCTACTTAACTGACCTAAAGATTACATTGCTACCCCGGGTCTTTTGCAAGGTCGTGACACTCGACCAGGATTAGCATGTCTAATTAGACCAAATGGCACACAAGAGTATTAAGGAGGGCGATTTAAAATTTAAAACAGCTACAACACACACCATGAAGTAGGTCAGCGATAGTCATGCAGCAACACCCGGTCACGACATCAAGTGCTCGCTTTGAACCCGACTGTTCATTTTCATCCCACATATTCGACAGCTGAAGTCTTAATTTAGGACACAGCAACTACAAAACCCACTAAAATCGATAATTTCATCAAAATCTATTCAAACAAAGCGTACGCGCATTGTACACTTTGACCTACTTACGTGGCAGCGTCCATGCAGCAATAAATCGCACAAACGCCGACAAGCGCCCAAACCACACAAAGGTTTGTCAAATTTCTTTTATCACCAAACACACAGAATACATGTAAAATGGAAAAAATTCAAACACCAGTACAAAATATGAAGACATTAAACCTCCCACGTCCTTAGATATGTATTGTCAAGACCACGCCGACAGTGTTTCAATTTGGTCACGCAAAATATCTGCTTACCGCTTTCTTTGTGTCTTCGTTAACCATTCCTTGTACGGTAGCGTAAACTCTTAACAAATTGGCCCAAAACAACAATAGCTGGTTGAAGTAAAACTCAGATTATTTTTCGCTGCAGTAGTTGATACAACACGTTGCAAAGCGTTACAAGCTAGATATAGGTGTAGATCCAGTAGATAGCGCGAAGGCGTGTGCTGTATCGAGAACGCTGATTGGTCCGGCCTTTTTCTGTACGTCACTTGAGGCTTCCGCGTAGTGGGTGGGTCATCACCATAGATATTATATCTATGGTCATCACAGGGCCTACTTTGGAACCTGCCGTTTCGCAGTTGTGTATTTTTATATTTGCGCAATGTCTAGCTTAAACATAAAAGGGTTGGTTGCATCATGTATACAGTTGAATGTCACTTAAATTTCGTCATATCGACTTGTTCTTATTCCGGATATGGGACAGTGTCGTACAAAATAAATGCCATTCAGCGATGATTATTCAAGCGAATACTATTATAGGCATGTTCCTATGGTTCACGCTTGAAGAGCAAGATAGAAACATAATTCATCCATCATTGTATGGGTCATTCATATCAACAAAACAATCGAGTACTAGGCTAATGTTTGTTATGCCACGCTGTCTGAGGGTGTCTCAATGAGTGTTTTCGATTGCGCGCCTCCCCGTTAAAATCTCGTTCTTACGACTTGGCCTATCTTAGCGAATTTTACGAAAGTGTTTTTGGTTGATTGACAGCTGCGCTAGATACAGGTTTCTTAAGGACCGCTGTGGTAAGGGGCCCAGTTCCAATGTAGAGGTCAGGCAAGGGCGTTTTGTTTATATACGGAATCTCATTGGTCACGCCTACGTGCATGAATATGAAATGATTGGAAGAATTTGTGTCAGTGACGACTGACGATTTGCACGTGCGCCAAAATGAATCGGAAAATCAACAAATGGGATGGAAAATTCGAATTTGTACCGTCGTCACCATTAATGTTTCCTTTTGCGCAGATTCTACCACTATAGGCTACTACTGTTTCGCACCATATGTCTCCCCGACTGCAATGCTCCGGGTGACAGGCTGTACTACACAGAATACCAGCTCGGCAGTACACTTTTTGAACATTGTGCCAACCTCAATATTTTGAACAAACGCAGTTGACTGCAGTCTCTCATAGCGCTGATGTCGGGAGAACTAGGCTAGTACCTTGGATATTCACGAGACATTGATTAATTGTCACCTTTATCATTTCGTAAGCCACTTAGACTTGCGTTTGACTTTATCGCATTAGAAATTTCCATTATATTTTGCATAAGACGAAGATAAGGCAATTAATATACCACGCCCAACGATGTTGGGCAGCCATACAAGGCACCGCCCTAAAGGGGGTTACGGGTAATCGAACCGCGATCTGATGCTCTCCTGGCCATGAGTGTTACCATTACTCTATCCCCTCCCCAGGCTTACTTACTTATGCCAACTTGCATTAGGTATTTAAAGGAAGGAAATAAGGACGGCAGGAAAAAGGGAGAACGAAGGAATGATAAAAGAAAGGAAGGCAAGCAAAAAGGAGGAATGAATGAAGGCAGACAAGGTCACAAGGCGGGCTGTGATTAAAGTGTTACAAAATACAGATATTTAACTGAAATTAGAACAGCTTGAAGATGACAAATGATGTTAGTGTGTGAAGAGCTCTTATTGGGAAACACAAGATAATAGCATGAGACATCTTTTGATACATCAAGATTTTTCACCTGTATGAAGTACAGAGATTACAACGAAATGTTTGTCGTTATCAGACGATTTCACTCAAAACACTGAACTCATTGATTATGAGTGCAATTTATCAATCCAATAACACGTCTTGAACAGTTGAGACAGGCAGACAGAGACAGACAGACAGACATACAGATATGCTTTATTTCAGTACAGAACTGTCAGTATGTCAGTATGCTAGTATGTATGTTGATATGTTCATATGCATGTTTCTAAACACTTAATAATTATCTCTTTCAAATTTCTTATCTACCACAGGCTATCTCTGTGCCTTGACAAACTGATCTTCTTACTGTTGACCTTGTAACGGCTTGGTTTTGGTGCACCACTGGTTGATGCCTTGTGCATTTACATTAACGCTAAACAAGTTGTTAATTAATAATAGTAAAAATAATAAGTATGTGTGTGTAATTACTTAATGTAAAAGTGCCTGTATTTAGACAATTATTTAGTTACTTTAATGAATCTCACAGACATTAAAGATGTACATAGCAGTTATTTGCAGTACAGCTGAGAAAAATGAGAAGAGCCAACTAAATAAAACCTATTAAATCTACCATTTAAGGAACACAAGTAATAAATTACGACCGTAATACATGTAAGGTGAAGTACCGGAAATTCTCACATGCCTTCATCAGCGATACAAGTCACTAACAGATCTTAGGCCTGAACCTGTTGACTGACTTGTTCATAGAATAGTTTAAAATATATTTATATTCTGCACTTAAAAACAAAAAAAATATCTAAGCCCGGAATGATTCATCCACAACACGAAAAACTTGTTATAAAAATTACCAACAAACATCAGAAATGTCTTAAAAACTTTTGATAAAACAAACTATACAGGCCTGATCATTTTAGTGAAGGGCATACCCAGTGCACTGGGCCAACCCAAATGCATGGTGAACCGTAAATGCACTCGTTTTTATACAGTAGGTCAGTAGCAGTAGTTATACTGTAGTTGTTAAACTAGTTTTTAAGCAGTTAAACATATTTAACTGTTTTTAAAAAGTAATCGTAACAAGTAGCTAAACTATAAAATCTCAATTTCTAGTTAACCATATTTTCTAATTAGTGTTTCAACGAGAGAGGTTGTCACATGCATACTGCCTAACTTGTCTCCAGAAACACAGCTGAAGTACGGGCATGACGTTTTGGCAACTTCATTTTCTTAGCTTCATCATACTGATTCATACAAGGGTGGGTGGCCAGTCCTCTCCCTTGCCATCTGATCTCCCACTGACAGTGTATGGTCAGTGTACTCATTTTATGCTGAGTTCACTAGGGGGCCCCAATGGAGCAGACATCTCAAAACATCTGTCTGCCATGGTTGGAATTTGTACCCTCTGTAACAACAGATTAACTAAAGAACAATAACAACAGCAATGACACAATAATAAAGAGCTCAATAACAACTTGACTGGCAAAACAAGTAAGCTGGCAAAGCACTAAAGACTAGATAAATCTCAGTGCAGGCTATATCACAATAAACACTTTAAGGCTAGTATTGTATTGATTTCTATTCACAGCACAATATTAATAAACAACTGCCCAAAATAGTTCAGTACACAAGATGCAAACATTGGAATTGCTTTGAAAGTCAGTATTTAATGTGAACACCACTAATAAATCACGATATAATCACGATATGGCATCCATATTAAGAAGAACTGTCTTAAATTACGATTACGATTACGATAAATCAAAATAGTATTAACAAACCAATTCTTTTGCTAAGATAGAGACAAGAATACACCTCAGTTTGCAGCAGGTAATTGTCGTGTAAGTTGGCGTTGCAAATACACAAGAAACGTTATAACGCTGTTTTTGGAATCCATATTAAGAAGAACTGTCTTAAAATGAAACCACTGTTTAAATGAGGTAATTTTCTACAGCAGAATTCCAGGGCATTTAAGACAAGGTGGGAAACTGTCAAGCGAGTCGGTTTTTATCATAATATTTATTTTAAGTAAGTAAGGAAGTATATTCTTTATTAAGAAACGCTAGCAAACGCACAGGGCTGTACAAAAAAGATATTACAGCATATTACTTCATATTACATATTACAGTCATACAATGTAATCAATTAAGAGAAAGGTTATTACGAATGGATACATAAAAGATACAAAAAAGATACAAACGATTCAAAAAAGTTTTGTTTTACCATGTGGAATAAACTGAGAAAAGCCTCAGTTTTATGATATAGGCCTATTGCAAACCCACAGACTTGTTCGTGTCCTGAAATTGGAACTCCACTGCCTTGGTCTTGTCTTGCATACAACACTGCATATTGTGCCATCAGTTGCGCTACAAAAGTTGCTAGTTACAATTACATCAAATATAAGTATTGCTAAAAAGTAATGTAAATTAAGCAATATACCTGTTTTCATTTGATCCTTCATAAACCCTTGAGACAACAAAAACGCATTCTACTTCGGACACTTTGACATGATGATTACACAGAGGTGGAGTCGCTGGTGATGATAATAATCACAGATGTTTACTGCACAGGGTCAAAGGTGATCCATCAGGGAAAGCCTTTGTCAATCATCATCAGAAGAGAAGCCAAGAATTGACGTCAACCCAAAAAGAAGGAACACCAGACCACCAGATATTGTCACTAAAAAAACAGAGATACTCATGTGTAAATACTCATGTGTTCATCTACATGGAGACTTCTGTGTATTGTGTGCATGTGTGTGCGAATGTGTGTACTGATAAGAAGAAAAGTAGTCCCTTAAGCTATCCCTAAGGCAGCCATGGGTATGAAATGTTAGCAACTTCATTTTCTTAGCCTCGGCATATGAGGGTGGATGACCAGTCCTCTCCCTCGCCACTTCATCTTCCTACCGACAATGTATGGTTGTACTCATTATAGTTGAGTCAGCTAGGAGTGCATGCAGAGCAGAAACCTGAAACCAAATTTCTGCCCTGGCGGGGATTTGAATCCCCAACCTCTCGACTGAAAGTCCAGCACGCTAACCACTACACTATTGAGCATCCCTACTTTTAAACTTAATCTTAACTCAATTCTCAATAACTCCAGGTCAAATACGTCTTAAACACCAGTTTTATCACCAATCGACTCAGTAGCAGTATCAATATCACCATCTGTTAAATCAGTCTTTCTGACACCATGTGCCACAAAAACAAGCCAAAGGCCGCACTGGTAAACTCAAAAGCAACGACTAAAATTTATTGAAAATTATTAACTGTGGAGCACCGTACGTTTTAAGACCAAATAAGTTTAATGCATCATGGGAACTGGCTTTTGTGTTCACATTGTCATATGATAAGCCAAGTTACGAACGAAAAGCTATGCAAGTAATCCTAGGCCAGTGACTTTGTCTTTTAACTTCATTTTGTAAAAAAATTGCAAAAATTTAGCCCGCGGCCCGCAAGTTGGACAGCACAGTGTTAAAGAGTCAATATTAAGTGTGCTGACACATACATACACCAACTACATCATCTCATCATTGTTATAACAATCACCAATGCTGTGCCCACCAAGACATCATCCTCTTCCTCCTCATCATCATCCTATATCATCATCACCATTTTCACTATCATAATCACCATCATCATCACCACCACTATCATCATCATCATCATCCATCATGACATAGATTGAAAATATTCAAGAAAACTGGGTCATGATGAACCCAACTTGACCTACTTGCACGGACTGAGACCATGTGACCGAGGTAACTGCCACCGACTGTTGCTAGGATGAGACAAAGCGCATGGCCCAGAATTCCACCGACAAGAACAGCACTCAATTCCTTCAAACAAGAACAAAAGCATCTAACAAATTATTCAATTTACACGCAACTATAACCACAGATCAAATGAACTCTATGGAGCACTGTCAGTTTATATGGGTGCTCTATAACTAAAGTTTTACTGGGAGTGCATATAGTGACTAAAAAGGAAGCAGAGTACCTTAAAGTATCCCAGCCAAATTATCTGAGGTTAACCCCAAGAGGCGTTAAAGTATCTCAACCAAAGTACCTTAGTCTGACCCCGAGAGGCAGCCAAGGGGTATAATTAGTGACTTCAATTCCTTAGCTAAGTTGCTCAGATGACAGCAGGTGGCCAGTCCTCTGTCTCACTCCTTGATCTTCCTGCAGGCAGTGTACAGTTAATGCACTCATTTTGCACGCATTTGCAAGAGGAAACAAATAGAAAACTCTAAATATACATCAGCCTGTTGGGGATATACTGCCTCTAAAGATCCTCTAATATACTCGTGTAATTGTAATGTAATTGCAAGATGGCTATTAGACTAAATTAGATTAGCAATATTAGATTACATTAGCAAGATTAAATTACAACAATGAGATTAGATTAGGAAGGTTAAGATTGGAACAGCAGGATAAGATCAGTATGATTAGATTTCAAACAGTGGGATAAGCAATCGAGATAAGAGATCAGGTCGTTAAGATCACATTACGTCTGTAAGTGGTTGAAGATTCTTGGTATAATGTTCAACACAGATAACCAATGATTTTGAGACTGACTGCCTATACCCATTCCCCACCTACACTTCCAACCTACCCCATGTGTGGCCATAAGGACAGTGCTGATCTGCGATCGGTCGCCCCATTCGCAGATAAGAGTCAAAGAAAATGACTTCACTGCTGCTGCTGAAAAATATCGGCTGATAAACTGAGACCCAAAATAATCGTCCTGCAAATCAACAAAATGCAGGTCATTGAAAAAACACAATGACATTAATGTAATGTAAATCTCCATAATGCCAAGTCCGTGTAAGTAAAAAGATTAACGGTCCCATGTCCCATATGGAATGTAGCAGAGGCACTCATTTCCTTGACTTTGGCCCTTGAGATATCAAATCCCAAGGTCCTGGACATGAGGCCAGCACATCACAGGACTTGACGTTTACTTCCCAGCTTATGCCTCCAACAAATTCTGCTTGGTGACAAAGGCACATGTGCGCAAATGACTTTCTCAGGGTCTTTTTGAGGAGTCAAACTCACAACCGTATTGATCAGATACAAGCGACTGCAAAAAACTTGTGCAATTCGTTACACGGAAGCCCTTCAGTGGGCTCAAACCCGGAACCATTAGGTCACAGACCCAGCACGCTTATTTAAGACACTACTGTTGCACAGTAAGGCCAAGCCTCAAAGACAATCCTATAATAAGTACCCTTGAGGTCAAATTCATTAGTTGCTTCCTTCAGCCCACATATAATAATTACTCAATGCCAAACGCACTTGTTATCCAGTGGAAAGTCCATAGTAAGCTCGACTACATCACCATCCTAGTTATTTTGCACAGAACAGGATATGAACGAGCTATATAATTAATATATGTCTCACGTCATTAGTAATTAAAGCAATTCCTGGAAGCAGGACCTTAATTTGCAAGGTCAAAGTATAATGACCAGTTTGTGAAAATAAGGGTTTAAAGCTCTAGGAAGATCCTTGTTGGTTCAGACAACCACTGATGATGTAAAGTTCATGTTCTTCCGATCAAAGCTATAGATATTACTGTAAATAAATCAGACACTCTAAACCTGTTTATAATATTGCATCAGTTTTTTATGTTCAACTGCTACTGTGCAACTTTTCGCCACTGTATGCATTATTGTTGTAAAGTATAAGCGTGTTTCTTGTGCCAATAAAGATTACTTGATAATTTCCCAATAAGGTTTGCTTTGGCCCTTAGTTTCTTTCCCTTGTGACATTGTACTCTCACAAAGTACTCTCCTTTATGACAATGTACTCTCACTTTCTGCTACTGATGTTCAGTTTGCAGTTGTCTGTCAGTTTGGTAATGTCTCTCAGGCGCTAAAGTCAGACTCTGTCAACTTTCTTGCCTACCACAGCCAGACTTCTGACTTCTCTGACCTGTCAGACTTTGACTGTGCTTCATCAATGGATAACGACATTTTAAGTCACAATCGATGCTCTGTGTATTATGACTTAGATTCCAGTGATGAAGTTTATCACCTGCTGATGTTTGTCGATATCCCTCACAGCTTCCTTGTATTCTCGTTCAGCCTTATCAGGTGACATGTAGTACCCTGATTAAAATGAAAATTAACAGGAAGATTAAGTAATACTTCAAGACCATACAAGGAAAATTAAAATTAACATAAAACTTAAATGAAACTTACAGATGCTATGATAAAAAGTGACACACAATAAATGAAATTTTAAAGCTGAAAATGGAAATTAGAATGAAATTACCTGTACATAAAATTTGAAGCTGGAAGAATGGAAATCACCATGAGAAATAACTCGAATAATTTAAACGTGTATGAACATGAACAAGAAAATCACCCATAAATCAAATTTAGAGCTGGAAGAATAGAAATTAACACAAAAACTACCTGTAAATGAAACTTAAAGCTGGAAAAATAGAAATCAACATGGAGGTTGATTAATCAAAATATTCGATTTAATGTTATATAAACTTACTTTCAGGATTATGAGGAGTACGTATGTCCGGTGCATGAACATCATATAAATACTACAGAAATTTAACTGCACCATAACTATATAAGACCATGGCATCTGTCAACTGGGTATGGCAATCCATTGGTTTGGCTTCATTTGTGTGTGTGATGGGCCTGTCACTGGTGGCTGTTTCCTGTACATTGTTTTGCTTACTGATTAAACTCCAGTTCTTATATATAGGCTAGGGCAGATTAGTTTGAATAGTGGTGCTATATAAATGTTAAATTACAGTTCAATAAATATTTAATATGAAGACCAGTAAAGTTGAATATAAGTTGGGAGAAATACCAGCGAGTCAAAGAAAGCAGAACAGTAACTCTATTATTATATTGCATTTATTATTATTATTTTAATTATTATCATCATTATTATATTCATTATCAATTAGCATCTTCCAAAGCACCAGTGTCTAGTGCACAAGGCATCAAATGATGGCACACCAAAACCGTAATCAGGTCGATACCCAGAAGATTTATTATGCACACACGTTCAGTAAATCCGAATTTCAGGTACAAAGCAATTGTGAGTGAAGGACATGCTCAAGGTCCCTACACAGTAACCACCTCAGTGAATCCGTACAATCTGCATTACAAGATGCACATTCTAACCAGTCCAACCTACAGCTGCTAGGCTATTTCCAGCCAATGACAATTAACGAAAATTAAATGCTTTCCTAATCTAAAACTAAACGAGAATATGGAAGCAACAGAAACTAAGACAAAAATTGTAGTGCAATAAAAACTAAAATGAAAATAGATCAAACGAAAATTAAACTGATATTTGTAGAGCACATTTTTTCCACATGTGGATGGCTAAAATAAACTTTCCAACACTCTGGAGAAGAAAGTATTTTGAAGCACAAATGCACAATTTACCTTTATTAATTACTAGTATGTTTTTACTTTAAACGGTTTACAATTTAACTTGTACCATTGAGCAGTCTGAATATTTTGTTATTTGTGTTTAACTAGAATTAAATAATTGCAGAAACCGAAATTAAATTATTAAAACAAAAACTCAACTTAACTTTAAATACTAAAACTAAAATTCATCCACAAGAACTAAAACAAAAACTAAAACTAATATTCAGAAACAAAACTGAAACTAAAAATTAAGACTAACAATCATAACTAAAACTAAAATTGAGACATTAAAGCCAAGCCAGAGTAAGGCTTGGCTGTAAATGCTCCATGCTTTACTGTCAGAAAGCATTTAGGAAAATGTCACATGATGCTCTACTGTCCAATTAATGCACCAGACATACCATTATAACATGTCACGATGACAATTGCCAGGTGGTTCCAGAGGGCACTACAAACGTTCAAGTACTGCCCTGATACATGTACACATAGATTCACACATACATTCACACATACAAACACAGATGAATTTATAGTATAATGGAATTTCATTTTAAATCATCCAAGATGCTTCCTCCTTGACATGAGGGCACTAGCAACAATCACAATAATTAGGGTAATTAATGACTCATCCTATAATGAACAATTTTATGACTTGTAAAATGAGTTCTTACCATCCTTGAGCATCATAAAACCGTAGCCAATCAGAAGGAACGACGAAATTGCAAAAGCAATTTGCTGCGGTATTACTGTCGCGACATACCCCAACAATACTGTGATAACACAACAATAGAAAAAGATTAAGCTTTAGATGTGTCTGTCTCTCAGCTGCGAGAGGATTGCAGGATTTGCATTATTGTTAGGGATAAGGTGAAATGAATCTGAGTGATTTAAAACATTTAGGAATAATCCATCAGGTCAATCATACAACATGAAATTTCAATATCTATCCTCTCATATGTCATTTGTATTTAGTGTTCCTCAGGATTCTATGCTAGGGCCCTTACTAGTTCTCCTGATTCTGCTTCAGTGCTTTTCCCTCATATCATCATTTGATTACCACAGTCTCAAGCATTTTCAAGAAGTCCTACCCTGACTCATTTGATTGTCCACCTTCCAATTCTTCTCAGCCTAAAGGACACCTGCCTTAGCAGCTGCCTCCTCTTTTGATCTGGACCCCTGGAAACTGGACTCGGACATCCTTTTGACTACTCTTTTTGAAACCCCTCTAACCTGACATAGCGCTCTTGAATAAGCTGATGCCCTGTGCTTGGCTTTTAAGTGGCGCTTTGGAAGTTTGGAGTTTAAGAATACAACTAGTCATGCTGACAACCTTCAAATATATTCACTCAACTACTGAACTGAAATAAGTCTAAATGCATCTCAACAGTATGTCTCAAAAACAACATAGTCTTAACTCAAACAAAACTGAAGTTCTCTGGTGTCTTCCTCTCAGTTCCAGTATGCCTAGTATACTTATTCCCTACAATTGCCTATGTGTTACTCTTGATTCGAGGTTGACATTGGAATCTCATGTAACTTACCAAAATAACACCACCCTCTAACATATTCGTCAGTCTATGCCCCAAGAAAATGCCCATGCTCTTGACTGTTCACTGTCTCATCATGCCAACACTCAGTTCTCTGCATTGTCGCCTTTATTACCAGATTGCTGCTTGTTACATTCAGTTCCGATTGAAACTCTTCACTTTGTTCTTTGACTTCCTCCAAGATCTCTAGTTACAGACTTACTGCCTTCAAAATTGAATGAACTTGGACTGGTTACCTTTCAAGCTTGGGTACACCTCACTGTCCTTGTATTTAAGTTACTTCATGGTTTAGCATCAAGCTACATTGCTGGCTTATGCATTCCACTCACCCATCATCCCACTATGTCAAACTTAAGATCAGCTTCCTCTGACCAGCTGTTAAGTCCAACTTACCAAAAAGAAGCGTGTCATTCTGTGCCTTCTCACACCATGGTTCTTATCTACAGAATTCACTACATAACCAGCCTTGAGGGACCCTTTCTTACTCTTATCCTGCTATCCTCTTCCAGCTACCACATTTCTGAGGTGAATTCATACACTAACATAATATAAATATCTCATTAATAAATAATAGTAACAAGACTCTGGAGCCATTTTAAATCCAGAGGGATCATATGTACCTTGGGGAAAAGAGCAGCAGTAGCAGTAGTAGCAGTAATAAAAGTAAAATTCAACTGAGAAGAAGTCATTAACTTCCAAGGCTTGGTTGGGTGAGCTTCCTGGTTTGGAGAAGAGCTGTCAGCACAAGCATTATGATACAAAATCAGAAACCAATTAGTTCTCTTCCTCTTCACTTTAACATGAACTTTTATTACATCGTTGACTGTATAGCGTCAAGAACGGGTTGGACGTATTGCACTACAAACCGCAAGTGCCAAATTATGTTTACTATTCCCACAACACTCAATAGCCATTTCAAACACTTGCTACTTTATTTAGGGTAATCCTGGGTTTTAGCGTCCGAAATTATTTACATTGCATGAGCGATGAAAACGTTTCACAGTTAAACTCAAACAAGAAGTTGGAAGATTGGTGAAAATATCAATGAAACTAGAAGCCGGATGATCGATTAAAATATTATATAATAAAAGTCAAACTAGAAGTTGGAATTGTGATGAAAATATATCGTTTTAGTGCCGATATTATTCCCGTGTATGACCGATGAAAACATTATATAGTAAAACTCGAACTAGAAGTTGGAAGATTGATGAAAATATTCACGAAACTAGAAGCTGGATAATCGATTAAAATATAACTGCCACTAGAAGTTGGATGAACGATGATTATTTATTGTATATTGTATTAGAACGTTTCAATGAAAATAATTTCGGACGCTAAAACCCAGGATTACCTTATTTAGTTCTGTTTCTTAAGATGTCAATTAAAGTGCGTGTTTCTGTACTTACTTACTTAGCGAATTGCATTGTGTGATGTGGCAGGTAGGTAGCAGAGCTCTGTTGAAGTCAGCAGTCAGTGACAGCCATATTGTTTATATACACAGGCACGCAGTCTGTGAGAGTGCCGTGTTTATCATCACCAACAGCAGCGGCGTCATTGTCATAATAATCATCACCACAACCCCGACCCGCATAACTATCATCAACATAACCAACACATCATCACCATCGTCGTCGTTCTCATCATCATCATCATCATCATCATCATCATCATCATCATCATCATCATCATCATCATCAGCATCAGCAGCACCGAGACAACAACAACCACATAATCATCACTGTCTTCATACCAGCCAGTACATGCAGAATAGCGTTCGCAGCGAGTGCTCCGCTGAAAACGGCAACTTTCGAGTTGGTCATGGACAGAATAACCGCTATAAAGAACGTATTATCGCCCACTTCGGAACAAACCACCGCAAAAGCTGACGAAACAAGCGAACGACAGAATGAATCAATGACGAACATCGTGAAATCAGCTCATTAAATTATATTTCAATTAAGTCTCATTTTAAATTCGATTGTCTGGCACAAATTGGTTCACGAATTCTTGTTTGTTTTGAATGAAACAATTGACCAATGTCCAAAAAAATCCGTTTTTGAAAGGTTATATAGCGCTTTCATTTGCACTTATGCTCGGTACAAGAATAAACATACTGTTTCAATCTGGTTTCAATAGGCGTATTATAACACTGTTATAACGATGTTTGATCACACTTCAATACGCAGAAATTTCAAGCCTTTGTAATTATCGTAACATATTAAAACGCTTCAAGTGAAAGTGGCCGTGAGGTTGAGCTTCAAGCCTAGAACGAATGCAGAATTTTGATGATGATGATGATGATGATGATGATGATGATGATGATGATGATGATGATGATGATGATGATGATTCGATATTGTAAAAAGTCAAAGTGTATAGAAGGCCTTCTATACACTTTGGTAAAAAGTCAATGGAATTAAGTTATAGAGCCAATCTATATTCGCTATGACGTTATGCGTTGGAATATTGGTGGTCTTCGGTGAGTCCAAGCGAATTGCATGGACATAATAATTATTACTATTGATAAATGACAAATAAATAACTAAAGTAATTATAAATAAAGCAATAATTAAATAATCATAATTATTGTTATTATTTGTGAAGTATATGCACAGTATAAATAATTATTTATACTGTGGTATATGGTTCGTAGGCTTTTCTTACATAGTCTAAAAATTTTGGACTTAATGTTATGGCGTCACCTTTTGGGCAACGCGCGAGTTACAAAAATCGTACGAAATGTTCAATAAATGTAATTTTCTTCATTAAAACACTTTATGTTACTTCTAGTAATTGTGTAAAACATCTGCATGATTTACTTTGAACAATAATTTTTTCGTTAATTCGCTATATACTGAACGGTGCGTTTATTGTCTTAGTCTGTCGTCTGCCAGATGCGTACAGCTCTACAATATAAAAGGTGGGGCGTCCTGTACTTTTCGCCATTTCCCTGCAAACTTCTGAGGTGAGCTGTTTAATATATTTTTCACATATTTATTGTTTTATAAGCAGTTACTTCCTCATTGTAAGTTTGTGTTCCGACGATAGCTTGATAGATTAAACTTGGAACCGTGTTAAAAGCAATCTGCAGATTACGAAAAATGCGCTATACCCTGCCAGCATTCCCACATTGGGCCCATGTTCCCACCTGGAATCCGTATAGAACCTGTGTGGCTTCACACCTAATGTTCATGGGCGTGCTGGCAAGGTAATGGACCTAAAATAACTACAAAAGTTTTGAATCAGACACAGTAACTTTCATTAACGAGTGTGGATAATGTGGCACGGTGACCGATAACGCTATCGAATGGTCGTGTGTAGGCCCTACACTGCGCTTCTGAACTTTGGAAGGAGGGCAGTATAAAATAAAGTTGTATTGTGTGTTGTATTGTATAAAAATTATGGTGTCATGTTTGTAGGATTACTTTATCAATAAATTTAAGTAAGTTAAAAATAACAATCTGAAGGCAAAGTTTGAGATTATGCATTATGGAATGCGTGATTGCATTGATCAGTAAAACATTGGTGTTGTTTACTGGTGAGTAATTTTGGAATTATATGCAGGTTGCATAAAATGGCGACAAAGAAGTCACTGCTCGATTCTATTCCTGACTATGAAGCCTTGTACAACAAGGCGTACGATGAGGTGATGAAGAAGGAAGTTGACCTTAGAAAGTACTTTTCAAAAGATCATCTTGAGACAATGCCAGAGTTGGAAAAGATCGTCTTCATCAATCGATTACAAAACTACATGATATTAAAGAAACTTGGTATAGTAAATGAATTGAAAAGATTTTGCATGGATTTTAGCATTTTGAGTATTTTTAGGATTTTATGGATGAATTTCATAGTTGTACTTTATAGTTATGTTATGTGGAAACAAGCATGCATGAAACATAGTTTGTTTGATTTATGTATGACACAGTCATTTAAATTTTTGTATAATGCCTTGTTGGAATCTCTCAAAAGTCCTGTTGTGATGTGTGCTTTTTGTACTTAATGGCCATTTAGACTAGAATTTGGTCATTATTAAATGACAGTACCTAGAAAAGGTTTGAAGTGGGCATGCCTTTAAGTCCGTCCATTTGAACAAATGAACAAAGTGAAATAATGTCATTGTGACACCAAGGCAGATCTGGGAGGGGGAAATCTGGTGATGGCCTCTGTTTGATTTATTGGGGAGAGGCACACTGTTGAATTGCCCCAAAGTTGTTTCGGTAAAGGTTGCAAATTAAAAATGGTTTTCATATTGGTGTGTTAAAAGAAGCAATGGAGAAAAATAAGAAAATCAAAACAAAGTAGACAGAGAAAAGTAAAATTGTAGTGTAAAGTGTGCAACAGTGGGACAAAACGCAGAAAAGCCAAGAGAAACAAGAGCTAGAAATTGCAAGTTCAGTTTATTATTTGAACAATTTAACTTACTACAATAACATATTTTAAAAGAATAATGAGATATCTACAAAAGCTTTTAAAGAGTCAAAAATTACAGCCAAAAAGGTAGTTTGCTGCAAAAAAGTGTTAAGAAATTTGACTTAATATTGTATTGTATTGTTTTAGGGCATTTATAAAGCGCTTCTAGCGGGAGAGCCATTCAGAAGCGCTCCTAGTGCGAGAGACCCCAAGACAAAAAGCAAGTTTTAAGAAACTTTAATATATACTAGTGATGTTCATCTTATGAATTTGAATTTCATATTTAGGTTTAAATATGGGAACTCCTGATTTCCTTTCCAAGTCTCAGCAGCAGAGAACAATTGCATTCTTGAACAGGAGAGACAATGATGATACCTGGACACCTGCCTTGGAAAGAATGAAAACAAAGGCAAATACTGGAAAAGGTATTATTGTTTCAGATTTTGTCTATTTATTCACATTTTTCTTAATTTAATTTACCATAGAACTTTGTAGTTTCAATTCTAATTTAAATATTCTATGCACTTTTAATTGTCACATTATCAGTAATGACTTTTGACTAGAAATGTGTGCAGTACTTGGAAATACCTGATAGGGTGAATTCTACTATGTTAAGAATTGGACTCCAGGTCAATTTCCCTCATATATTGAGGCAAAGGAAATGATGTTGCCAACACTTCATACCTAAACCTCTGCCTCTTGGGCCTTGCTTAGGGACTGATTTTCCTCTTCTTACTTGTCAGTACAAGTTTATATTGAAATAGATTAATTTTTTTGAAATAACCTAGAATTTAATGTGCCAGTCTATAGCAAAACTGCTGTGCCTAACTACTCAAGTAAACACAGCAATTCACTACTGTTGAACCATAGCAGACACAGACCTTAGCAGGTACAAGGTAATTTATGACAAGAAACTTCTGACTGTCTCTGCCAGCATACTAACATTGAGCAGACTTGTATCCAGTGTTACAAAAACATGAAGGTTGGCCATGTAATATTGTTGTATTATGTCATTGGGATCAATGTAGGGCCAACATCACAAATTTAACAAAAGAGTATAGCTCTGACCATTTATGGCGTTGGTGATGCATTGTTTCCATGTCTTGTTACGTGACGTTATCTACATCATATTCCCTAAAATAATGTAATATATAAATATCAACATATGTACATTGTGTAATTTCATTTAGGCTAGCCCTCCAAGCAGGGTGTCTATCCCCCCAGGTCATTGGAGCCACTTGCCCTTTCCCCTCTTCTTCCCCTTCCTCCCCCCCCCCCTAAAATAGTGGAACACACACTGACAGATCTTCCCCCTATTTCTTGGATGGAGCATTTGCTCCAAGGTTTCTATGGCGTAGATGCCCCTGCCTCCAAGTAGTTTTTCTGGAGTGGCGCTATATACATAAATTAATTATAATTACAAATATAATTTCATGTCTCAAGGCACACTTACATGAAAACAAAATCAAGTTAATATTCTGGTGCCATTACTAAGAAAAAATGTTTGTACAATGTACATTTTAAACTATGTCAGCTTAACGGACATTGGATGAACCTGGGGACAAACATTTGTTGGTTTTGTACCTTTTATGACATTGGATATCTACATTTGCCAAATGTTCATATAATGTCTAGGATCTTGAATGGTTTCATTTGTGCAATGTGACAATCAACATCATAATTAACGAAAACAATATAAGCATCAACTTGTGTCCAATTCCGAGGCCTTGGGTACATTTACTCATATAAAACAGAATTAAGTTAATATATATATAAATATATATATATATATGTAAAACAGGTTTTTTATTAGGTTTATTTAGGCATATTTGATCGGAGTATTTCAACCAGAAGACTCGTTTTTTTATTGCAGATAGACAACAAGCTAGATGGCAAGCAGGAAATGCTGGTGTTGGTGTCTTGCAGGTAAAATGTTCAATGTTGTTTGTAAATGAATGTAGAGATAAAAATACACGTATGTCATTGTCCACATGCATTTGTTATAGATGTGTGTACAGGTGAAGGTTGTAATAGCATATGATCTGTTAACTGACGAAATATTGGATAAACTGATGAAAACAGGTAATGGAACACAATAATATAAAGACAACAACCACTTGCAAATAGGCAAATTTTACTGTCTTAAGCAGAATTTTGTAAGAACATCATGATCCAGAAAAGTTTTTAATGGTAGCTGATTTTGTCTATAATGGAACTTAAATACATAATGCATATGTTAAGTATGGAGTGTTAACTTGTATTGCTGATCTTTGTTTAAGTGTCTACAATTGGAATTTAAATGGAAAATACTTAATCAGTAATAATTAATATTTTTTTAATATTGTCAAAAAAGTTGTAAGAAATTTATGCTCCTACTGTAAAATATAGACTTACAAAAGGTCAGTTACCAATATGTAATGGCAGACTCAGATAATTTTATCCAATAGAGTTTTAAGAAACTGTTAAAGCCTATAAAATTATTCATATCACATTGTTATAATACAGTTTCTATGTTGATATATAGCTTGTTCTCCCTCCAACCTTTTCCTAGGAGCAATCTAAGTGTTTATACATTGTGCTTGATGCATTCTTCCTGTTGTAGGGAAAAGAAGTCAGTGCTTCTGCTTTGTCAGATGTGTCACTGCCTCCAGAACTTCAGCCAGCTGGGAAGCAACAACCATTTATGGGATTTAGAAGAATCTTGGCACGTAGACTTCTCAACCATTTGCAGCATGAACTCACTTGGAAGAAGTTCCTCCGACAGAATTTGGCAAATCGAATAATTGATGCTAGTGAATGTGAAGTCCTAGATCCGACAGGTACGTTTTTGAATATGTGAAGTATAAGCAGGGTCCGATTTGTCAAAAAAGAAGCAGGGGGGTCGGAAATCTACATAAAAAATTACTAAGCCGAAAACACTGGCGGCGATCTTGTTTGACATGTGGGGGGACGGGAAACTTTTGAACTGATCTGGTCAAAAAAAGAGGTGTTTTCAGTAGGAGTTTTTGGTAAAGTAACCTACTAATAACAACAGAGCCGGTTTTAGGGTGGTGGGCCCATGGGCGCCCAATATGGTGGGGCTCTTTATGCAGTTGATTTGTTGCCTTTGTTTGATGCGCAGTCTTCAACAGGGACAAGCCGCATACCAACAGTTATAACATGTCATGCTGACTCATACCTGTAGGCAAAGGTACTAAAGGCAATGTTTAAAAGTTTTGATTTATTGTTATTTTTTAAATGTATATAAATGAAAATAAATTAGGAAGATCATTTTGCTTATAAATTAAGTGTCTTCTATTATTTATATTCATAGGTGTGCAATAACTTCTCAAATACAAAACAAAAGGATAAGCCTTAAGATTCTTATCCAATTTTTAATAGAAGTTGCTGATACAGACAAACAAAGAAATTTAAACTAGTGGTAAGCGGGACCTCCAAATAAAAACAGATAGCTTGAGTCAGTTAATTAGGACTGTTAGGTCTAAATTTGAATAGGCCCATTAGAGACTCTGCACGCTTATCTATTGGCAAAGTAATCAGTAAACTGATTAAAGTCCAATTGAATATCACTCTATATAGGCCCTAACTATGCTCAACACTGCAAGATGGATAGTCACTCATGTGTCATACTTGTGCGAAGACTGTTCTTAGGGCTAATTATTTTCATCTTAGACAGTGAGCGTTCAGCACTACAGTTATGACCTACACTCTTACCATAATTTCCACATTTGGAGATGAACTTTTAACACCTTTGTCGAGAATTGGTTCATGAACTGCTCCTGACTTATTTTGAGGCCTGTGCTACCTGTCTTGTGTTTACACATTTTGACAAAGTAAGAAAACTGCATGAGCTTATTGCCACGGCTTTCATGAGCTCATTGCCAAGGGTTTCATCGAGGTCATAGCCATATATTGCTACCAGATTTTCACTGAGTTGTGTATTTCTTCGTCACTACATGATTCAATCCTAGATAGAAAAGCAAACCTTGAGCAGAGTAGTTCGTATGGTGCTAGTCTTCTTGTCAACTCGGTTGTGAATTGATCAACGATGGGCAGAGAAGTGTCAATATGAAACTTCTCTGACAATAGAGTGCACAGATTCTGGCGCTCGACCATAATCCAATGCTAGGAGACGTGCGTTTTCATGACGTTTCTTGTTGAACATATTCTGCTGTTCCACAACAGAGTGAGACCCGACTGAGCGGGAACGTTGTTGAACTGGCGGTTGTTCGACAACTGCAGCATCACCAGTGACAACAAGCTCAGATGAGTCCGAAAACTGCATTATTAGCCAGTTTGAAGAAGTCTTTTTCAAATTCTGACGTTGCCTTCGCCCTCAATTTTGTATTCATCTCGATGTATGGAGCCATCCATGCCTCCTGTCTAAACTTAATGACACGATGAATTTTAGAAACTCGTAGGCCCAACGAGTGGTAGAGTTTGAGATTTCTATAATGGACCACATACCGCTCCTTAGGTCGTAGGCTTGGTACTAACTTCACATGCTTTGTGAACTTGCCTCCCAACTCGTTCATAAGCACATTCTGATAGTCACTCAACCACTCCTCTTGGACTGTCAGGGTCTCTGGTGCTAGGGGATAGTCGCTATGTGATTCGTGGAGGTACTCCGGGTACCCGAGATCTACTTCAAGTAGGAAGCCTTCAGGCGCGTCGTCTGGAGTTTCCAACACTTCATCGAGAGTTGGACTTTCCCAGCTAAATCCTCCAACTGGCAATGGCTGTTGCATCGCCCAACCGTAAAGATTATTCGCGTCGAGGTACATGATCCAGTTGTCTGGCTTCGTGGTATCGTAGTCGGGGCATTGCGGGTTGTTGGCTTTTGCGAAGCGCTTAGATACCATCGAAATTCCGCCTCTTAGGCCTTTCTCTACGAACAAATGCATGTCTATATCGGTTAAAAGTTCGAGTTCGATCTTCGTCTTTTTCAACAAAGCGTCCCAAGCCATTCCTGGTAGGCTGAAGTAATTTGCTGGATCCAGACTGTAGTGCTTCATCGATGTGGATCTGAAGGTTTCGAAGACATCGGCTAGTAGAAGTACATCCGTACGGAGATACAAGTCGTGATAGTCGCCCAGAGTTTTACAGTCAAACTCGTCCCACACTCGTTGTGCGTGTTGATAATCCTCGTCAGAAATGCTCTCTCGTGTGAGCTTGCTGTAGAACGCTTCCTTGGGTGGAAGTCGGTCTTCGTCGAAGCGGTGGTAATCGTCAATGTGCTCGTAACAATATACGCCCTTTCGCCTCAAAAGATCTAGTTTTGTCCCATCATTGTGAACGAAATTTTCCTTTATATACGCCGTTGTGACTTTCAGATCCTCAAGCGACAGATTTCCTGATAATTTATCCAACGAGCTGTTTAGAAACTGGAGACTATCAATGAACTGCAGTTGTCCAATGTTAAATGTCATGTATTTCTCCATATTGTTTGGGATGCAGTTAATTTCAGTTTTTTCATCCTGTGCGGCTTCACAGCCTCCGATCGCTTGCATGATGAGATGGCTGTCGTAGCCTCGCAGATTGTGGAAGACCACTGGTACCTTACACTTATCTGGATATATTCTAAGTTTGAGGTTGCAGGCGTTATGAGCGGCACCTCGATACTTACCGGTAATGTGACAGTGGTCGCGAACTCTATCCGCTTCGAGAGCATTTCCGCAGATGTGACATTCGATAGCCTCGCGGAATGATTGGCGATCAACTGCTGACATAACCATCTTAGCTGGGGTGGCCAGTCTTTGTTTGATAGAGGCCAGCTCGCCTTGTAATCGTTGCAGGAACTCTTGCACGGCGTTCTCTCCACGATATAAAACTGGTTTCTTCGTGCGGCCGTCGCATCGAACCACTATGTAACAGAAGCTGCATGGTTTCTGCTCAGCTATCTGTCTTGTATTGCTCTCGTTAGGGTTCATGGCCGCATTGATGACTGGCACGTTCAACGCCTCGAAGTCTGCGTAAACGATATACGGAGTGCGCATCTGTTTGTGATGGTTCTGGAATTTGAGGATATTTTCATCCTCTTTTGGCATCTCAATTCGCTGAGGCTTCTCACTGATACCCTGGCAATCTTTGATATGGGCATCCAGCAAGTCTTGTCTACAGAATATGTGTAGGCAGCGACGACATGGATGCTTTCGTCCTTCAAATTTGCTGTTTTTATAAAGCATGCGGGCTAGATCCTTGATCCAGACATAGTGATAATTCTGTAAAGGAAAATTTTCATTTACATCGCTGGCCAACAGTAGAAGATCAATATTGTGAACTCTAGTCTCGGTTGAGACATGGATTGGATACAAAGCTTTATCCCACCCGAAGACCGATACGGATACCATAGGGTTCTGACGTTCGAACTTACCAATATCAGTGACCTTCACTGGAAATTCTATACCGTCGAAGTTTAGCTCCTGAAGGTGGGCCTGATACTTATTGGGGCGATTCGGATTTTGATCTGCTGGGTACATTGCGCTTAGTATGGCCCACTCGAAGCAGCGGTTATCTTCATTCTTGACATTAATAACCGTGCGAGGGGGTATATACTTTGGTGTGGGAAAATAGCTCTTACCTCGGAAAGGCTTATATCTTGCAAAACTGAGGTCTAGCGCCACGACCCGCTTCACTCTCCACCCTGATCCCTCATTGGTGTACTCTTCGAGGAGTTTTAGTACTTCGGCCTTGGCCTTCCGTATAATCCCCTGGATTTTCCCCGCATTGGTAATTGGCACTGCTTTGCTTCGAAAGTAGGCCGTATTGGTAATAGTACCTGGGGTTGCGTTTCCGTTGTACACCATATCAACGGTCGGTGCCAACTTTTCCAAATCAACCGTTAGCACTTGCGAGTATTTTAAACCGCCATTTTTCAAGAGCTCTTCGTTTAACTGCGACTCAATGTTGTGCTCCATTGCACTCAAGAAAGCCAACGCATCTCCTTTCAGCCTGTGATTAAGCGGCACTTCAGCACGGAAGTCTCTCAGATGCTGATTGGCGAGCTCTCTGTGCGCTAGAAAGGGTGGTGGTCCACCTCTATCCTTCTTATTTAGGAGTGGGTCGAATTCTGTCAGGAGGGCCTTACGTTTTGCCCCTCTGTGCTTACGCGCTGGAGGAATTGGCCTTGGAAGCAGTGGCTGTAGTAAGCGCCTTTTGACTGCATCTGGGATTGGTTCGTCTAAGATATTTTGTAGAACGGCTCGAAGAGCTGGGGGACCGGTAAACTCACCCAACAATTGATCAATTTTTTCATTCGTAGACAATGCCATAGTTATAAATTATTTTATATTACTATGGCAAACTTTTCTTTAATATAATAATTATATCATTTGTTCAAAATGAAATTTTGTTTACTGATATTCGATTGACGCTTGCTCATCTGTATTACCTCAATACAATAACTATATCATTTGTTCAAATGATAATTTTTTATTCTACTGATATATTTGATAGTCGCTTCCATTCTTTATTAAATTCACGGACTAGCCCACCTCGTCGAGCTCTGAAATATTTAGCGAAATAACCACACTTCATACACTCACCTAAGTGGTTTTTGATACCCCTTCCACATTTAGCGCACGGTCTTGTCCCACAACCGTTTCGCAGTCGTGCTAAATGCTTGAAACAGTACTCCCCAATGCATCTGTGACAGCAGAGAGTTGTTTTGCCTATCATAAGCCATTTGCAAAAGTTTTGCCCCAACATTATGTTTTTTGATGTATACCACAACCTATTCATTTATTTAAATTGAAAAATGACCCAAATGGTTTGGGCCGGCCTCGTGTGAGGTTCTCGGCCGGCAGCAAACGGTACTTTACATTTTAAAAAGCTTCTTTGGCAGACTTGTGGCTGGGAGAGTTCTAAGCAATGATATCCAAAGGCACAGCTTTAAAGCCAATCTGTTTATAAGGGCTAGTTGGTCACGAGAAGGCTTGGATGCACTGGCTTCCCGCCGCTGTGATGTGAAACCGCTACTAGACATCTACTGCGCCAGTGAGTGCTGGATTTCAGACAGAATACCACGGAAGATCTTTACCCCACAACTGGATGCTAATGGCTTTGGAGCTGATATGCCTGAGGGTGCTGGTTTAAGCACGGGCCTCTGTCCATTCGTTGTCTGCTGTATGTGAACCGAGCGCTTAAGGTCATGCCCTGTGAAATATCTCTTACCCTGCTTCTGCCTACATCAGTAGACAACCTCAGTTTGAGTTAAATGTAAGATAATCTGTCAACAGCTGTAGATAGGCCTACCAAGTTCTTGTATCGTCTCAGAGCCTGTCAAAGGATAACCTAATCCTTAAACGTATATGATATCACAGTATCAACCTACACCAGAGTACCGACTGGATAAATAATTAGGCCTACTGAAAGGTGACAAGGCAGTATTGGAGTCTTTTGGTTTATGACTGTGGCTAACGAATTTGAGGGGGTCAGGCCGACCCCCCCGGGGGTCGGCCAAAGACTAGAAGCAAGGGGGTCAAAAACAGAAGCAGGGGGGTCCAACCCCCCTGACCCCCCCGGCAAATCGGACACTGAGTATAAGTATATAATTTATTTCATTTAATTGTTTACAAACTGATGACTGTGTGAACCCTGATTATGGCTCTACACGGCAGTACATAGTATCTTAATTTATTCACTGGACGTCTAACAAATCTTGGCATCATGATATTTCTTTTAGGCTGATCCCATGCACTTGACTAATTTATTTATGTATCAAATCATTTATTTAGCACCTTTTGGTGTCTTGAATCCAATTATAGCATCTATTGTCAAGCTGCTTCTCCGCCAGTTTTGTGCAAGCCCAAAGTTGATCTAGTCTTTAAAAATTGTCTCGGTCTCTCCTAGAGATTGTCAAACTAGTTGTCATCTGTACTCTCCATTTCATTTACAAAATCATGGCTAAGGTAGTTGCGAAATAATAAGGTCAATTTCAGTCGAAGCTGGTTTGTCTGTTTTGATGATGTCCTTAATTTACAGTTAATTTAAATAAAAAAGCTTTTGTAGACAATTCTTCCAAGATTACTTGAAAGCTATTTTAACTTTAGCATGTTATAATTATTAGATGAACTGGAATTGGAGAAGGCAATGAAGAAGAAGCAGGCTGATTACAAAAATGAGCTTAGAAACAGATACCCAAGGAGGAACATTCCAGACAAGAATTACAAGGAACTTGAAGTTCCCAATGAAGATGAATATATTTGTATGTAATCTGGTAACAGATTTTGTAAAATAATTTCCCTTGCTATGTTGTACAAAGACTTGTATATTGTTTGCACAACTATGTATACATCTGTATAGGGCTGGCATGGTTCCCAAAATTCATTCAATAATTGTAATTATAATTGGTAATTTATACTGTACCGGTGTTTAATGCATAATCAGGTCAATATCCAGAAAATCAGTTTGCTAAGACAGAGATGCAGCCTATAGTGGATAAGCAATTTGAAAATGGCAAGTCATAAGTTGAGGGTGAATGATGTAAGCAACAGAGGTACAAGGACAGTGATCCAAAATGTAGGTCCAGCATTTGGAAAAGTCATTCACTAAGAACAGAATAACATCATTATAAGAATCTTGTTATAAAGTAGCAATTGATGTGGCTTTTAAAGACTGCATTATTACGAGTTTGTGGTGTTTCAGCTACCTACACCTTTGTGTCAAACTCGGTACCTGTAATTAACAAAATGAAAGTGTTTGACAATAATACTGATGAGTGATGACACTTCAATTCTATCTTGCATTCTATGGCAATTTGATATCATAGAATTGCATTTGAGTTTAGACATGTGATATTTTAGTTGGATGAGTGCTGTTACATGTAGTATTTGATGCTTGTTTGTTTATAGTATGTGAGGAATGTAATGAGGAATATCTCCGTGGCAACTGTCCTGTTCATGGTCCAGTGGAATTTGTGAAAGACGAAACTGAACCGGTTGACCATCCAAGAAGGAAACAAAGACAGCATGAGGCAGGTGTTATGGAAGTGCCTCAGAACCCAGCTAGCAGAAGCATACCGGATGGTCTAGTTATAGCGCCATCTACCATGCCTGGTGCAGGATTTGGAGTTTGGACCAAACAAACCTTCTCTCGAGGCACGATGTTTGGTCCTTACGGTGGTGTTAAAGTGTACAGTGAAATGGCAGCTCATGCTTCTGGTTATACTTGGGAGGTAAGTTGAAATCAGGGGAAATATTATCAGTACAATGGACTGTATTGTATTGTCAGTTCTGTTAGTTTTCAGGACATTCTTGTAAAAATACAGAATAAAATTTTCATGTGAAGTTTTCAATGTGACTTTGAGAATTATTTTATTCTTCATGTGACAGTTTAATATATGACAGTTACATTTTAGGCATTTATATATATATTAACTTTCATTAAGTATTTGACTATATATTGTGCTAGCTACTCATTATTTCTATTATTATTTCAATATGTTGTTCCAAATAATGGATAGTTAATTTATAAGTACTGGTAAAGGTAAAGTAAAGGTACCACACTTGTTTATGCACCTTATTTGAAACTCACGAGAAACGTGGTCTTGGAATCAATGGATCTGCAATCTGAAATGCTCACATGACCATACTGATCTATAACTTCTTTTTAACTTGTAGACTTATATTGTTACTAATTCACTAACTGAAAAGGGATGAGGGGCTTAATTGATGATTGACATCAGATGGTATGGTATTCAAATGATGGGCACCCATCCAAGTATTGGGGCATGGTGGCTCAGTGGTAAGTTCGGTGCCTTGTGACCGGAGGGTTGCAGGTTCGAATCCCACTCTAGCTGCTGCGTATGGACCTTGGGCAAGTCCTTCACTCGCAATTGCTCGTGGCGCTTCGGCGTGAAAATTCCGACACAGTATCAAATGCTGTAGTTGGGAGCGCCTCTGAGTAGTAGTTGACTTCGAGAGGCGCTATAGAAATATCCGGAATAAATAAATAAATAACGTGGCTCAGCATTGCTTAAAGTCGTTGGGCCTATTAGTGTATCAACGCTGCCATATCACCCCTAGTGAACTGTTGAAATACCTGGTTTGGGGAGGTTTATCCAGTTGTTGAATTGATGTCATGATTTAAGCCTCAGGTGATAAATGCTTTAACCACAATACCTTGTCTCTTTAAACTGTTGAAAGAGGAATCTGATAAATGAGCAAAATTGTACTTAATTAATTATATGACAAATTATGTAGTACTGTAACATAGCCAAGATCAAAGACTAGGGGTGTACGTTTTCATCTAACCTCACTTGAAATGGTTTTCTGCCTGCCAGGACTACGTGTATTCTGTTTTATATACTTAGTTTTAAACACAAGATCTTGGCTTGTACCTAAAATACAGACTATTGGCAGTGAATATGCCAAGAGAACCTCTGAAGGTTGTAGAGGAGTCTCGTATTGAACCATAACTTTTGTTAAGAGGTGATGCTTGAACTGTCTGCTTAATTGCTTATTCAACTGGTTGTATTGGACAACTTGTCCTAGTTTGAAAAGTTATGAAAACAACATCACTTTGATGGCAGTTGTAAAAAAGACCCTTGAAAGTAGTGATCAAATGGTATTCGATGCCACAACAATCAATAGTGTACCTGCCTTGAGGCTTGACTTGAGGATGGAGGACATTTCATATATGAATAACAGTTCATATATTATATATCAAGGAAAGGATCATCTACAAAATCTCCGTCATCACCTATAACTGCATCACAACAAATACTCCGTCATACCTCTCCGACCTTCTTCGCAACCACATGCCCTCGAGAAACATGCGGTCATCTGGAACATGAACCCTTGTTCATCATCGGTGTCGCAGTACAACTGCATCAAAATCTTTCACCTCGTCCGCCCCTCGAATCTGGAACAACCTATCATCCAACATCAGGATCTCTACGACTCTTGCCACTTTCAAGAAAAACTTAAAGACCGAACTTTTCAAACAGGCCTATCTGGACTGATCTCCATGCTCCCAGTGCTTCTGAATCGTTGCATCGATTTCCTTTCGACTGTTTACGAAGGTTCTAGGACAATAACCCCCGGACAATAACCCCCGGACAATAACCCCGGACAATAACCCCCAGACAATAACCCTCGGACAATAACCCCCGGACAATAACCCCGATGCAATTAACCCCCCGGACAATAACCCCGTATACTGATATATTAATTAGTTTAATTTATATTTTAATCGTTCATCCCGCTTCTAGTTTAATTTATATTTTAATCGTTGATGCCGCTTCCAATTTTAGTTATAGTTTAATCATTGATCCCGCTTCTAGTTTAATTTATATTTTAATCGTTCATCCCGCTTCTAGTTGTACTTATATGTTAATCATTGATCCCGCTTCTAGTTTAATTTGTATTTTAATCGTTCATCCCGCTTCTAGTTTAATTTATATTTTAATCGCTGATCCCGCTTCCAATTATAGTTATATTTTAATCATTGATCCCGCTGCTAGTTTAATTTATATTTTAATCGTTCATCCCGCTTCTAGTTGTAGTTATATTTTAATCTTTTATCCAGGTTTTACTGTTAGTTATATTTTAATCGGTGACCAAAACTAAATTTACCTTTTCCTTGAACAGATTTTATAAATAAACTCCATCATGGATAGAAATAGATCAAATTTTGAAACTTTGTATTTTCCATAAACCATTTCTATTATATAGTACTTGACCTCTTCATGTTGTGTGGTAATTCTTTCATGTCTACTCTGTGGCCAATTTTGTCTAATAATTGTCTAATAATTGTGTGGTAATTCTTTCATGTCTACTCTGTGCCCAATTGTCTAATAATTGTCTAATAATTAGTTTTTGCTGTATGGTAAGTCTTTATGTGTAGGCCTACTCTGTGCCCAGTTGTCTAATAATTGTCTATTATTTAGTTCTTGGATGTGTGGTCATATTCTTTCATATTTACTCTTTACTGTATGTTCTGTATCAGTATAGGGGCCATAGGGGGGTTATTGTCTGGGGGTTATTGTCCTGTTACCGTTTATGAACTATGGCACTTAAATCTCTGCTATTATTATTATTATAAATTAAATCTGTAATGATTAAACTAATCTATTTCTTGTTACTTGGATTGAACTCAAATAACTAATTCTATAGGTTTGCTGCTTCCCATTAAGTGTAGTTTACTTAAAAATTACATGCAAAGCCCTGGGGGGTCCATAGAGTAGTGGTAACATCACTGGCGTGAAGAGCAGAAGGTAGTGGGATTGCTTCCCGCAATCCTCTCAAGGGTCCACTCAGCCTATCATTTGCGAGATGGCGCGTTGTTAAAATAAGATGTAGGACATGATGGGCACCTTGCATGGCTGCCGTATACAGTTAAAATTCGACTCATGTAATAACTTGTGGTCATCCGTTCATACTGATTTGTAATTGTACTGCGTAATTGTCAGTTTGAAAATATTAAATGAAGATTATTAAGATTATTTTTACATATAGCTAATACATGTACATGGTTTGTTTTGTTTAGATATACAAAGATGGGCAGCTGGATCATTATGTTGATGCACAAGATGTTTCAAGATCCAACTGGATGCGTTATGTAAACTGTGCCACTTCTAAATCTGTCCAGAATGTCAAAGCTTTCCAGTTTTCTGGAAGCATCTACTATCGTGCCTGTGTCGATATTGCTGTTAATGTGGAGATGGTGGTTTGGTATGGTGAAGAATATGCAGAAGAATTAGGGCTTGTAGCCAAACAAATCAACTCATTAGGTAGCTGTACTACATTAATAACTCATTTCTGTAATGTTATGTTGACATTAATCTGTGTGTTGCCTTCATGTGTGTCTACACTCACTGAAACTATTTGAGTTTGAGAATTTGAAGTTTCAGTTAATTATTACTGATCCATTTGTTAGCCCATGTTCTTTTGTTTGTTCTTCTGAAGAATCCATTCTAAATTCATTGCAATGCTTAATTTGTTTTACTTGCAATTTAAGATTCATATTGGGATTAACGATCATGCAAATGATACCTACTATTGCCAATCTATTTTTATTTTACTAATTTTAACTCTTCAACTGTCTTGTGTGATGAATGCATGGCTTCTGTTAGCAATAAGGTAGGCCTATCATAGAAATAATCTAGTAGGATTTAAATCCGACAATAATTTCGGGTAGGCTGCAGGGCTACCATTTGTCCAACTAGACACCCATGATATCCTGCATAGACATCTGCAAGGTTTTGAGAGTGAGAGTTGTTAGTGGATTCCAGGTACACCATACATGTAGTTTGAATGCGAGGCCATCGAATTAAAGGAGTTTGTGCTTTATGTCGGCAACATTTTGACAACCATTTTAGTTAGTAGCACATCAGGTGCAATTAATTTTTCCAAGCCTCTGAAATTTGTATGTCCTTTTTGCTCATCACAATACTGACCTGGTTAGCCACGTTGGTAAAAGCGCACATCCCATGCACCTGTGTACGCTGTGCTGGTTTGTATGCTAATGATGGCTTCTTTCAGAGATTTGAATCTTTGACAAGCATGGTCCATACACAAGCCATTCAAAATGCACTCGCTCGTGTGACCTGGAACCGATTTGACCCCCCCCCACCTATCGATTTTTATTTGACTGAGCGCCTTTGAATAAGCTGGTTCCCGCAACTTCGCTTTTATGGGCGCTGTAGAAATCTCGAGATTACGATTACTGGGACCCCATTCAAATGAGCAGCATCACCCGATTAGCAATAAGGTATCACAGCAATAAATATAATTCACTGAAAAATGAGCAGGGTCAAGGCCATACAATCACTATAGAGAAATGTGTACAATTATGTTTATTCAGTCTTTTTGTTTTGTTTAGGTATATTTAATTTTCTCTCACACTAGATCAGTTGCAAAAGTTACATATATTTGCTCTTTATTAAATAACTTACCATTCCCCATTTCATTCTCAGCAAACCTCTTAGGCTTTTTAGCCCTTGTGGAAAAATTAATAAAAGAAATAGATGTTTGGGCAAAAGTTGGCGCCAAAGCACCTATGACCCTGTTTTTTAGAGTGGGGTACTGGGGGCATATGCCAACGCCTGGTATACAATGCCATATAAATCACCTGTTGCTATCTGCAAAGCTGTAATATTTACAAGCCCTGGTACTAGTAGCGTTTGGTAGAGCTCGATATTTACGTGGCAGGTTCGGTCCAGATAATTTTACATTACTCTTTCTGGTTGCAGGTTGCTGTGAAGCCAAACGTGGAATAACCAGTTTACAACCAGTTAGAGCAATTTCCAGAACAGTAGAGCACAGGCCAAAGATAGTATCATTCGTAGCTGACCAAAACCAAACTCAGGACCAACAAACTAGATGTAGCTGTGATGCTGTTCCTTGTGGATTGGACGGTGGGGAAAAACAGCGCCAGATCCTTCAAGAACAGAAACTGAGGAGGAGGTACAGTGATGGCAAAGAAAGGCCACACAAGTGTTCCTTGTGTATCAAAGCTTTCGCAACAAAACAAGGCCTAGTTTTCCATATGAGGACTCACACAGGGGAGAAACCATACACATGTACTGTGTGTGGGGTGAAGTGTAGTCAGCAAGGACACTTAAATAAACATATGAGGATTCACACAGGAGAGAAACCATACACGTGTAATGTGTGTGGGGTGGAGTTTAGTCAGCAAGAAAACTTAAATAAACATATGAGGATTCACACAGGAGAGAAACCATACACATGTACTGTGTGTGGGGTGAAGTTTAGTCTGCACGAAAACTTAAATAAACATATGAGGATTCACACAGGAGAAAAACCATACACGTGTACTGTGTGTGGGGTGAAGTTTAGTCAGCAAGAAAACTTAAATAAACATATGAGGATTCACACAGGAGAAAAACCATACACATGTACTGTGTGTGGGGTGAAGTTTAGTCTGCAAGGACACTTAAATCAACATATGAGGATTCACACAGGAGAGAAACCATACACATGTACTGTGTGTAGGGTGAAGTTTACTCGGCAAGGATCCTTAAATATACATATGAGGATTCACACAGGAGAGAAACCATACACGTGTACTGTGTGTGGGATGAAGTTTTGTTATTCCTCTCAACTGAAAAAACACAAGGACAACACTGATGAATGTTTATGTAGTTTTTAAATCAAATGCAAATTATTTATGAAGACATGTATACTTAAGCGATGCTTGAACAGCTAGGAATTGATAACATATATATCCATTTGCTTCATGAGTCAAATTTGAATGATGCCAAATTGCGTGTAATGAAATCAAGCGTGTTATTTTGCAATGATTCTGTATTGCTATATCTTTAGAAATTTAGTATAAACCGAAATTTAATTTTGACAGTAAGATATGTTGAGAAAATGAATTTGGAACAACTTTGCTGACACTGAATAATAATTTATGAATTGATAAAAGTGATGTAATAGACGAACGATGTTTCTGCAGCTTTTTACCGTTATGTCCTGAGTTTTAATCTTTGTTGTGTTAAATCTGCAACTGATTGATAAGCATTTAATTGATGCAGAAAGTTTGTGCAATTGTTTGATTGTTGTTCTATTTGAGTTGAAAGGCTGCCACTGCATATCTCATAAAATTGTGTATAAATGTTTTCATACCTGGCCCGACATGGCTTAATTTTGTGCACGAATAATTTTACATGTAAGGCCCATTTCAGAAGTTTGTATATAAAAAATTAAACCTGTTTTATTGTTTTACAGTACAGCGCAAAAACTAAGTATATCTCAAGCTGCCATGCGAAATTAAAGGATTTTATCTTGGCTTTATTGGAAAATTGGGTTCTGCGAACCTTGCTCTTAACTAAAAACTGATGTCTGTTCATTTCGTTTTAATTTCAGTGAAGTTCTGCTTTTAAAATATTTCGTAATACGTTTAATTGGACCTCGGTTTAATAGCGATTGCCTTCATAACAAAGTAAACAATCATATGGAGCGCAGCCTTTCGTACTAATACACGGAGCGTTACTGTTTTATTCTGCCTTGTTGGAGTTTACTGACTGAATAAACGATAGATAAGGTTACGAACTCAGTTTAATAACAGCAATTAACAAAGAAATCCTGTATTTTCATTTGATATTCAACGTAGTAGCTGGGTATTACACCGGAAATGGATATTTATACCGGAAATGGATGTAGTTGCCGTGTGGTTAACGTAATTATAAACAAATCGCAATCGATTTATACAGCGCCTAATCCGCGATGCTTGGAAACCAGCTTATTCACAGGCGTTTCTTTGGCTTAAAATGCTGAAATTGATTATTCGTAATAGTAAACTTGACATTTTTCTTAAAAATACCGAAAGAATCGATGATTTGTAATAGTAAATTTAACATTTCTAAAGCGCTACTGTAAAGCTAATAGAGCACCAACTTTTTCACGAGCGCTGTGTCAAGTCAGAGGAGTTACCCAGAGATGAAGAGCTGTTTTTCTTGCGAAATATTTAGGGTCAGAATATTAAGTTCCCACCAAGGAGCAGAGCCACCAGGGCATATTTTAACTGTATATATAACTAGTGGGACAAATGTCCCAGTAGTCTTAGGATTTGTCCCAGTAGTTAGAGTGATTTGTCCCAGGCAATGTATGTATAAAGTATAACTAGTGTAGGGACAAATGTTCCAAGCATAGTTCGAGAATTCGTGACTTTTGGTTTTAAAATTCGTAAAAATTCGCGAATTTTTGGTCTTTTTTAAAATTCGTAAAAATTCGTAAAAATTCGTTGGGCCTTTTTTACATTGACAGTGGCGTTTTGCAAAAACAGCGTAGGCAACAGCAACAAAGGTGATAACGTCATGATTTGTTGTGTTAAGCTTCTGCTTAAGCCTAGAATTTATTTTAAAATTCAATATAAAAGTTTATTAAGTAACGAGTTCATTTCGTTAAAATATAATTTCTTAAAGATGAAAGAACATGGACTGGAGTGGAAGTATGTAGAAATTTTGGAGGAGAAGGAAAGGGTAATCCAAAAATACAGCGTTGTTTTTGTGACAAGGAATTTGTCGGTTGTTTTGCCTGCATTCGGGAGCATTTCCATGGCGAAAATACAGAAACCAGAGTCGAGTGGGAGCAGTGGGCTGTTCCTGACTCAGAATCAGAGGACGATGAAGTAGAAGACACAGCTCGGTGAACGTTGACAACCCTTTTTAACCATGTTTGATTGCAAGCTGTGTTAGCCTAGTGACTTACTGGTCACACTGGAACTGGGGCACTGGTGGTTTTTCGTTCTGCTGACTGAACTCACAGTCACACACCCCAACTATGATACAAATCGAAGTTCAAGACTCCAAGTAGAACAGTACCCAACTGAATATTAGTAGCCTACTATTGTGTTGCTAGTCATCTATTTTTACGGCCTATTGATTGATTGCCTATGACATTGACATTTACTTGCTTAAAAGTTGAAAAGTAAGCAAATAATAAAATTCGTTGCCATGGCAACGAATTCTATTATTTTATTATTTCACGAATTTTAACGAATTTTAAAACTGCAGTTTTAAAATTCGTTAAAATTCGTGAATTTTAAAAATTCTTAAAATTCGTAAAATGCGAATTCTCGAACTATGGTTCCAAGAGTTTTAAGATTTGTCCCAGCAGTAAAATCCTAGGTATATTTTGGTAAAGACATTATTGGTGAAGCACCTTATTATTGGGAGACCCGAGAGAAGTTGTAAAACGAAGGTGATGACTAAAAAAGGTCATCAACTTTTTTGGGAGTTGAATTAGTAGAAAAGTTTGAAAAGTTATGACTTTTTGGAGATTAATTCCTAAAAAAGGTCTTCGGCCAGACCATGGCCGACTTTCTCCCACCCACCTCTCAGACAAGAGCGCCGCCACTGAAAGTGTTTAGGAGACGAGTTCCAAAAAAGCATCATGAACTAGACCCATTGCTGATTTTGTCCCAGTAGTCTAAATTCCTTAAAATATGCACTGAGAGCCACAGCGTTTGTAACATTCAAACTAATAATTTAAATTAGCTAAATTTATAATTACATAACCCTGAAAGTATATTTTATGGTGCTGAGAAAGTTGGGCCACAGTTGTAGTCTTGTAGACCTTTTATGTGGATGCACGGTTCGAACACGGGAGACTATAGATATATATTATATATGGATGGTGGCAGCCATTCAAACGGGCAGCGGTGAATTAAGGATCTCATCCAATAAATTCAGTAAAAATGAGCTAGGTTGAGGCTATACGATCGCTAAAAATGTATACATTTACATTTAGTTTCTCTGACTTAAGTTATGTAGGCCCTAATTATTTGCGATTGGTCAGAAAATCATAGGTATACATGAATTAGCCACTGATGCAGTGGGTAGGATTCCTGACTCAGGATTCAATCGTGCGAACTCAAATACTTAACTTAAATAATATAATAGGGTCTATATAATTATAGTCTCTCGAAATTCAGTAAATGTAATGTAAATATGTAAATCTCCGAAATTTCTCAGCGCCGCACAAAAGCCACGTCAGGGAGACCAGCTTATTCACCGGCGATAAATCAAATCAAGTTCGCAATAGCCATGTCCGCCTTATCCGTTCCGGTGCCAGATCAGAGTCCGGGGAGGTCAAGCCGAGGAGACAGCAGGGTACTACGGTGGTAATCGGTGATGATGGCGGGTAAGGGCTTTCCCAGCGGACAATAAATGTTGCCTTCGATTTAATCTGTTGAATCAACTTATGTATTGTGTATGATTGTAACGGCGTTATAGAAGTCATTAAATCATATAAAACACGATGTCGGCAAGTCGCTAATAAAGTTATCAGTGGCTGCCCTAGCTATCTAAATCTCGGGTTATAATAACTTAAGCCTATGCCTACCAGCTAGAGCGATCCGTACACGAGGACCTTCAAAGGAGTGGCGGCGTTGCGCCTATATAGCCTATTATAAGGGGTAGCGGTGGTGAAGGATCTCACCCGAACAACTCATTGAAAAATGAGCAGGCTCGAGGCCATACGGTGGCTATGTTGCTTGACCTCCTCGGACTCTGATCTGGCACCGGAACGGATAAGCCGGACATGGCTATTGCGGACTTGATTTGATATAGCGCCGGTGAATAAGCTGGTCTCCCTGACGTGGCTTTTGTGTGGCGCTGAGGAATTTCGGAGCACATTAACATTTACAAATTCCCAGGTCTAACTTAAAGGATTAAAAATAAGTAATAAGTAACTTGTTTATTAACTTTAGAAGATCTATTCAACAGACGTTGTTCACCAGAGTACTGTTTGGCAGCTGGTTTAATAAAGAATATACTTACTTACTTACTTAATAAATTAAAGCGCTAAAATAATCTTGCAAAACATTACCGGAAGTGGACGAAGGTGTCGCCATTCCTGTAAAGCACGGCGTGTTTTCAGCAGCATAGGTTTTTAAGTTATAATATCAAATACTAAAATATAAAATGTCTTCGTTTCGAAAAATATCCAAAACTGTACAGAGGACGTACAAAGAGCGGAGTCAGGTAAAATGCATTAAACCTCCTAGCCAGGGAAGTAAATAAGTCTTAACTTATTACTTTAATATCAGTAATATTATTGCTATCGCATTATGGTAATCCTGGGTTTTAGCGTCGGAAATTATTTTCATTGAAACGTTCTAATACAATATACAACAAATAATCATCGTTCATCCAACTTCTAGTTTCAGTTATATTTTAATCGATTATCCAGCTTGTAGTTTCGTGAATATTTTCGTCAATCTTCCAACTTCTAATTCGAGTTTTACTATAAAATGTTTTCATCGGTCATACACGGGAATAATATCGGCACTAAAACGATATATTTTCATCGCAATTCCAACTTCTAGTTTGACTTTAACTATGTAATATTTTAATCGATCATCCGGCTTCTAGTTTCATTGATATTTTCATCAATCTTCCAACTTCTTGTTTGAGTTTAACTGTGAAACGTTTTCATCGCTCATGCAATGTAAATAATTTCGGACGCTAAAACCCAGGATTACCTATCGTGTTATTGTATGTTGTGAGGGTACGCGATAGTCTTGTGGTTAGTGTGCTGTACTGTCAACCGAGAGGTCGGGGGTTCAAATTCCCGCCAGGGCTGAAATGTTTTGAGATTTCTGCTCCGCTCGCTTGCTTTAGCCAAGTCGGCTATAAAGACTACACTAACCATAAACTGTCGGGGGCAAGATGAGACGGCGAGGAGAGTATGGGCCACCCGCCCTCATAAGCCGAGGCTAAGAAAATAAAGTCGCTGACGCTTTATACCCATGACTGCCTCTCAGTCTTCTGCTCCTAAAGTTTCTTATTCTATCTTTTACTAGGTCACAGTTGCAGAGACCGTATTTTTGACAAAATAACTGAAATTTGCGTTGTTTTATGAGTAAGGTGTAACTTTGTTGACTTTTAGCCTAAAGCACGAGAACACCTAGGTCTTCTAGAAAAGAAGAAGGATTACAAACTTCGTGCAGAGTAAGTGCATCAGTGGCATTTCTACTAACGTTGTTGATCTGCTCTCATACCAGCGTAATCTGTAAACCAGAAATTAGAATCACACCCGCCATGCAGTTGCCTAATGCATGCATGCAATTTTCATCTTGCCATATGGGATTTTTGGTACTTTTATATGGTGGCCAATGAAGTTTGAGATATTTTTGTGGTTTTAAAGAGCGGCAATGAGAAATCTTCAAAGTTATGGATAAATGAATCAACTGCCTTGTCACGAGGATCATTTTCAATGATCCTGTATTGGTTCCCAAAAGGGACAGCACAAGACAGAACATCAATGGCGCTGAGCCACTGTGAATGAAGGGCTTGTTCAAGGTCACTTCACAGTTACGGCCTCAGTGGAGACCAGGCCCTTAGCCAGAAAGACAGAGTTACCCGTCCAACAGCATTCGAAGTTGTGACCATCCGACGCTGTGAGCGTACGAAGTCGCGACCACCTGAAGTCCCGCCACCATACGAGTCCGACTGCCATGCCCCTATGCTGTTAACAGAGCCTAATATCAACCCCTGCTTCTTACAGAACTGTCATCTGAACGCTGTTGAAGAAGCTGGATGGTGCTGGAGGAGAATCATATACAATTTATGCCCATCCAAATAATTTTCACCCATCCAAAGAACGGGTGGACGGGTGACTGGCTATGGGCCTGTTGGAGACTTGAACTCATACTTTCCATGTTACAGGCCGAACATTCTATCACTAGATCTTGTGGATTTGCTCGACAGTTAGCAGATAAACCTCAAAAAGGAATATATCTTTAAAAGTCTTTTATCCTTTTTATGTGCTCTGGTTAAGTGTTCAGTTATTTATCTATAGCACAAAAAGTGCTTAAGTTAATTAACGCTGAAGTGCAAGACCTGTGTGCAGGAATGTTACGTGGAGTGTGTTGAGCAGGCTTGAACCCACAACTGTCGGATTAGAGACACAGTGTGCTACTGAATAGGACACATTGCCACATAATAATAGACCAATGTGCTGCAAAGCTGTACTAGAAATATTACACAAAATTGTAATTGTAATGAATGTAAGATGTAATGTAACCGATTTATATTGTACCACTTCAAGCAGTGGATTTGCTGTTACAGTTTAAGTTGGGTTGTTCAGTAATCGCTTTTAGTAATCACTTAAGTCATCACACAGCCATAGAATTATTTCTGTTCTGTTTCTTCATTTTTAGTGATCACCACAAGAAAGCAAATGCCTTGAAGGCTCTTCGAATAAAGGCTCAGAATCGAAATAAAGATGAATTCTATTTTGGCATGGTCAATTCCAAAATGGAGGTTTGTTGCTATTTGCTTTCTTCTGACAATCAGCATTATATTTATTTTAAAAAAATCTGCAAATTTGATAACTTTGTTCAGTTTGCATCTTAAAAATTTGCAGCCTTTTTACTGATGTTACCTCTTCTGTTTTTAGTACCAAGGATTCATCTGCTATAAAAAAAAAATTAGAGTTATTCCATATCAGATCAAGCAACGGTTCAACCACACCCTTGCGTAATTTGATGATATTAAGTCAATTGGTAACCATCATGTGCTACAGAGCCATACAAAATATCAGCTCGTAATGTTACATGGTGTTCAAAATATGACCAGTTTTAATTTTGAGGCTTTCATAAATTTGTTGTTAAATGAAATATGTAATATACAGCTATTTTCACCACTTGATTAGTCCTGTAAGTAACCACATTGTGGTAAAACTTTGCAGTTGGACCTTTTACCCGTAAACCCAGCCCGGCTTGAAAATGATGTTTTGTTTAATTCTGACAGTACAATGGTAGCACAAAACACAAAACAAGAGAAATTTATAAGAGAAGCAGGTTAATAATTAGGACAGATTAATGGATGAATTTAGCTATACTATGGTTTGATAGCATCATAAAAAACAATTAATTTTAGTGATTGTGAAAATCACATATATAAAAAACTGAAAACATGATTGTATTTGAAAGAAAATTTATAGAAAAATAAAAAAAGACATCTAATAAAATCCTGTTTCATATTAGTAAAGATTTCTTCTAGGGATGACTGGATGAATTTCAATTTAAGGTTAGGTAAGAGACAGTGCCTTGCAATCTTACTGATTTGAAACAACTACAGTGTGGACTTGCGTGTGTGCTCTCGGCTTATTCACCGTTCCGCTTAACGTGAAGTGGTTTTATGTCCCCCATGCTATTAATTAGCATGTCAAACTGGTTAAATACATCATACAAGAATACAGTGTAGTGCTAAATATTTACTTAACCATTTTTCCCTTTTACATTCGACTTGGTTTACATGTGGTATCGAAAGGCATGTCCTTCCATGACCTCATGTTAGTCAGTTGTTATATACTGGAACCTTTTTATTTGGAATCAGTTCTGTGTCCTCCATTAAGGACATCTGCACAGGGAGAATCACAGAAAATGAAATATTTACCATACAACTGTATTTGATAGTGCCCTCCTCCCAAAGGGTCAAAAGTTCACACATGACCATACAACAGAACATTGATGGTGCTGGGAAATTGTGCATGAAGGACTGGCTCAAGTTCGTCACACAGGGACCACCTCGGTGGGAGACTCAAACCCACACTCTCCACGTTACAAGCCAAGCGCTATCCATTTGTTAACCGTGCCCCACCGACTTGTGGCAGGGGAGGGTTTAAGCCCAATTCGATGTCCGCATCTAAACTTGGTACAGTGCATACATGCTTACATACATGATTTATGCGTATTGATAAATATATATGTTTATAGGATGGTGTTCATCAGAATAAAGACACAACACCAGTTTACACAGACGAACAGTTGAAAATGTTTGAAAGTCAGGATTTACGATACGTTCGCTACAAGCTCAGCCTCGAGCGTACGGTTGGTAGATGACATGAGTCTTCCAAATGCATATTTTGAAGTCTTGAACACGATTCTGACCAACAGACCTTGTATACCTGTAGATGGGTATAATAGCCATGACATTGTTTGCAGTGCTTTTGAGAGTTGTGATATTTAAAAGGTGATATATCAAGTGTCGTGAAGATATTTATGTACATACATTCATACATGCAGACATACATATCTTCCATACATACATACATGATCTATTAATATAATTACTAGTTTTATAAAGACGCTTTTTGTAGCATCGTTGAACGGTTGAGACAGAAGAAAAGAGTGCTGTACATGAGTTCAAAATATCAATGACATACACTAATACATGCATACATGCATAATTTGCATATACACTCTATGCCAGAGAACTTAACAGTACTAGTACCCAGCAAGTAAGTGACCTTTTAATTGTAAATAGTAACTTCTATTGCGCCGGTGTCTAATGCACACGGCATCAACCGATGGCACACCAAAACCAAGCCGTAATCAGGTCAATATCCAGAAGATCAGTCCGTAAGACAGAGATGCAGCCTATAGATTGTATGTATGACAGTTCTAGTTTTTGTCACAACCAGAGAATGGTTATTAGATGACCTAGTTGGGTAATGGTAGAATTAAAACAGATCATTTGCAAATGAAATTGAAGCGTTTTATACCAGGTTTACTTTAGAATTTCTGATCTTGTGTTCCTCCTGCAGAAAATTGAGAAGCTAAAGTCTCGTCTGCACATGATTGACTCGACAGAGAAGCCCAAAGGAACGCATCTTGTTTTTGTCGATTCAAAGAAAGAAGGTCTGATTTCTGTTGTCCTCTGTTGACTTCAGCTAAACGACACTTGACTAACTGGCTCACTCTTTAACTCACCTTCAAAGATTCCTTTTTGCACACTTATAAAATGTTAATGTATATATACAAGGTAGTCAATAGGTTAAAATACTCGGCTAGTAGAGTGTGGGTTTGAGCTTCCCCTGGGGGAAGGGTCCTGCGTAGGGACCTTGACCTTCATGCCTAGTTGCTCAGCACCAATGATTGATACTTGCTCATTAGATACTGGTGCTTAATAAATGCATAATAATAATAATAATAATTAATATAATATTTTTAGTATGTATAGTTTTTTGTTAAAGATTCGTATGTTCCATCGCTTACCCACAGCAGTCCGAGTCCTGCTTTGCCTCAACTATTATCCAAAACATTTTTAAAAACAACCTTCGATGCCTTAAGCATGATTATGTCTCTATAGAAGTCAGTGACTTATGCCTGGTGTGAAGTGTGATTTTTTCCATCTGCCGTTTTGTCTTTACCAAAATAAAGTGAGCAAGATGGAATCTATTATAAGTGTAAAGTTATTAGGTGATATAAGAGATAACAATCTATTTTTAAAGCATGGTACTAGTCCAGGAAAGCACTTGTAGGCCTATTATTTGAAGATTGCATTGGCATTATATATCTGCTGTCGCTCCACACTTTTGCTGCAATGTAGTCCAGAGACTCTAACCATGATGCTGTAAAATAGGAATCTATTGGCTGGGCTCCATGTGGGTGCATGGACAACCACAGGTGACCCCTTCTAGTTTTCTGTGCCTTCTTTTGCTTACTAATGATATTTTGTTCTTTTAAAATGGCATTTAATATTGTTTGGTCTAGCGCAATTATATGACTGGCACTATATAAATTACTTTAATAAATAAATAAAAAATAAAAAGTATAGCACCTCTTCTAAATGCCTAAGCCCTTTATCAGATTCTTTATGTCATTTTCAGCTATTTGATAACGATAATGTAAACACTAATAACTAAAATCAAAAGAATAATAGTTTTAATGAAGCTTTGTTCCATCTCCGAGGTACCTTTAGGCAGTCACATATTTCCAAGCTGTAGCAGTTCCTGATGTATTTTGTTCTAGCAAGATTGATTTTGCATCGCATATTAATAGTTATTGTTTAATTTGATGTTTAGCGGAGGAGTTTGACGCTGGCAAGTATTTCAATACACATCCAGACCTTGTTGATTCTCCATTTGGAAGACTAACTGTTGACCAACTGCGGGAAAATGATCTCGGAGCAGGCGTTGACGACAGAACCCTTGCGGTAAGAGAGGCTGCTTAATTGTTGATGCCACTGAGAGTTTTCATAATTGTAACTAATTGCAAGAATTTATATAGCGCACTTCAAGACAGACTCATCAGAGGCACTCCTGACCTAACACAATGAAACCAAGAACGAAAAAAATGGCCTCCAAGCAACCACTGAGTACTGGGATGGGTGAGCGTCTGTGGAATGCATTGGTGTAATTTTCGGGGTATGAGGGTGCCTGTACCACCACTTTTTGGATTGGAAGGTACCGTACTCCACTTTCCATATTCAGGAGAAACAATGCCCATTAATATTTTTCAGAGGAAGGCCTTTATTTGAGCCGTCGAGACATAAAACAATTACTGAGCGTCATCATCATTGTGATCACCATCATCATCGTCATTGCTATTATTTTATTATTATTATAAGGCATGACACATAAATGGGACCATTATAAAGTACTTAACAGTAACAAAGGGAAGGAAGAGATATTTGGTACCCCCACTTTCTGGACCAAAGTTATGCTATGGTGGGATGCCATTCCCACCTGATGCCCACTGAGCCTCCATCATTTTTGCTAGTGAGTTCCGATGCGAGTTGGGAGGTTAATAAGGATTAATGAGGTTGTTTCTGCTTCCACTTAATGCTTCTTCAACTTCGGTATTTTGTGGGTTTCTATACAGACATGTACACAACTCTAATCTAATGACTTCCACAGCATCATTATCGTAATGCATAAAGTTCAATTGAGGTCTTGCGACTTGTACATCAAGTGCAATAATAGTGAGAGTCAGAAATCCATTAGAGAAGCCAGGTTGAAATCCTGTAAGCCTATGTAGAGAAATTAAACATACTTTTACACTTCCATGTAAACACATTTACAATGACATTTGTACTTACGTTTACTCTTACATTTACACCCTTTGCATTTGCATTTACAATTATGTTTACACTTACATTTGTAGTAGCTATTTATTCGTGTACATTTCTTAAACTTGCCTATATGTTCTTGAAATGGAAGGTTTTGGAAGCAAGGCTGGTTGGATGATCAAACTGGAGAAGATTGGTTTGTATGGAAAGTTTATTTCTGTGCATTGCTCACGTGCTTTTGAAGTCATTTGTAAGTTTAGGCTAGCCGAAAGTTTCTATTGTGGTGTTAATTTTGATCTGTGCATTTAATTACTTTTAGGAAATTCATCTGGAACGAAAGAAGCTCTATGAACAGCTGAAAAAGCGAATCGAACGAGAGCAAGAGTTGGAAATCATTGAACAGAAGATGATTGTGAAGTCAGCTCTACTGGTGAGTCAGTTTGCACAGTAGTTTGTGAATGGTAATCGTAATTGTCATTTTATGTGAATTCAGTTCAAAATCAGTCTTATAGTTCACAAAACATTGCATTCCTATCAGCCAACATATCTTCGCTGTTTACTTGTCCCTCAAACGAGCAAATATTGCACTTTTCAATGATACTTGACTTTGTGCCTTGCACTGAAACATTGTTGAGCTGTCGGTCGATTTTGGTGGCTAGTGGTTTCTCTGGCTTACTGAATTTCAACTTCGCTCTTCAAATAGATTATGACTATGATTTCACATGTAGCTACTGTCGACTGATTCTTAATCTAACATGAAATGCCTGAACTCTACAGAAGAGAGAAAGTGGAAATGAGAAGTTGTTGGGTGTTTCCAGGATTTTTTATTCTCATAAATCTAATCTAAGGACTTCTTTAGGTATCAACATAGGTCTTATTGTGCATAACCGTCAACATCATCTGCACTGAATGTCTCCTTTAAGCCACGTGATAACAAGAAAAACTAATTTAGCTCAGTGATGCCATATGGCGTAAATTTAGAAGATTTGTGTCAACTGAGCGACTTCAAGGTGACTGCTCCTCGACGATGGTGACTTGTTTTAGAGATCTTGGGCTAACACAGTATGTACACCGACACTTTATGGCATGGCAAGAATTCAAACGGGCCGCGGTGGTAAGGGTCTCAAGTGATCAACTCGTTGAAAAATGTACAGGGTCGAGGCCATGTGGTTGCTCTAGCACGGTCCGTACAAGGGAACTTTAAATGATATGGCAGAGGTTCAAATGGGCAGCGTTGGTGAAAGATCTCTCCCAATCAACTCATTGAAAAATGTACAGGGTCAAGGCCTATGGGCTTTTGAAAAAACATGTACATTTACATTTATTTCACATTTTGTTGACCTTTGTCATCTTTTGTGACTTACTTCAGGATAAGAAAGCTAAGAAGAAGAAAGTTGCGGACGAGACCAAAACATCTGCTGCCATCTATCGCTGGGTGTCCGAGCGAAAGAGGTGAATCAGAGAAAGGACTTTTTGATGTAGGAAATCGTTGTCAAGGAGAAGAGATGGAGTGGAACATTTTTGTACACTATAAACACATTATCGGGCTGTCTTTGGGAGTCATTTTAAAGATTGCCTTATAATAAAATCGTGTTGTGGTGAGGTTGTTCTCTAGAGCTGAATGTGATGTCCACGACCTGTTATATCAGAATTCGTGTCATAACAAAACCTGTCATATTGGGCCTTCACGGTAGCTGATTGGCAGAGTGCTCGGCCAGTATCACGCAGAGTACGAGTTGGCATCTCGCCCAAGACGGTCTATGTGTAAGGACCTTAACTGTATATGGCAGCCATGCAAGGCACCCATTAAGACTTCACGTGCATTTCGTTAGCGCATTTGGTTTTCTGTGGTGTGGTTGAGTGTGAAATTGTAAAGGAGGGCAATGGCAAATACAGTCCCAATCATATTCATCGTGGTAATTATGTTTTGTTTTTGGGGTATTTATTAGGCATTTGCTAATGGTGCATGTCTATATGATTTGGGATCGTCCATAGAGAAATAGTGACCTACTTTGGACCCCTTATTCGCATTTGGGTCACTCTTCACGGAGATAACACTGGTTGAGAGTAGATGGAAGCACTCGTTGTGAGGGTTTTTAAGGTCAAACTGTCCATCAAGGTCGTCATTCGCCAAAAGATGTACAGTACTACATAAAAGGTGTTTAGACACCTTGAAATCACTCATTCCACCAGTATATATCTTCTCGGTTGGTTTAAAGAGCTGTAATATGCCAAACTAATAATTTCTGTCGACGTCAACAGCCTTTGTTGCTATAAAGATGTCGTTAAACCCTCGATCCATCCATCCAAATATGAATTAGATGATCAATTGCAACCATTTTTTGCACGCGAAGTCACACAGAAAAGCGAATCGGAGGCGCGGTTAGTCTGACTATAGTTGTCAGAATTAGATATCAAGATGTTTGAAAGCCAATGAGAAATAGTTTTCAAGGTTTTTTAGATGAAGAGACAGTTTGAGCATTGGTAGGCAATTCCATTCCTTGGGGAGCAGCAACATGGAATGATCAAGAGCCAGTCACTGTCACTGAGTGACAGCGTTACATCGGGACTCAACCAAATCACAGACTGCGGGGAGGGATTACGGAGACAGTGGAATTTTGGATGCAGGCTTGTGTAACTGCCGCGTCCAATCGTAATGAAAATCGTAAAGTTCAAATTTCTTAAGCACAACTTTAAAGCTAAGTGCAGGGCACCAGCTTATTCACGAGTGCTACGTCGTGTCAGAGGGGTTGTCCATAGATGCCAAGTGAAAGACCCGAGTTCGGTTGCCAGAGAAACCAGAGAGAGGAGACAGAGTGGCTGCGAAGCTGGGTTTCGGTGAGGACGAAAAGCTTGGAAGGCCGAGGATTTGATGGACTGGAGTAGGCGTCACAAACAGACTCTGACCGAAATTGATCTTTAAAGAAGACTCCTAGGCCTCCTAATATGTATTAAATGTAGATGCGGACGTCTGCATTGGGCATACCCCCAGATTCCCATGTTCACTCTTTGTTGATCCCTCCATGAGGCCTATACCGTCTCTATGCGGACGTATTAAAATGTGTTGAAGTTTCGTATATATTCTTGGAGGGGTGCCTGCAGGGGTTCAAATGTCCGGTTGGCTGGCATCACCATCGTCACCCCTATGATACAGATTATTTAAGAAGCTGAAGGGAACATTAGGACAGAAATCCTTCAGTGCGAGAGTTGTACATTTGTTAAAGGTTTCGGTGATAGTAGGCGGCTGTAGGCCTAATGTCTCAGTGGACAATATCACAGCCTTTAAGATGAAGCTAGGAAAAGTGGGCTATTAAAGAGTTGAAGGTTAATTTGTAGCAGTGGCGGCGCCACGATTTGAAAAGTAGTACGGCAAATTAGAGGGTCTGGGTAAAAGTGTACGGTAAAATTATGTTTTGCCGTAAAACCCAGTCTTGTTGTCAAGACCTTAAACCTCAAGACCAAGACCTTGAACCTCAAGACCAAGACCTTGAACCTCGACACCAAGACCAAGACCAAGACTTTGAACCTCGAGACCAAGACCAAGACCTTGAACCTCAAGACCAAGACCAAGACCCAAAAAAATCGAAATCAGGTCAAGACTTCTAAAAATTGTCAAGTCGGAATATTCGCTATTTTAATGAAAACATGAGTCTTTTATTTTATTCAAGCAAATTAAGTTTAAATGAAAACTGCAGAGAAATCCGAATTTGTATTCAAAAGTCCTTCATGCAACCTCTTATACCAAATGCCTTTTGCATTTTATAAAAAAAACAATTCGCTCAGAATTTTCTGACCAAGACGTGCCTTGTGGGCCTCATAAAAATTCCGCCATGTGAAAAAATACGTTCTACTGGTGCTGAAGTCGCTGACACACACAGGGTAGCTTTTCAAGCACTGGATGTAAATGTAGGCTACAGATAGTGAGTCCTTTTGAAATCTTCCCATGGTTTATCATACCGTCTGATACAGAATAACTGTTGCTGCTGCCAATGGGTTTTCCTGACCAATATGACTTGTATATCCATCCATAGATATTGGTCGTATGATGCAAGCAGGCTTGATACAGAATTCTTGAGTTCTGTTAAATGACTGTTCATATTAACAGCCGGTCTTGGTCTTGGTCTTGCGAGACCAAGACCTTGAACCTCAAGACCAAGACCTTGAACCTCAAGACCAAGACCTTGAACCTCAAGACCAAGACCAAGACTTTTAAAAACGAACTCGAGTGCACTCGAGACCAAGACCTTGGTCTCGAGGACAACAAGACTGGTAAAACCTTAAAAAGTGGTACGGCAAGAGCCGTACAACAAACATAGGCGGCGGCGCCACTGATTTGTAGTGGTTGTAACAGAGACTAGGCCTACACATCTTCTGAACCACTTAAACCCTTGTTATGTTATGTTTGGTTATGTTACGTTATGTTATGTTACTCTATGATAGGCACGAGTGTATATACATCAATATATCCAGCGCCCTTTTCACACTGCTCACGAGTGTCATACGTGACTTGGAGACGTTTTCAAACTTTTAAATCATCTGCAGGCGTTGCTCGTTGTCTTCATCGTCAGTCTGCCTGTATTTGCAACTGTTTTGATGTGAAGTGTGTGCATTCGTCCAAGGCTAAAATATTGTTTACTTACTAACTTATTACTAACTTTTAGGCACCCACCCACTTATAGACACCCACCCACATAGTACATGGGCACCCCGATTGTACATGTTCGCCGGGACCTAATTAATAACTCCAATATTAATTGTGAAACGGCTATAGGCTCTGTGATAAAATCGACACGCTAGTCTTAAGGTAAGGCCTACGGCTTTGGAGGTGCGCCATTGTCGTGTGGCTTACATGCTGTACTGTCAGAGGTTCAAAACGTAGCTGACGTCGAAATTTGTGGCAAGATTTCTGTTCCACTTGTGACCCTTAGCCAAGTCAGCTATACTGAAAACAATGAAATATACTGTGGGTGGGAAAATCAAACGACGATGGAGGGGACTGCAGGCCGCCCGCCCTCATACGCCCAGGCTGAGAAAATGAAGTCATTAGCACTTCAAACCCATGGCTACCTCTTTGGATAGATTATATCGTCTGCTTAGAGTGCAAAGGTGCTATCTCCAAATGTTCAATTTTTTTTTATTGTTTTATTCTATTGCTACCAATGTAGTGTTTGAACTGTGAAAAGGTGGTATCGTTCACAGTGTAAATAAAAACGCAGCAACTATTTTAATATTGGGGCTATCTCCAACAACCTAGTTTTGAAATGTGCAAAGGTTCTATCTCCAATAGAGCTAGGGCCTACTGCACTATGTGTTTACCAAAAAATAGGTTCCATGGTTTAATTTAGTATACATACGGCGTCGTGCTGAAGACTAATCCAAAAGTATTTTAAATGAAAATTGCAAGTTTCTAACAATCATGTTCGTAACATTTTGCATTAGTTAGACTTATTATTCTGAAAATATTATTGCATTTAATCATGGTAACTTGCAGAGCCGTTTTAAGGAGTTTGGGGGCCCTAGGCACAACCCGCACAAACCCTAAATAACCTTAAACGTAATCCGATTTCCGCCTCAATATCTCAATCTCAGATACAGAGTATTGCATTAGTGCATTGTATGTGCATATGCGTCATTTTGTTAAATTTATTAATATAGTATACTGTTACTAAACTCATAATAACACATCAATCTTTGTACTACAAGTGTAAAATAAAAGTTTAGTTTAACATACTTTACAGTTTCCATTGTTTATTTGTCATACAAACTGAAAGTGTGATTATAATGAGTAGGCCTACATGTTTGCTATAGGCCCTACATGGATTGTGACTTTGTAACGACAGTTTCTTACAAACATCGCTTTCGTGTTTTGCTCTGAGCAAAGTCTCTTATAATAATAATATCAGCGAAATTCAAAGACTCCAACACATCTGATTCTATGCTCGTGACAAACAGGCATATTCAATCGTTCTTGCATCATACGGCTGCAAAGCTCGTTCTTGATTAATTTAAGTTTTGAGAAAGAACGTTCACCCGTACAGTTTGTCACCATCATTGACAGAAACATTCTTATTGCAATTTCAACGTTTGGAAACGTTGATTCCAGATTGTCATTCTTTACCATGGCATAGATTGTTGACATAGATGGCACTGTTGTTTTTGCAACTGACACATAGTATTTGAGGTGTTCATATTCTGAAATTAGTTCGTGTTGGTCAAGATCTTGAGGATAGAACTTTGCAAGCTTTTCACTGTATTCTGCTATTTGTTCAGCATTCAAGTGTACCAGTTTGATTAAGAATGTAAATCTGCTGCTGATTTCTTCATAAGCTTCCCCACGTCTGTTTAGTTCAGTGATCAATGAGTCGATACTATCAAAAACCATCAACCTTACACATTGGAGGAGGTGGAAATTAAGTAATTTTGTTAAGTTAAATAAGTTTGCCAAGTTCACTACCGACTCAGTACCGAGCGCCGACCCGCCAACATCATATTCTATTTATCCTATTAACTGTGCGAAATTTGATGCGCTTTTTGCCATTTTTATAATTTAAAGTCTAAAACAATTTATAAAATGACTAGATTATAGGACATAGAGATTTAATATTAAAAATTAAGGTAATCCTGGGAACGGCGGTCGTAAATTCCGCAACACTGTTCTTTATATTTTATAACAAAATTCAAACACCTTATGTATGTATGTATGTATGACATGTATGTATGTAGGTATGTATGTATCTATGCATGCATGTATGTATGTATGTATCTATGCATGCATCTATGTATGTATGTATGTATGTATGTATGTATGTATGCATGTATGTATGTATGTATGTATGCATGCATGTATGTATGTATGTATGTATGTATGTATGTATGCATGTATGTATGTATGTATGTATGTATGTATACGTATATGTATGCATGTATGTATGTATGTATGTATGTATACGTATATGTATGCATGTATGTATGTATGTATGTATGACATGTATGTATGTATGTATGTATGTATGTATCTATAAGTAAGGCAATAATTAAGGCCTGGCACACTCGCCCACTACCACACAATATAAAAAACAATGTTTCGGAATTTACGACCGCCGTTCCCAGGATTACCAAAATTAATATTAACTTACCAAGACATAAAAAATTCCTTGAATAGCGTTGTGAAAAAGCAGACAAATGAAAACAAACATAATAGCCAATAGCCTACAGCAAGTTGTGCGCCATGGCATCGTCGCCATGCGTTAAAATTATTGATTTATTTCTATAGCGCTCTGATTTATTACCAAACGTTTGTTTAAAAAAATAACAAAACTGTGTTATTGTTCTTACTTTACTTTGCAGAATTGTTACTTGTTAGAACAGAACTTATGATATTGTTATTTTGTTTCTGGGCCTCCGCGGGGCCCCCCGCGTGCCTCGCGTGCCTATGCCTTAAAACGGCACTGGTAACTTGATGTCGACGAATCTCGCGTGTCGATAGAAATCGATGTAAACTTTGATGTCGGTGAATCTCATGAGTCAAGAGAAAATATTGAAGTAAAATCCAAATTTCATGAAACTGATATCAGTGAATCAATTATGGTCACAGAATATATAAATTAAGATTTTGCAAATATTGATTCCTTAACCCTATAATTGTATGCAGCTGAAAATATTATGAAGGGCCAACATCATTTTTAACCGTTAGTTTCGAACTTCGAGTGTGTACCAATAATAAATTTGTCAGCTTCTAAATTTTCTATTAAATTGTTCAAATAAATCAATGCAATTTACACAAATCATTATTTATTATTTTATAATATTTTTTTCTGTACAAAGTAATTTTTAATTGCAAATTCAAGTTGTTGTAAAATTATAGCTATCTCCAGATAAGAAAATATTTTGAAATGTGCAAAGGTGCTATATCGTCTGTTACAAGCATAAGTGATCGTTGGTCACTTGCTGTTATTTTGCATTTTTTAAGGCGAGGCGTCACAAAATTTAAAATAATTACAACATTCCAACTAGGGAAATAATTTATTATCCAAATGACTATAAATCACCATCACATAAAAACTATTGGATTTGTAGCAACTATCAAAAGTTTAGATTTGCTCTCCTGAAAAATGACCAAAATGGAGATAGCACCTTTGCACTCTAAACAGACGATATATGGGACAGCTCTTCATCATCATCATCATCATCATCATCATCATCATCATCATCATCATCATCATCATCATCATCATCATCATCATCATCATCATCATCATCATCGTCATTATATTTTATTATTATTATTATTCTATATTTTATAATAAATAATAATAATATTATTATTAAGTTTTATTATTATTCATATTCTTCTTCATGTGCTTTTTCTTCGTGTTCATAGGCGCCGACTCCTTGAGAGCCTTGGGTGCGAATGCACCCATAGAGAAAGTTAAGTGGGTGCCTGGCACCCAGAAGAATTAGGATCTTAAATTTAATTTTTTTATAACTAAATAATCTGACAACTTGAGCGGTATGACTACAACACAAATACCCAACATTGCATGATTTTACAGTCACAGCCCGTACATAAATAAATTATATATTTATTATTTAAAAAAATTAATGATAACACTGGAACGTCGTCACCGATTTCCAATTATTGGGGGGGGGAAAGGGGCACGTGCCCCGGCTGCCCCCAGAGTCTACGCTTATGCCTCGGCGTATGATGACGGGTGGCCAGTCCTCGCCGTCGCCAGTTTTCCCTTCCCACAGACAGTATAGGAAGGGGATATAGCAGAGTCAACATGGGTACGCAGGAGGAGCAGAAATCAAAACTGATTACTGCCCCGGCGGGGTTTTTAAACGGTTCACAATAATCATTATACTATCGCGCACCCAACTGAACTCATATTAAAATATTCTATGTCTCATCAACAATTCTGTTTGTGCCGTCTGAAGAAAAACAATAAAAACCTAATACCCTAAATTATATTCTTCAAAGAATAGGTTTTGCGCCGTCGATTTGAAACCCGAATCACAGGGGTTCAATCATAATCATCTGCTCAAATAAGCCCGAAATTCGAAAACGTTAACACCATACCCGCTCAGCTTTGATTTAAGTCATCGGAGCGACAGACTTTAATCATAATTGTGATCTCCAAACTTTTAAAGCGCCACTCGAAAGCCAATCAGCGCTGAGGGATTACTCGGAGACGGAGCAGAAGGAGGAGAATTTAGAGAAGTAGGAGGACGAGGAGGAGGAGGACAAGGAGGAGGAGGAGGAGGAGGAGGAGCAGCAGCAGCATTCTATCTATTTAAATGTGGTAAACAGCGAAAGGACTTCTTTAAAACAGGAAGTGAATTAATTAATCGGTCGTTTGAATTACATGCTGGATTGCACAGTCATTGGACACGTGTTTACTTAGGCCTATCTCTTTCTTCCCTTTATTTATCTCCTCCTCCATCTTCTCCTCCACCACCATATTCCTCTTCTCCTTCTCCGCTTCATCCTCCTCCTTCTCCTCTTCCTTTGCCTATTCCTTCTCCTTCTTCCCTTTCTCCGTCTTCGCATTTTTCTTCTTCAAAGCACATCACTTTTGGCAGGCCTACATCAGTCCATGCTCATTGCGGAACAGCGGGCTTCATGGCTTCATGCATCAGCGTCTAGACGCTTGCTCGAGCGGAACAGTGAGGTCGTGTGGCAGAGGGGCTTGGGAACCCATTTTTTTTTCACAGAGCGAGATTTAATCTGCTGCGCGTTCGGCAAGAAGTAGGCCTAGGCCCTAAGGCAATAAAATGTAGAAGTGATAGATGATGACGTTAAAAGGCCCGAGTGCAGATCACGAGTTTGGCCTACACACCTTCATAGATCACTTGAACGAATGCACCTGCATCTACTTATTCAAACGTATCTGTATATCTGTCTACCTGCTTGTTTGTTTGTATATCTTTCTGCTGCCTGTCTGCCTGCCTGCCTGTATATCTGTTTGTCTGTCTGATTGTTTTGAGTGCAGCGATTGTTTATGTGATGTCTTTCCTCCTCTCTGTTTGTCTCTCCTTTTCATTACCTTTTCTTATCTTCTTTCTTTCAAAGAAACAGACAAACTGGTCCATTGGGCTATATTGTTTAGAGCGTAGGCTGTCCCCTGCGCCTCAGTGCTAGAGAGTGCGCATTTCGCCTCCCGATGATGAGTTATTTCAAAGATTTAAATCTCGGGCAAGTCCGGTCCATACAAGGGACATTAACTGACGTGGCGCACATTGAAACGGACAGCGGTGGTGAAGGATCTAACCCGATTAATTCATTGAAAAAGGAGCATGGTCGAGGCCATACGGTCGCTATATAAAAACGTGTACATTTTACATCCAATACATTTTCATATGCTATGGGAAAAATGCCTAAGTTTTTATAAGTTATAACATTTGCCAACTTATTTCGGAATTCCAAACACGAATGTAGATATCAAAATAGATGAAAACTTCGCTCAAAAACGCCATCAACATTCAGTTCTTTAGGCCTACAGACAGGGGCGTAGCTAGCTTTTCATGGGCCCGGGTGCAGAGGGTCCCGCATGGGCCCCCGTATGGCCTTGTAAGGCTTGTAGTCTTGTGTTCTTACCAATACTGTCATGGATTCCTGTGTATGCCACCCGCCACGTAGGCTAAATGCCTAAATCAAGGTATTAAGGTCACACTGATAAAATTGCGTAACATATCGCTATAATACAGATAAATCAAAGATATAAATAAGACAATAAGCAAAATTAGTTATTCTGTTTACTAATTTCACTGTATGCCTACTAGTACTATGCTGTTTGTGTACTGCCTACAAAAACTAAACAATTAGCCTACATTTGATATTTAAATATGCAATAGGGCCTACAACTCATTCACAGAATAAACATGAATGCTGCAAGAATGAGACGGATAAATCACAATGTCATAATTTCAGTTATTTCTGAATCAGATAATTTTACATGTGACTTTACATACGTACTTGCACTGCATGCAGTGACTCAGACTTATTCACTTATAGTACTAGTACTCAAAACAATGCAATGGCATTATAGTTTTCTTTCTAGCCTTTGGTTCAGCAAAAAATGTCAATCATCCTCGCAACGTTAATCATCCTTGCACGCTGTACAATCTGTCATCGGTACCGATCCAGTTCCAGAAATTGCTATTGCCGAATCTGCCTTAGGCCTAGTGACAATGAAACTGGATCGGCAATTTTTGGCAATTTCCCTGATTCTGTTTCAATCTGTTGACGTCGTTTACACTGGAGTAAACTTGTGCAAAATATGGGGGGGGGGGGGTGGGGACTGGACCGGGGGAAAAAAGTTTTCTTGATGAAAAGTTGTTTTGGGTTTTTTTCATGGTTTTGTGGTTTTGGTAATTCGTTTTTAAGATTTTCAGATTTTGGATCATAAAAATCATGAAAAATTGCATGAACAAGAGCTCCAACTCGGTTTAGTTCAGTTTCGATTTCCGAAAATTAAAAATCATTAAATCAATGTTATTAAAATAACTTTCAGAAGAATAAGAAATTTATTTAAAAAAACAAAAACAAAATTTTGCGGTTTTATTTTTCTTCTGTTTTTTATACCAAAAATCGAAAAAAACTGATTTCACCTCTTGTGTGGACAATCAGCTGGTCTCAGAGGCTTCAGGAGTTACGTAATGCGTATGAAATGGGTGCGTTTGTTTACATATAAATTTGTTTCATATTGAAGATATTGAAGATAAAAATAAATCTTTATTTTCATTATGAATTTCTGATAGTATTTCAGTTCTGTATCTCTGTTTTTCTGTTTCTGAAGAAATTTGTCTATATTGAAACATAATATTTTAATATTTGAAGAAATTCTCCTATCGATTTCTGGGGGGCGTTTCCCCCTCCTCAATTATTGGGGGACGTGCCCCGGCTGCCCCCGAGTCTACGCCTATGGTCATTTACGCCCCCTCTCCTCAATTATTGGGGGCACGTGCCCCGGCTGTCCCCCAGAGTCTACGCCTATGGTCATTTACGTTTCGCCAAATCCGCTTAATGTTTTTATGTAATACTCGTATTACGTCTTGCAGACATAGTGTTTCACAGAGAACAGTTTAAACTTCAACAGTCTGCTAATTTGAATTATTTGACGCATATCGGCATTACATTTTCATTTTGCTAAATTCACTTCATTTTCTCAACTTAAAACTGCATTAGGGCCTACTACATGATTTGTGCACATATACTCTGACGTCATTATACAATGTGAAAGTCGTCACTCGAGGCGCAAAAGCACGTTAAAAGAAGTTCAGTACGGTGGCTGGCAGCTGGCTATGTTAAGTATATAGTGTGTCGACTGTCGAAGCATTCTAACATCACGACTGCAAGATCTGTCACCAAATGAGCAGTAATGTGAATTAGATTAATTGTAAAACGAAACTTTCAAGTTCAACTGTGGTTATACAAACTTGTCTGGTGTCTCTGTGGGCCCCTGGAGGTCGTGGGCCCGGGTGCCTTGCACCCCCTGCACACATGATAGCTACGCCCCTGCCTACAGAATTCCTTTTATCTATGATAAATATTCTCTTAATATATTTTTTAACTTTTACAATCTCATATTCAGCCATAACGGTATCGAGAAAGGGTTTGAATTTTGGCTGAAATAAAGCGATATGTAAGCTTCATTATGGTCCGAATGAGACAGGCAGAGAATCTGGTCGCAAAGTTAAGGGCTTTGGTCTTCAGTAGCGGACCCATTGCAATGTATTGTATTGTATTGATTAGTTTTGCATAGTAGGCCCTATTGCATTATATTATTGCGTTGTATTTGTATTGCATTACATTGTATTATATTCAAAAGAAAATAATTGGTTAATTTTCAATAGCAGGTTGATTGTTTATAAACTAAAGTCCAACTTTTCAGGCAACCACTGGCGTGGCGCTACATAACGTCCTTAATAAATGAACCAGACTAGCGAGACCACATAATAAACGCAGCACAAATCGCAGAAAACAAAAATACGATTTTCGGAAGTGTATGAAAGGTGCTATAAAAAGGCTTTGTTACATTACATTAAATTTAATCAAAATTCTATTACTTCTATCGCAAGTCACCACACCGGACACGTGAAGACACGGTTCATTTCAGTTGACCTGGTGTGCAGACAGACAGAACACAAAGGAGCGAACAAACTATGTGGACCAATCTAAACCTGGACTTGTTGTTCGCCGCTTTGACATCTACACGCTTGGCTGGTTACAGGGCGGACTTCGACGAACAGTTTTTCAAAGAATCTTGAGACACACCTCTTTCTTCTCCTTAACGCTTTAACGACCGGAGTGTACTAAAAGCGAGTGGGAAACCAATGCAACTTGTCGTTAACGTGTTAAGATGCTCTTGAAATGCGCTATAAGATGATCAGTTACGAACAATATGAATTTAAGACGATAAGACATAAAAGGATGCGAAACAATACATATACAATACATTGCAAATCAACACACTACAATATACAATACGATACAAAACAATAGAATACATGCAGGATGATGGGATACAATGCACTACTCTATAAAACACTTGCTATGCAATATTGTATTGTATTCAGTACTTTATTGTATTGTATACAGCACTTTATTGTATTGTATACAGTACTTTATTGTATTGTATACAGTACTTTATTGTATTGTACACAGTACTTTTTTGTATTGTATACAGTACTTTATTGTACTGTATCAGTACTTTCTTGTATTGTATACAGTACTTTATTGTACTGTATCAGTACTTTATTTTATTGTATACAGTACTTTATTGCAGCATTGCATTCCTTGTATTCACTTCACAAGATTTCAGCTCACAGTAAATTTCTTTAAGATTTTTAAGTTACACACGAAATAGACCTATACGAGTATTAATAATCAATCAAAACAGTAATTTATTAATATAAATAAATTATGAAAATGTCACCCATTATCTTTTTTTAAGTTTATACAATGAAAATACCGGGACCACTTACTTCACATTACACATCCTGTAATCAGAACAGTACGTACAAAGCGATTCGTCGAGATAAAAAAGGCGCCATGAAAACCTTATTGCACCGCACTGTACCTTAATCACATGATAAACTATATACATAATTGATTTAGTCCATTTAGTCCATGATGGTTCATTTGGGTCATTTAGAAAAGGCGGCATATAACGCTATTGCAAACTCAAAGCAAGTTTACGAGGACCAACCAGAAAGGACATTTTGCCACACCAGCGCGGGACATCTTAGTTACGGCATGCATTTAATTCTTCTTAACGAAAGCGAGATTCCTGTAGAAGTCGTCGTCAAACGGAAGTGGACAGTCTTCCTTGTGGCGGATCCAAGCTTCGAGGCAGTCCAGTCCTAGAGGTTCGAAGTCTTCGTGGAACTTGTTGGCGAAGAACTCTTTCCTCTGGACGAGGACAGGAAGATCCCCGACTCCAAAGACGCAGACATTGTGGACCATCTTCCCTCGGCAACTGCGATAGTCCCAGTCGGCGTAGACCCCCAGCCACGTCTTATTGTCCGGGTAACCTGTATAGGCAGTTTAAACCTCGTGACTCTTAAAGTGCTTATTATTATTATTATTATTATTATTATTATTTTTTTTTTTTTTTAACGCCCGAGGGACGAAAATCCCTCAGGCTCTAAGAAACTATAAAAAGAAGTGTATTTAAGCTTGGAGCACGCCGTTCTCGTCTCCGGGGTGTGGTGTTATTATTATTATTATTATTATTATTATTATTATTATTATTATTATTATTATTATTATTATTATCGTCATCGTCATCGTCATCGTCATCGTAGTCGTGGTCGTCGTCATCATCATCATCATAGACTTCGAACATAGTTGAGTTCAAGGTATAAAATCGCGTCTTAATGATGAGCATGTAGGCCTACAGGTGTTTCTCACCTGAAAATCCTCCAGGTGTGTGCAGGTGAGGATTGGAATAGGTGTGATGAAGCGTCGCCCAGTAGTGTTCGTCCGGACTGAAAGTCTTTCTGGACCAGTTCAAAAGGTCAATCGCTCTGTTGTCCTTCAGGATGAACTCTACGAATCCTCGGCTGAAGACGCCGTAAGCACTGCCGCGAATAATGTCAAGGTCATGCGGAGGTCGAGGGTTGGCCTTACCAGTTCGCGCGACCTCGTTAAACTTCGTGTTCTCTTGCCACTCGCCCATGAAGCGCACTTTGATGACCCCCTTTCCAGAAATGCCCTCAATGTCATTCGCCCCGTTGTAGATCTTGAGTATCCGAACCATTTCCTCGACGCTTCTTAACGGATACGCTTGTCCAGCCGTATTGATCAAGTACCTCCAGCGTACCCCACTGTCCAGATGGTCACGCATGCAGTTGACATCTGCCTGTAGGCGACTGTATCCGGCATAGATGATTCTTTCCGATCGGGAAGCCAGTCTAACGTTCTCAAAACAAGATGCAATGGAGCGTAACGCGTCACGGAAGACTTGCGACGCTTTGGTGTCAACATGTATACAGTAAACGTTTTGCGGACGGTAAATGGACCGTAGCAAACGTTCCACCTGTTCGGCATTCTCGTGTGCAAGAATGTTAAAAGCGATTGGAAATTCTTCCTCTAAACGGTTGATTGGTTTCAAGCGGTAGCCACGTACCCGCTTGAAATCGGCGCAGGCGGAAGTGACGTTGAGGAAACTGTCGTCCGGAAGTCGTCGACGTGGATTTCGCGTCATCAGCAAGCGCGCATGTCCGTAAAACAGGTCGTTTCCGGTTCCGGTGAGGAGAGAACGACACGTGATCAGCTGACAAACCGCGTGTGACGCGTTCGAACAAATCTCCCGCCCATAATCCGTTAATCCGAGATAATCTCGTCGACAGGTGTCGTTAATGACCTGCGATAGATCCCCGGATGTCGCGTCTTCTTGCCTATGTCGGGTCTTACGTTTTGCTACAGCCGGAAGTCGTGTGCCGGAAGTTAAGCGACCGGGTTCTTGTGTCTGTTCTTCCAAAGCGTCCAGATTGTCGACGAATTTACCGGAGCTGTTGAACTGGAGGAGAAGACTGAGCGATGTGTAGAGGGAGAGTGTAAAGAAAGTGAGCAAGAAGCGTTTTGTACCTTGGCGTGTTATCTTCATGTTGCTTGAAGATATAATAGTATAGCACTGAGACTCACGATAAATTTGCTTCGAAACTGAAAACACCACAAAGAACACGTTTTAAACGACTCTAAGTGTCATTTTAAAGCACTTCTAGAAGCATTTTCTAAACACAGCCATGTTCCACCGTCATTGAGAGGCAAAGAAAAAACGGTGTATAACGATACATTCGTTTTCCCGTGTGTTAGACTGTCCTGGAAAAGAAAACGCGGCAAATGATTTGAATTTCGTCTCGTTCATCATGAACAACATTTTCAACGAATCTCAAGTCGTGCCTCTTGAAACCTGTTGCACAGCGGTGTTTAACGCTCGTGTTAGAGTCTCAAAAGCGCTACAGAAATAGCCGGATACATACAAATATGCAATCAGCTAATACATACAAGCATACAATACATTTTGAATAATAACAAATACATAAAACTGTAAAAGAGTCGTTTGAATATTTTTGAAATTTTAAGGGTGCTGAGAAATGACACGTTAATCTTTTCATACATCTAAATAATATTTAAGATCATCACCTTGAAATGCACATTGCACAACGCTTTACACAATATTTAATACAACACCACACGATGCAATGCTATGTAATAAAATACAAATACAATGCTATACAAAGCTATCACTACAATGCAATCAACGTATTGCAATGTATACAATACACTACAATTAATAAGATGCAATGCATTCAGTGTGCAATATGTCAACCAAATGTGCAGCTCAACTCTACACTTGAAAGCCACAGCCTACATTTAGTGGGCTGAGCCTTTGAAGTGTACGGCTAACATGCACACAATGTAGCCTAAGTGAAACACATAAATAAACAACAACTGGCGTGTGAACTGTTCTTGCCTCAAAAGACTTTATTTCCGACGCTGTAAAGAACTTTCGTGCAACTGTTGTTCAATCGACGTAGATTGATTGGCGTACTGCGTGACTTCAATTTTTAAGTACCAGGGTATATCGCATATCATGCTGGGCATAGATGATGTTGAATTTTAAAACTGGTGACCCATTTGAGTCTTTCCAACGTTGGAAGTCTTGCGCTGTTGAAATTGCTCCCCATTTTCTCTCTCAGCCTAATAATGTGCGTACTTTCTGATCAGCGCTAGAAGCTTGCTTGGAGAAAAACCAATGAAAACGAATTCACATGAGGCGCCATCAATTGATGGAATAATGGTATCATTACGATAAAGGCATTATAGGAGTCGTTTGATTACATTCATCAGTTTCAATCGCACATAATTCAATCATTAGATTCAATCTCGTTATTTCAATACAGAGTAAAACTGGTTTTCAACGCTTATACAGATAAACGGTATGCGGACATTTGGTCAAAGGACGGTTGGTCAACGGACGATTGGTCAAGCGCAAAGTGCGACCGTACGTACGTTATCGAAAAAAATAACGTACGCGTACGTTAAAAATGCCAAAAATTTATCTGATCATTCACAAAGAGCCTCAATATAAATATAGTCTTATAAGGTACGCGTACCGTACGCGAACGTAAAAAAATGATCAGTTTAGCAGTAGACCTATTAGTCTCCCCGTACGCAGGCCTAGTTATTTACGAACGGTACCGAAATTTGGTATAGGGGCCTAACCAGTAAAATGACCACTGGCACTGACCATCCTATAAAGTGTGCCGTAAAATCTTGATTATCTTCATATTATACATTAGCAATTTGGAATTTAAAAGTTTGAAAGTAGAGATCATTGAACAGCCACAGATGACTGATGTAATCGTTAAAATTGTTTACGACAGTCAAACACCAACTATTATTCACTTTTTTGGTGCATAATGTTATGTATTTTATTTTCGTCATGAACTGATGCGAACGTACGGTAACGTACGGCATAATAACGTACGCGTCCCGTACGTACGTTATAGAAAAAAATAACGTACGGTCGCACTTTGGTCAAGCGGACTGTTCGTCAAGAGGACTGTTGATCAAGGGTTCTTTCGTCAAGAGGACTGTTGATCAAAAAGTGTTGATCAAATAGTCTTAATTGCTGTGCAGGTAAAGATGCCTGGTTTTGTAATGGCTTAATTGGTCGGTCGGTTCGTCTGTCTAGGGATAATTAATTAGTGGTCGTCGATTTCTCTTATCAGTGGTTTGTACTGATAAGAGAACTGGCATATTTTAAAAGCGTCTCTATTATCGAAAATTAAAATTTTTGATCAACCGTCCTCTTGACGAAAGGACTCTTGATCAACAGTCCCCTTGACGTTGACCAATCGTCCGTGACCAATCGTCCGTTGACCAATCGTCCGTGACCAATCGTCCGTTGACCAAACGTCCTAGAACCAGATAAACCCTACTTAGGTTTGGATAGATCGCGCAGTAGTTTCACCTAACCCTTGTTAGCGGGGAAAGTTTTATTTTAAAGGCTTACGTACAGAATACGATTCGTACGCCTACAATACATTACAATACAAAACAATGCAATACGATGCAACAACATTACAATACACTACACCACATTACTATACAATAGGCCTACAATACAATACAATACAATACAATACAATATGATGCAAAGCAATACGATACAATACGATGCAAAGCGATACGATACAATACAAGAGGATACAATGCAATACGACAAAATACAATGCTGTAATATGCAGAAATAGAACATACTTTTCTGTTACTAACGTTTAACATCGCTTACCTAGCGCGAAGAGCATCTCCGATTAGTTTCATCAAGAGGGATTAAATAATTTCCTTAATAAATAAATAAATAACAAATACTGGCAGACGTTAAAAGTTTGGACAAACCTGAACTAGCGTCGAAGGTGCTCCTTATCAAATAAAGACTTTACATGACATTGTGTGCAGAAGAGTATCAGGTTTCATATAATCTAATCCGAACCCATCGCAATGAACGAAGCATGCGCTTGTGAGCAAAACCGCAAATCACAATCGCAATCTTTTTTGAGTCGAAATCCAACTCTAATCAGTTTAAAATCTATTCCAATCTAATCATTTACGTCAATTAAGACAGCTGCGCTGCTGTCAGGTTTATTATTTAGTCGGTCTACATTTTCAACAATTTTTACTAGTCAGCAGCTACTAAGACAGGCGAAATATAACACATACCTTTCAGCAATACCGGTAACAGAACAACAAAAACATGGCTCAGTACTCGGCCACTTCAGTAAGTGTTTGCACACGACCTATCTGACTCAGCTCACTATGCAAACTACCCGGTGGGTATAGCTAGGTTTGGCGCCCGGGGTGAGTGATGGTAATCGGTCTCCCTCACCTAAAAACAATTTTTAAGTTCAACGAAGAACAGTAAGTCAGAAAAAAAAAATCGTAAACGACGAAATAGTTGTATTGCATTTCCGATAAAACGTCAGAGAATGCTTTTCTATCTCTGGTAGCTGCAAAGTATTCGATTGCTTAATCGAAATTGGTGAAAACGGTTACTTTACCCTCAGTGGAAACAACATCAAGGTTTGTAATTCTCTCTTCTAATTTTTAGACCGTGAATAGGATTTCATAGGCTTCATATAAATAAGAGAACGTTCGAATCGAGATTCAAGGAAGGAGAAACAAAGAAAAACGAAGATTACGCTGGATAGACAACATAGATGAGAACATAACCAGAAGACTTGGACTAACATTCAGTGGAGCAATGGACATGACAAATGACCAAGGAGTCAATGGAGATCACTTATTCGTACCAATCCTCGCCAAAATTAATGGCTGGCGGCAGCAACTGATCATGATGATGATGACGATGATGATGATGAAAAGAACGTTCACAAGACCCTACTGAGACTGACAGTGTTAACATAATCTTAAGAGCTCTAGCCAAAATCTTTAATGCTTCCAGTCTCATTGATAAAAATTAATATACTTGAGCAGCATAGTTGTAGAAAAATTCAAACATTTCCATTTCGTTTTGCTCTCGATGGAAGCGAATATATCCTATTGTTCCTGGTACAGTTTCAACCAATACAATACAACACAGTACAACACAACACAATACAATTCAATACAATACAGTAAAATACAATGCAGTACAATGCAACGAAACGCAAGGCTATGCAATACAATACATTGTATGTATGCATGTATATTTGAATGCATGCATGTATGTAGGCAAGTAGGCTACGTATGTATCTGAAGTTTCTAAAGCGCATTTTTTATGAACCCTCAAAAGCGAAACAATACAATGAAAATCTGGAGTTTACGATTAGTATTGCGATGCAAATTATTGATGCATTTATGAAATCCTATAATCTGCTCTCCAAGATTGCACCTTATCATATGCTTGCGCTAGTAAAATAATGAAAACGGCGAAAGAATCCTTCATTTTCCCATTCAATTATTCATCCCTGTTTGTTGTTTCCAAAAATTTATTTGACACGAACAAACTATTTGGGTACAAATGGCAGACGAATTAGAAGTTGCTGTTCGATTGCATACCCGGCAATTTATGGCCACCTATTAAGAATGTAGAGTCGTCTGAGAGCAGATGGAGCACGTGTACGTGCTTGTGTCTGTGAGAATGACAACTAGATGTAGGTCTACTTAATGACAGTCCCGTCCACTTATGAATGCCTATTTACTAGCAATATAAACATGCATACACACATACACACATACACATGCACACATACATACATACAGTGCTGGCCAGGGCATTAGAAACACATATAAAAATCATGAAAAAACACTGAAATTAGCAATTAGCATGCTTATTATTTTTAGCCAGAACACACTCGAAGAGCAATTAAAAGTTGCTTATAAGATAAAACAGTGTCTTCTGTCATTAGTTAATGATTTTTTATCAGCGATATTTTTTTTAGACATTATAGATAGCTTCCAGCCAAAATACATGAAATGTGCAATTGTGCATGTACGAAACTACATGTGTATATGTGTACGTGTACATGTCCTTCAAAGTGTGTCATTAATCATTATGCAGTGGGGTGTGCACTACCAAACGCAGTTGTCAATGTTAACTTCAATACTTTGTGTAGCCACCCTTGCTGCTAATGACTTGAGCCACACGCTTCGGCATCCGGCGTGGACACATGTCGCGGATGTCTTGATCATGATGCCAGATTTGCAGTATGCATTCGATCAAGGAACGCTTAGTGGTGGGTTTTTCCAATTAAAACTAACCTCCACCTATAACCAAAAGATATAATCAATTCATAAAACCCTGATATTACTAGCATAGCGCATAGCATTGAAAATGTAATTTCACACACTTTTTAGTGTTTTTTATATGTGTTTCTAATGCCCTGGCCAGCACTGTACATACATATATACATACATATACACAAATCTAAGAGTCAGGGTTCGGGTGAGTTACCAAATAAATATATATATATATATATAAACATATATATACATATATATATATACACAGAAGAAGGCTTATCAGTGCAATCCAGAATGACAGCCGAAACATTGTCTGGTCGGTGACCCTCTTTCGTATATCGCGAGACGGTCTGAACCCCAATTGTGAGCGTTTAAAAGGCTGAGCAATGCTCGGGGAAAGACCCGATCGTGAGAAATAAAGAAATCAACAGGTGTGTTGGAAACCACGGGAACACTATGGAATGCTAGTCCTTCACATATCTGGTCAGAGACAGTGACTGATCAATGCTCTCCGTGGAGGCTGTGAGACGCTCGGTTAAGATCCGATCAGGTAGATCAGTGGTTCTCAACCTTTTCAGATTCAAGGACCACTTATAAATTTTGTGTCTCGGTCGCGGACCACCACTAATGATTGTGCCAAAAACAAATTAATACAAAAGAAATTTTTTGCCATAAATCAGCGTATTATTAGTTTCATGGTGCCATCTAGCCGATTCTAGCGATCGAAATGAAACAAAATATTATAAAAATTGATAAAATTTGTTTGCATGTTTTTAATTGTAAAAAAATATAAATTGTAGGCCTTGCTTGCGGACCACCAGGCAGATGGCCGCGGACCACGGGTTGAGAACCACTGATGTAGATGTTAGTCTAAATGGCTACTTAAAGCAGGTCAAAGTTACTCCCGCGGATGTCCGAACATGTAAATCAGTGGTGCACAACGCTTCTCTGCCAAGGGCCACTAAACGATTTCTTAAACCTTTTGGGGGCCCAACAACTGCATGCAAAATTTATGAAGATGACGTGTGCAGTGAAACACATATAAAGTAAACACAAAGAGTTATTGAGAAAGGGAAATCCTAGTACTTCTATATTACTACAATACTGACAGTTTTTTTCTAATGAGCACAGTGTGCATCACTGAATGTCAGTGCTGGTTCTTAAATAGTCTAAGTAGTCGCTTTCCCTGTTGGACATCGCGGGCAACATGACGATTCGTCGCGGGCCGGATTTGGCCCCGCGGGCCGGACGTTGTGCACCACTGATTGTAAATGTTATTTAAATGGCTACCTAATTGGTTCACCTTTGGGACTCGGACTCACTCTGTCTTCTCGTTGTGCGAGAATCCCATGTATAAGGGAAGTTAAATCAGACCAAAACCGTAACCGTTCAGTCCAAGTCCGGACCGTGTACCCAGGTAGACCCGTAGGAGTCACCAAGGTTGCTCTAGACTCCATGTTGTTGTCACAACACATAGCTCTGAGAATTAACTGAAGTGCGTGGGTCGTGACGAAGTTCTGTGTGTAGATAGCGAAGGTTACAGAGAGAGGATCTTCGCTGTCAGACTATCATTATAGAGACCAAGGTTCACATGGTGTAGACGTCACTGGAGATCTCTAGCGGTATCTTCGAAGTATAGTTGATCACTGTGTTGGTCGGTAATTGCCAACACTGAGGGACGGGTCTTCAGAGGGGTGACGCCAAAATGACAAAATGACTGTCTAAAAAATTTTTTGGCAGAGTTTCAGAAGAAATTTATAATTTAAAAAATATAACAATAACAGATAACAACAAAAACATTATTCGGAAGCCCAGCTTATATGTACTATTTCAGTATTATTGTTAGGCCTTCTATCTATGCCTAACCTAGTTAGCTGGCTTCCTTTCCAACTTATGTTGTTTCTTGTGTTTCATGCCTCTAACTGCATAACATGTTTGTTAACCACAGCGCGCATGCAGGTGGTTCAATAAAGAATATACTTACTTACTTAGTTGTGTATCCATTATTAGGCAGGCTTAATATAATTATAGCGTTTAGAAAGTGATTTAAAGGTGTCTAAACAGACCATTTATTTAAATTTATGTGCTATCGAATTTTTAAGGTCACCTTATGACTGTTAGTACCGTTGACGCTGATTTAATATAACCTAATCAACTTTACTCTAATCTAGTTTAATCTAATCTAATAAGCACTTCTGTGGCGCCATTATCAGAATGCGAAAATGTATCAGCCGAGAACGTAACCTTACATAACGATCACTTCAGCAACCACTATCGGTCAATAGAGTAGATTCCGAGAGTTTGACGACATCTTAAGAAATCGAAGGCCTTCGAGATCGATATGAAAAATTACTTTTGTACAATTCTATATCAAAATCCGTCTCTCCCCTCTACAATCTGTTCTTAACGCAGCTGCCAGATTAATCGCCCGTCCCCCACGCTTCTCCCATATATGTCCACATTCATGTTTGAACATCTTCAATGGCTTCCTCTTACTACCCCATCCAACTAAAGGTACTTATCCATATTTGTCGATCTTAGATCATCTTACCTGGCACATGCTCCTAAATACGTCTTTCCACATCAGCTGGCTCCACTGGCGTAAACTTGTCTAAAATATGGGGGGGATGAGGTCTGGACCAGAGGTGCCAAAAAAGTTTTTTTCAGGATGAAAAGTTGTTTTTGGTTGTTGTTTTTTCGTTTTGTTTGTTTTTATGGTTTTTGTTGTTTTTGTTATTTTTAAGATTTTCGGATTTCGGATCATAAAAATCATGAAAAATGGCACGAAGAAGAGCTTCTGATCACTTTAATTCAGTTGCGATTTCCGAAAATTAAAAATCATGAAATCAATGTTATTAAAATAACTTCTATTAAAATAAGAAATTTATTTTTGTTTAAACAAAAAACAAACAAATTGTGTGGTTTTCTTCTTTTTTTATTTAAAACCAAAATCCGAAAAACCTTTTTTCACCTCTGGTCTGGACAGTCAGCAGAGGCTTCCAATGTTACGTTAATGCGTATGAAATGGGGCGTTTTGTTAGCATGTAAATTTGTTTCATATTGAAGATAATTGAAGATAAAAATAAATCATTGTTTTCATTATGGATTTCTGATAGTCTTTCAGTTCTGTCAACTTCTGTGTCTCTGTTTTTCTGTTTCTGAAGAAATTTGTCTATATTGAAACATAATATTTTAAGAAATTCTGCTCTCGATTGGGGGGGGGGGGCATTGCCCCGGCTCCTCAATTATTGGGGGGCACGTACCCCGGCTGCCCCCCAGAGTCTACGCCTATGGCTGGCTCCCTTCGCCCTCTTCGTTCTTCTGATCGACTTGACTTATTTGTTCCCCCAGTGAGAATGGCAATGTCCCAGTCTCGTTCCTTTATTAGTATTGACCCTTCACCGTGGAATCAACTTCTTACTTAGGTCCGGGCTGTACTAGGCCTACTAGGCTACCTGGTGATTGGTGGTCCTGTCACAGCTTTTCGTTGTCTTAAACTGGCCTTTATTCCCGAGGACTTTCGCACTGGAAGCGCCTCTGATTAATTGGCACTGGGTAGAGGCGCTTATAAGTTTTCAAATACAATGTTCTAGGTGCTACCCTCTAGTGGCAATGAAAACTGAAAACTGGTTAAAGGATGTGCCTTTTGAAGTCAGAGGCCTTTGACACCACAATCAAACGAAAAAGACACCTTTTAAAAGCTTCTGTATACATCCAAGCACTCAGCTGGCTGTACTTAATTAAAAACCTTGAAATTGGGCAATAGGCAATTGGGGTCCATAGAGTAGTGGTAACATCACTGGCGTGAAGTGCAGTAGGTAGCGGGATCGCTTCCCGCAACCCTCCCGAGGTCCACTCAGCCTATCAATTCGCGAGATGGCGCGTTTGTGAAAATGAGATGTAGGACGTGATGGGCGCCTTGCATGGCTGCCGTATACAGTTAAATTCGACTCCTGTAATAACTTGTGATCATCCGTTATATAAGAAATTGATACATCTGTGTTTAACAAGGTAGTGCGGTGACATGAGTCAGGTGAGGTGGACAATTTATGTATAGCGTAAAATTTCAGCTATTTTCCATCTACCTACCAAAAATTATTAAAATTGGTGGAAATTTGACGAAGTTCTGACAGAAACAATTTTGCACAGTTTATTTTGAGACACGGTGTGATCTGTTCAATTGATAAAATATTTAATCTGTGCAAGGCAGTTTGAAAAGACTTTAGATCTGATTTTCCTGTAATAATTCTTATAGCTCTTTTGTTATGGGGTCATTCGAGAAGAATAGTTGAAAGCCCAGACTACATCCCAGTAGGATAGATATGGATGAATTAGGCAATAATATAAATTCAGTCTGATACATGGCAGTAGTAAGTAAGCAATAAGGGCTAGGATACCCACGCTTTTTGCAATTCTTTTGGAAATTCTTTTAGAGAGTAGGGTAGACATAAAGAGCACCGGCCCTTCACCGTGAACCTGCTTACGTAAATTTACTATACCACTCATGGCTATATTAAGATATTTGAATCTCGACAAAGCGCGGTGTTGGGGGGATTTCTCACTTCCACTTAGTCAATGGGTCCCTAGACATGAAAAATCACCGAGGTGCTTTTCTGGCACAATGCCAAGAATGACGCTATGGCCAAATCAAAAATGGCCGCCGTCGGCCATATTGGAAAAATCATCTTATTTGTTTTTCAGAGTATATGCACGTTTAATACCTCTAATCTTACTAATTTTGGTATGTGGAATTCATTTCTGATATTGTTTTCGCCATTCGGGTTCATCTTCACCTTGAAAGGTCACGGTCAATGTCATTTTGTTACATCGACAATTTCGATTATACATACTTAGCCAAATTTTGGAGTAGAAACAGGTATAATATGTCTAATTCAACTAATTTTGGTATGTGGAATTCATTTCTGATATTGATTTCGACATTTGGGGTCATAATCGAAGTCGTCGATATAGGGGCCTAACAAAATGACTTTGACCGTTGCAATACAAACCGTGAAACATTTTAAGAATATTCCTGTCGAAATCAGCAGCCTTTAGCGACACATTCAAACGAAAAGACGCGTATTTAAATATCCAGTCCCCATCCAAATACTTTTCTATAATATTACAATCGTTGTAAGGTAAGGTAAGGTCGACGTCATGTTTTAACACTCGATGCCGAACCAATTACTTGGTTACCCTAGACACCTTTTAATCAAATTACCACTGGGCTACATATGCCTATTCCTAAATTTTCGGTATGGATTATTCCCAACTCTGAATGCTTTAGTCAATATGGTACCTTCTATAACAACGTTACAACGTAAGGTAAAATAATTACTAGTCTACAACTGTTCAAAAATAATTTGTCCTTCTGAAGTCAAACACCTTTAACGCCAAAAGATGACGTTTAGCTGTTTAAATTCTCTTCTGAACATCGGCGGGTTAGTATGTGTTAATCTTTCAACTCTGAAAGGACTCATTTATCACATTCACAAAGCCAAAACCCGCCGATGTTCAGAGTAGGATTTAAACAGCTAAACGATTATATCTTCACGCGTTACAAATATCAACCTCCTCTTCGTCTTTGAAACACGTTTCGCTGTCATTCGTTGGATCTTGTTGTATTAGTGTGCCAACAGTTGAAGGCCTGCCAAAATCCCGTCTGTCTCCACTTCAATCGGTCTTAAACGCAGCTGCTCGTCTGATTGCCCGCCCTCCACGCTACTCCCATATCTCGACTTTTATGTCTGAGCACTTGCATTGGCTTCCGCTCACTGCGCGTATCCAGTTTAAAATCCTCTTCCTCACCTCTCGAGCATTCCAAGGTCAAGCTCCTCGTTATCTCTGTGATCTCATCTGTCGACCTCTTTCGGCTGCCTCTGGCCGTCCTCTCCGTTCTTTAGACCGACATGACCTCTTGGTCCCTCGGACCCGGACTTCTATGGCTCAACACTGTGCCTACGCATCTGTTGGCCCGTCCCTCTGGAATGATCTTCCTTCCATGACTCGTTCTCAGATCCTAGCTGGGGGCATTTTTGCTACTTCTCGTTGTTTTAAGACTTTTCTTTTCTCACGGAGCCCCTCGCACTGGGAGCGCCTCTGATTAGGTTGTACTGCGAGAGGCGCTTTATAAATTCGTAAATGCAATACAATACGACGATCATCAGATAAAGACCCTTCGTCTTCGATCATCTGTTCTAATGTCTCTTGGTACTGGTAATTGCAAATTTATATAGCGCCACTTCAAGAGAGACTGGTCAGAGGCGCTCCCGACCTAACATAATGAAATCACGATCAATAAAAATGGTCTTCAAGCGTAGGCCTACATACATAAGTTGCCATAAGTAATCAATAAATTGACATTGAGTTCGTCTGCAGCAAGATCCTCGCGAAGCATCTAAATTTTTAAATGGTTTACTAGTATATATAGACCTGGGAGTCGACCCCAATAAGTCGACTTGGGTCGACTTGGTCATCCCAAGTCGAGTCGAGTCGTTTCTGCTTACCGCAACTGACCCCAAGTCGAATTTGAACCAGAAAAGTGACTTCAAGTTGTTTTTTACGCAAGTCGACTTAAGCCGACTTGAGACACAAACAAATCTAAATTTATCACGTCGTCACACTAATGATCGTGAGGCACTAAGGGCAGAGCAGCATTTAAGCAGTTTTGTTGTGTTTTGGCAAAAATGAATGAAGCTTAGGCCCACCAGTTCTAACTTCTACCGCGTACATAGGCTGCGATATTATTTTGTATTATCGACGCCGGATGGGCTAGTTACTTATCGATTTCTTTTTTAGCGGCGCGTGCCTATTTTTATATAATTTGTAATTCTATGTTTAAACGTCACACGTACGTTTCATAAAAAAATGACGAATCGAAAAATTAATAAAAATGTTAGCACGTCTGCCTTATGAAGAGCTGAACGCGCGCAAATCATTGAACTTATAGTCGTCAGCGAATTCGACGCAAAGAAAGCTGTTTCTCGTAGGCTACTAATAAATCGATCGTTTGGCGTTACTTTGGTGCACTGCATAAGTCGTCTGCTCACGGAAAAACTGTTATATTGGACAGTGATCGACTTTATTGTCGGTGAGCATAGTAGTACTGTAGGATGATAGGCCTACGCATGCATTGGTGAGTAACGGAATGACGTTAGTGGTCAAATAATTATGACAACAAAATAAAAATGTATCATCAGGCCTATAACACGCCATTCAGTGCAATCAGTTTCTTATGAAATCATTAGTGGGCCTTATGTGACATGATATGAAGTAATTTTTTGGGTAAAATAATGAAAAATTCGCCATTTTTTTTATACATTTCCGTACCGTCCCCGTCTTGGGACGCTTAATTGGCACTAACGAGTTAAGGGGTACAAAATAATGTTGTGTAGGCCTAACCTGATGGCGGTGATGGGCAATAGTCAACTAAAAAGTTGCTAACTTTAAGTTAAACTTAAATTTTTTAGTTAAAAATTGATTTAACTAGAAAAATATTTTAGTTAACTAATATTTTTAGTTGCTAGCTACAAAGTTTAACTAACAAAATCAGCAACTACGAACTATTTTCCTGAATGAACACTGTCAACAATTCAGCCGTACGTAATCGTTATTACCATGTCAGAAGTCGACTTTAAGTCGAAAGTTGGTTGTTTTTCTGCCAAGTCGGATCAAGTCGTTTTGGCTCCAAGTCGTCGACTTCAAGTCGACTTCAAGTCATTTTAGGGTCAAGTGGGGTCAGATTGGCTGACCAAAGTCACTCCCAGGTCTAAGTATATATCGTTTCAATTACAACGATTTAAAGGTGTGTTAACGGTACTTATATTTATTTGGGATCTGGTGTTTAACGACATTTTGCGACTAGCAGTGCGTTGACGTAGACCTAATTAAATCTACACTAATCTACATTTGATCTAGTCTAATCAAATCTAAGCTATCATGATTACTTCATAGGAATGCACAAAGCGCTTCTAGATGAGATCATAGCCTGCTATTCACTGAGGACGTTGCCCTACATAAGAGCTATTTTCTATTACATCATTCATCGCATAGATTCTATCAGTTTAACGACATCTTATGGCAACAAAGGACTTTGACATGGTTAGGAAATATTATTTTTTTTATATTTCTCAGCGTTCTATATGTTACCCAGTTCTAGTGGAAATACGAAAGGTGAAACCGTTAAAAACTGTCCTGTCGAAATCAACGGCATTTGGAGACATATTCAAGCGACAACTCCCCGACAAGACACCTATTTAAATGTGCAGTCTCCGTCCAAGTACTTTATATAGTAATATTTTATAATCGTTGTAAGTTAAAGTAAGGTCGACGTCAACGGCATTGGCTGCCACAAGAAATCTGTTATCACTCGATTGCATAGAAAATATGAGGTCACGTTTAGACACCTTTAAATCGATTTATCAGCATGCTACATAGGCCTATCCATAATTTTTTATATCGATCGTCTTGAATCCCGAAATGTGTTTAGTCAACTACGGTATCTTGTATAACATAAAGATGACGTTTAGCTGTTTGAATCCTCATCCGGGCATTAGTGACATTGTAGGTCTGTTTTGACACCTTTATATGGTGTCTTTCGGACGTATAGGTATATTGTTTTCTGTAAATTGCATTAATGAATTGACGTCAGCGGCTATTGATGTCATAAGACGACGTTAAACTTTGGATAATAATAATAATAGTAATCGCCAAATAACTCCTAGTGCGCTCTGAAGTAGGTAGGGGAACCTAACACAGGTCGAACTCAGCGACATTAGCAGCTGCCAATATAGTTAACCACACAAAACTACTAATTGCCAAATTACTAATACATACTAATTAAAAACTACAGAATTAGTCAACTGTCATCGTAGTCAACGGCGTCTCTAACATAAGATGTCATTAAACTGTTGGATCCTATCCGATTCGGAGATCCTTTTAAGTAAAGCACTGAATTAAGCGAAGATATACATGAACCGCCCTCTCAAGCGTCCTGTCAGCCTCAAGATGTTCCTGAACACTACATAGCTAATTATTAATGTGTCACACTTCAACACCTTTATATCAATTTTCTAAGGCTATATATTAATAAGTAAACAATATACAAAACAATTCCACCTATGCCTCAAAAGTTAAAACTGGACTAGAAACCCAAACAAGAGTAATAAATACTTCATTAGATATACAAACACCAACTGATGTGCAAATTAATTCTACTGTACAAACCTCTTCTGATGATGTAGTCAAAAGGTTTTTGTCATTCAATGACAAAGATTACAAGGCAGTATATCACAGCAAGCCAGCGAATAACACAGTAGAAGATTATGACCCAATTATGAAGATAAAAGTGTCCTTTGTTCTTGGCGTATTGGCAACTATTGCAAAGGCTGAGTCCAAAAAACAGGCACAGTTTGTAATCTGCAATGCAGCGTCTGAATTACTTTTTGATAATGATATAGAATTTAGATATAAAGAACAGTAGTTTCATTTTTTTTGTCCACTATGGCGTTGACCATTCTTCAATGGAATGCACGTGGTTTTCGAGGTCATAAAGACCAACTTAAGAATTATATATTGAAGTCGTACATTCCACCGGATGTGATATGTCTGCAAGAGACCTTTTTGAAAAATCCAACTCAATCACCAAAATTGGATGGTTACAATATTATACGAAAAGATTGCTCAAGTAATGAAAGGGGGGTTTAGCTATTTACTTAAAAGAGGGCCTAAACTTTAATGTACTAGATGTGGACGAAGTTACAAACATTGAAATTCAAGGTATTGAAATTAAAACTTTAAGTGGTCATTTAAAAATAGTTAATTCTTATTTCACACCTTCATATACATTTAAAAAAGAAGATATTCAGAATATTTTTCCACATAAAAGATCAATTATTGTTGGTGATTTTAATGCTCATAATAAAGTATGGGGTTGTTCTAAGACAAATAAAAGAGGGGAAATTATAGAAGAAATATTAACAGAAAAGAATTTAGTTGTGCTTAATACAGGTCAAGCTACACGTATCACATCAAACCAATCAAATTTGAATTCTGTTATAGATTTGAGCATATGTTCACAAGATGTAGCTCTTAATGCTAGACATAATGTCACCAATAGCAACATGAGCTCGGATCATTATGCTACTATAACTACTATTAATGAAGAAATCACAATAGAATATAATTTAAGTATGCATCTATGGAAATTTAAAAAAGCGGATTGGAGAAATTATGAAGAACTAAGTAAATTTTCAATAACAACAGATATTTTGGTTGATAAAAATGTTGATGCTACTTTTAATAATTTAGTAGATTGTATTACTTCTATAGCGAATCAATCAATTCCTAGTAAAAATCTAAAAAATAAAAAGAATAAAAATAAAAAATTCAGGCCTCTACCATATTGGAATGATAAGTGTAGTGAAGCCATTTATAAGAGAAATCAATATAGGAATAAAATGAATAAAACAAGGGAGTTAAATGATTATTTGGAATATAGAAAGCAAGAGGCTATAGTTAAACAGACCCTCAAAACAGAAGCAAAAACGTGTTGGCAAGCATATTGCTCTGAACTCACGGATCAGACAAAATTGGGGTCTGTTTGGACATGGGCAAGAAAAATGAATGGTATTGCAACCTATAGTTCCATTCCTACTCTGAATTGTAATGAATTAATAGCTGAAACAAACCTTGAAAAAGCAAATCTTTTAGCTAACACTTATGTAAATACTAGTAGTACCCAAAATTATAACGAAAAATTCTTAAATTATATCAAAGATAATAATTTACAAAATAACCCTAATAGGATTGACAGTAGTCCTGTTCATGAAATGGAAATCTTAAATGAGAGGTTTTATCTTAATGAATTGAAACAAGCAATTAGATCAGCTAAAAATAATAAGTCACCAGGTGATGACAAACTACCTTATGAATTATTAAAACATCTCCATAATAATGCTCTTAATACCCTATTAATATTTTATAATGAAATCTTGGAGGAAGGGAAATTGCCAATTGACTGGCATCATGCCATTATTCTACCATTATTAAAACCTAATAAAAACGCATCGATTCCAGAATCTTATCGACCTATATCACTGACTCCAACACTTTGTAAAGTTATGGAAACAATGGTAACAAAACGTCTTCAATGGTTTTTGGAAAAAAATAACCTTATTTCAAAAAATCAGTCTGGCTTTCGAAAATATAGAAGTACAAATGATCAAATTCTAAAACTTCAGGATACTATTCTTAAAAAAATAAAAAATAAAGAACATGTTTTAGCTATATTTATTGACTTTGAAAGAGCATATGACATGTTACATGTACCTACCCTTTTAAATAAAATTCAGCATTTGGGAATAGTGGGTAATACATTTAACTGGATTGAAAACTTTCTTTCAAATAGAACTTTTCAAGTGAAAGTTGGGGCAGAACTTTCTGATAAATGTATACAACAGAATGGTACACCTCAGGGTTCGGTAATATCTCCTCTTTTATTCTTGCTAATGATAAATGATATTGCTGCAGGTGTGGATGGTGTAGAGATGTCACTGTTTGCTGATGATAGTGCTATTTATTTAGGACATAGAAATGTTAAAATATTACAAAATAAAATTCAACTATCGATCAATTTAATACAAAATTGGTGTAATAAAAATGGTTTTAAAATATCTATTAATAAAACGACTGGAGTCCTTTTCTCCAAAAGAAATAATTTATCAAGGATTACTATTAAAATTGATAAAGAACAAATTAAAATGGAAAATGAGGTCAAATTCTTGGGAGTAATTTTTGACAGTAAATTGAGTTGGAAAGCACATATTGATTATATAATTGAAAAATGCAAAAAGAGGTTAAATCTCATAAGAGCAATCAGTGGTTATGGTTGGGGAGCTTGTAAGAAAACTCTCTTAATCATCTATAGAGCTTTAATTAGGTCTATTTTAGATTATGGCGATGTTGCTTATTCATCTGCCTGTAAATCTTACCTGGATAAACTTTCCTGTATTCAAACTGAGGCACTTAGATTATGTTGTGGAACCCCTAGGGGTACTGCAGCCTCAGCACTTCAAAATGAATGTGGGGAGTTACCTCTTCATTTAAGACGACTCCAAAATTCAATAAAATGTGGAACTAAAATTTTGGGTAATAAATTTCACATAAATACAGCAACAATGAAAAATCACTGGACAAACATTTTTAGGACTCCTGAGAGTAAGGAGCATTCCATTTACACTCGTACTTTAGAATTTTTTTCATCACTTAATACATCATTCATTGGCCCTTCTTTCCCTTCTGAACCTCCTTGGTGTAACAAACAAGTAGAGGTTGACTTAACTATGAGTAAGTTAATAAATAAGAAAATTGATCATCCAGAATTTTTAAAGCAATCTGCTTTAGAATTAGTTTCTAAATACGACTCTTACGTAAATATCTATACTGATGGGTCAAAGGTAGATCATAGTGTTTCTGCTGCCTTTACAGTACCAAGTTTAAATATAGATAAAAAATTTAGATTATGTAATAACTCCAGTATTTATGCAGCAGAGTTGACTGCAATTATAGAAACTGTAAAATGGATTTTAAACTCCGAATGTTATAAGAATTGTCAATTTGCATTGTTTTCTGATTCATTGAGTGTTCTTACATCAATTAAAGAGTCTTATTCTCAGTCTAGACCTGCTTTATTGAATGATTTATTATCTCTCATTAAAAAACTAAATTCTAATCAAATAAGATTTATTTGGATACCAAGTCACATTGACCTGACAGGCAATGATCGAGCAGATACTTTGGCTAAAGAAGCCCTGAATATTGATGTTAATTCTACTAATTATCTTGAACTTTCAGAAATTTTTACTTTAATTAAACTTTATATAGTAAATAAATGGCAATTAGAATATGATAATGATAATAGAGGACATTTTTATAAATCTATATGTCCAATTGTAAGTACAGATATTAAATATTTGGAACCTTATAGACAGAAAGAAGTCCAAATTTCTAGACTACGTCTGGGAGTGGCGAATACTAATCAAAGGTTGTTTATCATAAAACGACATTCTAGTGGTTTATGTGATACCTGTCAGGTCAAGGAGACTATTCACCACCTCCTACTTGAATGTAAAAACGAAGATATGTCGAAGTTGTTGCGAGATAAATGTCAACTGTATAAAAGGGACATTTCTATTTCATCCCTTTTGACAGTAAATGTATTACAAAACGAAGTGTATAGGGTAGTTAAACAAATTACTAAAGGTCGAATTTTGTAATGATGCTCTTGTGTATTAACCTTAGTTATATCCATTACATATTGGTTATTTGAGAACCTATGTAACCGTTTCTTTTCAATTGCAAGTATATAATGAGAGTGTGATGCTAGTAAATTACATATATAACACATTGATTAATGAGTATCTATATTACAACCATCCAACATTTGGTTCTTGGATGTCGCATATGGTTTGATTTGGTTTATGTATTGGAGTAAAATCAATATTATATTATATAGTGCTGTATTATTGTGTTGCAATAAAGGAAATATACATGTAATTGTAACTTGAATGCATTGAAATCAAACTTCAGACAATTATGCTCATATATGCTTTGTTAATTAATAAAACTTATAGTTGAATGTGTTAGATACCTGAACAATTTCTTTAAAAAAGGAACTTGGTATAACCATATGTTTCATTTAATGTGCATGATGTATATGAAATTTGTTACTATTTCATACATGATATGATTGTAGTGGCAGATATTGAACTGAGGAATAAGAAATAATCAATTAAACATTTCAAAGATAAAATAAGAATATAATGTAATAATTATAATTATATGTACTGTGCATCTGAAGTTGTTTAAATATTTCTTGCGAGTGACAATAGTTGGGAAGTACTGTTTCATTTGTATCAAGACAGTTTAGAGCTATGTGTTTTATAAATAACATTAGATATATTGCTTTAAATGATGTGACATTATTGATATTGTAAGCTTATGTTTGACACCTTTAAATGGTGTCTTTCGGACAGTATAAGTTTATCGTTTTCTGTAAACTGTATTTCTAAATTGTCGTCAACGGCCTTTGGTGTCATAAGACGACGTTAAACTGTGGAATAATAATAATAATACAAAATAATTAAGTTCCTATCATTGTAGATTCGTTGGCATCAACGGCATTTAATGCAATAAGATGCCATCAAACTGCTGGATCGGAACCCAAGATCCTTTTCAGTAAAACATAGTAGGCCTACCGCTGTTGCCACAAGATTTTGTTTGTATACTTGATTGGATAATTCCTGTCTTTCCTGCCTTCCGTCATTACGGAGAACCTTTGATGCCACACAACGTCGTTAAGCAGATGAGGGTTAGCATGTTATAATATTATAAAAGCCCTGAGGGAGGCTGTTCCAACTGGAAGGGCCCACAACCGCAAAACTACGGGACTGGGCAGTAGCAGTGCGCATCCAAGGGACTAACAAGAGGCCACGGGCAGATGACCGGAGAGAGGCCCGACCAGGCAAACTGGAAACTGGGGTGCAGTAAGCCCTGAGATACAGCGGAGCTGAGCCAACAAGACAGTTACGCATGAGGGAAAGGACCTTAAATTGAATGCGTTGGTGAATGGGAAGCCAGTGAAGGGAGTCCCGGATGTAGGAAGAGATATGGGCAAACTTCATGATGCCCCCTATAAGGCGAGCAGCAGCATTAAGGATGGACTGAAGTTTAGATGTGTTAGTAGAGGACAGGCCAATATAGACAGCATTTCCGTAGTCAATCCTAGTACAGATCAGAGCATGAACCAAGGTCACAATCGCATGCAGCGGAAGAGACTGGCGAATGGCACGAAGTTGGCGTAAATAGTAAAAACACGAGCGAGAGACACTATTGACATGATCAGATAGAGAAAGAGTAGGATCTAGAACAAATCCAAGATCACGGACAGAGGAGGAGAAGTACACATTGGGAAACCTGAGGCGCAGAGAGTCAGCATCAATCCTGGCAAGCTGGACACGATTGCCAAGCCAAATGTACTTGGTTTTATCATAGTTAAGACGAAGGCGATTTGAGGACAACCAGAGATCAAGAGCAGAGGAAGCCTCCAAGATGCGTTCAACCATAAGAGCAGCTGAGTTGGCTGGACCATGGAGGTATGCCTGTGTGTCATCAGCGTATTGGTGAGACAAAACACCCATTGGACCAAGAACCCCAGCTAGATCCGAGGTATACAAAATGAACAGAAGGGGGGCGAGGACAGAGCCCTGAGGTAGTCCATACGGGATGTGGGTCCAAGGAGAGCGGGTAGGTCCAAAAACAACAGAAACAGAGCGATCAGTAAGGAATGAGCGAAACCAAAGAAGAGCAGAGTCAGCAATGCCAATGGGCTTTAGGCTTGTCATCCTCTGTCTGTCTCCTGCCCAGTCTCGCAAGCGCCTGAAAACATTTCTCTTTGTCAGTGAAGACACTGACACGGGTCGGGAGCGCCTCTGTTTATGAGTGGCGCTATATAAATCCTCGATTACAATTACAATTACAATTACAATTACATGTCTTAATCTTTCAATTCGTAAAAGCACTGCATTATTACATCGAAAACAAAAAACACGAGAACTGCTAAGAATAATTGCACACCTCTTTTCAGGATCGTGTTCGCCCCATAAGTGAAAGCAGAGAAGCAGTACCGTATGTTTTACGTAAATGAGCGCAATATGTCGCTAAACTAAAAACGCCTAGACACCTGTACATGGTCGTACACTACTACTATTAATTATGCGTTTAGTGTTTTTAACGTATTGGTGCCGGGTCAATCGGTTTACATAAGTTTTCAGCGACATTACAAATTAAAATCAGTATTCCTCTAATCATAATCGTAAACTGAAAATTCCTAAAGCGCTACTCTAAAGCTAAGCTCACAGCGTCAAGCTCATTCACTAGCGTGGCGTCAAGTCAGAGATAGATGGATTGGATCGTGGTTTTTCTATTTAAAACTTATGCCTCTCTAACTATGTTTTTTTTCTCTCCAACAAATCGCACGAATCATGTCCTTCGATACACAATAGCAATTTAATGACGTAATAGGAGAAATAATATATGACGTGTGAAACAAACGATTTCGTCGCTCACCCTGAAACATCCAAAGACTAATCTACTCACACGGTGACTCAGAATAGTTCGCACTGTGAGAGGCGTTTAATAAATTTTCAGATGCCATACCATACCATTATCTTACGTCTTCTCGTAAATCATCAGACGTAGAGACACTTTCTTATTTTAATTCAGTGCTCCGTTTATCTTCGATAATATTCCTTCGTTCATTGTCCAGGTAATAATCTCCGTGTTTTATCTTCGCCAGATGATGAAAATAGCATTGAACAAAGGCACATGTGAACGTTCCATGAGTAGTTTGGCAGTGTATACCCATATATAATGCCGGTGGAAAGCCGTTTAAAGGTGTCTAAAATCGCACTAATTTATTCAGGTTTTATCTTTTAGTTTAACGACTTCTCACGGAATCATGAGCTTTTGATGCCATTAGTACATTGCACATCATACTTTTAGGCCTACAATTCGAGGACAGTATGCACATTACAAACTCTACAAGTAACGGAGGCAGTTGCTTTTGCGCTTTTAAACGATGCAGGCAGTTCAAAGTAACTAGTGTAATTCTAAAACGTACAGTTAGCTAACGTATTTTAATATTATTTTCATTTAGGCCTACTGAAAGGTGTACAAGAAACATTGCTTAGCCTATCTTCACAATTTAAATGACAAATTCATCTAATGCTAAACCTTAGGTAAAGCGCCAATCCGCTTTGAACCATGATATTACATCTATAATTATTATTTCCAAAGTTTAACGTCGATATATGACATCAAAGGCCGTTGACGACAATGTGAAATTATAGCATATATATATATATATATATATATATATATATATATATATACATATATACATATATACATATATATATATACTAGATGATTGCCAGTCATAAATGACGGGGGAAGGAGAGGGTAATCGCTGTTTGTCTATGTGTCAATCCGTCTATCTGTCTGTCCGACCTTTCTTGCCCCCCGGGTAAGCCCTCAGACATCCATCTGCCCAACGCGGAGTGTCGGATGGCAGGGCCAATTTCGCTCACCCGCGTGATATTCCGGCCTCAGGAAGGTCGTCGTAGCATCAGTCACATTCCAGACATTCCTTAGCGCTTGCGGATGGACACACGCGAGTTTGAAACTATTATTAAGGATATATATATATATATATGTGTGAATTTATATTATAGAATTTTGTATATATAGTACAGTACGTTAAGGTTTTCCTTTCTTGTGGAATGTTCCTTTGTTCGTTTACCACATGTCAATGACCTTATGTTGCTTTTATATTTTTTACTGTGCTGACGATTATTTCGAATTATGTATGCAATATGCATGTGATAATTCTTCATTTTTGTTTCTCTGTTTCAGAAGTAGTTTTCTTTCTTCGGTTCATTTAGCGCAGTCAACGCTTGCTGTATAATGCAGACTGGATCTAAACTGAGTTACATATAGCAATAAGGGATACCGATTTAAAGGTGTTTATATGTGACATAATTTCTTCTGTTGAAGTGTATTTAAAGACTTCCTGTAACGACCAGCGCCGGCGACATCGACCTGAGGTTACCTTAAGTTACATTTTTACGTTAAGTCTACGTTACAAGTACAATGAGTTGTAATCTTACAGGAAAGTAGGGCCTATTTTAAGGAACGCAGAAACAATTGACTATTTGGACGTGGCCCATGGCTTAAAAAGGCATGACGTTGTTACATTTCTGCACTCCAATATTCGTATTCAGATTTACGCATACAAACATACAAACATGCATGCATACATACATAAAATCTAAGCAACTTTAAAGGTTTCGTAAAGTACAAAATTTAATATTGAACAGGAAGTAGGCACACATATAATCTCTATTTAAGTGAATGATAAAATTGGCCGTTTTGTTTCTTAACACGAGCGCTAAGAGGTTAATTTACGTCGACTTAAACGATCATGGCCGTCACAAGATGTTGTCAAACACTCCACGCTATGTCTCAATTAGTTTATTGTCAATATTTATGTTACCGTTTAATGCTATATTGGTCGTTGAATAAATAAGAAAAGAGAAGTCAGAATAAATTAGCATATTAATCAGGACAGCAAGTCTGCCTGTGCTGTTGTGAGTTTTTTGCTGACTTCAATAATAGATGCTAAAATACTGCAATAGGCCTATTGGTCGTAGTAATTAAAATGCAAGGTAAAGTGCTGGCAACCGTTAAATGTCGTTATAAACCCAAGAGTGCTAACGTTACGCGGCCACGCATACACACCTTTAAACCGATTAGTTTACTCTGAATATATTTTTTATTATCGTCTGAATGTATTGAGCAGGAAACTAGGAAATATTCGCAAACTTAAAGGCTACATAATTTAGGAGAACATTGTAGCTAATAGGCTGCTCAAGAGTAAATGGATTGGGCCGAATGCTTGTCAACTCTGAGACGGAGAAAAAAAGAATATCTAAAACGATAATTGTAAAATTAAAACTTCGTAAATAACGAGGAAGGAGTTTAAGTCGTCCATAGAAAACAGTTTGGCACAATCGAAAGGCCGCGGAAAATAGGAAGAGCAAACTGTCAATTTTAAACATTGAATGGTAGATACGTTATCTCTGTTGTTAAACGACGCTGTGTTATAACACAGGTAATTAACATCGCCCTACCTCTTTATCAAGGCTTTGGACTGTCACCGCCCGAAAACAGATCGATACTATGCGAAATAATTTGCTTATTTTAGACAGCTTGAAATTTGATTTTACAACTAGCCAACCAATTTAATTCTAATAAAAGATGGGAGAAGTGAAGATTTATTTGATCACGTTAAGACACCTTTGAGTCCATTATTTTAATGCAATATATATCCAATATTTGCAAAAGTGAACTTTTTCACGCCCAGTTATTCTGTGTGATTGGCTTTATTTTATAATTGCATCTATCCTGCCTGGCATGTTTGTCCGAGGCAGCATTGCTGCATTCTCATTGAATCCTGATGGCAAATAATAATCTAAGGAATTCTGTAGCGCTACTATTTCAATGACCAGGCACCAGACAATGTCCGCTTTATACGTACATGCATACATTCAAACATACATAAATATACTTGATATCCTTAGAGGAAGTTTATCTGTTTAACTAAGCAGCAATAAGAAAAAAATCATATATTTTAGAATGACTGTTAGACTCAATTCTATAAGTAGGCCTACACGTGAACTGCTAACCACATTCAGCAGCATTTAAACTGCTACTGGAAGTATATTTGACCCTGTTTGACAAGTCGATTAACAATATGAAAACTTTAAAGAAATCAATGATCAGTAGAAGTGTTCATAGTAGCTTCTATTTCTGATTCTGTTTCTGTTGTAGTAGTTAATAGAAACCTACTGATGTTTTGTCATAACGAAGGTGATTGGTGGCGCCCTCCTACTTTATAAGGCTTTGGACATCACCTGAATATAGGGCTGTGCGGAATCTCTAGAGACTAATACACTTACACACCCATAAATTCTATATCCCGACGTTATATAAACCATTGTTTTCGTTAGTACGTATAATGTTCGATCTGTAGGCATTTAATCAGCAGTAATAATCAGTGAAGCTAATCATCTTCGATGATCTTTGTTGTAACCCAGCGTCGTTAAACACCAACCTGGGTTGGCGAAAGAGATATCGGCAAATTGCAAAACACTCGACTCAGCAAATCTACAGATAACTATTTATTCGAAAAAATTCTGCAATTCTTCCTTAATCATATTCGTTTTGAAGAAGCGGGTATAAACATAAGCTAAACACACGATCAATAATTTCATTTTGTTTCTCTTCTTCCTTTTTCTTTTCCCAACTCCGCCTCTTTGTCCTTTGTAACTGTCTTTTAAGAATCTGTTGCCACCTCCGTCCTCCCTCACCCCTCCGTCCGTCCATCCATCGATCCATCCGTCCATCCCTTCCCTACTCCCTTATTCTTCAATGTCAGCGGCCTTCGCTTCCAAAAGAAGTTTTCAAATAGTTCATGAAATAGAAAATATTTTGTCACCTTTAGACACCTGTAAACAGGCCCGCCGAGAGGGGGGGCAGAGGGGGCAAATGCCCAGGGGCCCGGCGACTTTTTAGGGGCCCGGGCCGGGCCCGCAATCAACTTATCAAAAATATTATAATCAGTTATACAAAGGCTATGATTATGCCTTTCAAAATATATTATCTGACGCTTAACTACAGTCAGTTTAAACTTCAAGCATCTGAATAAAATCATAGTTGTATATATATAAATATAATATCGTACGGTCGTACACGCATTTTTATTATTTCAGTTTTTATTTTTAATTTTTTCGTACGACCGTACGATATTATATTTATATTAAGCCTAAAGATAGTTTAGAGGCCCGTGACTGCTCTGCCTAGGGGCCCGTGACTGTTCTGCCTAGGGGCCCGCGACTGCTCTGCCTAGGGGCCCGTGACTGTTCTGCCTAGGGGCCCGGAATTTCTGTCGGCGGCCCTGCCTGTAAATCGAATAATCTAAAAATTATATATGTTTTCTTTTTAGTCTGTGGAAGCGTGGGAAGTCACGTTACATTAAATCAACATCGGCTAAGATTATTAAGGAAGTTTTAGATAGCGCCCCTGCAGATTGCATATACTCAGGAGCACTCCCAGCCCAACCACGGTCGAACAACACAGTTTTTAAGACAGCAAGAAACAAGGTAAAATGACCAATCGGTATTTGGCGCAGCGTGGTAGAAAGCTCATTCCAGGTCATGGGGCCAGCCACAGAGAAGGCACGGCGTTGTGGTATGACTGTTCGTGTGCTGATTGAGAGCTTGTCCCTGTATACTTGCGTAAGCTGTGCTGTCACACTTCATGTTCGCGGCGTCGTTGCTCTATCCGCTCAGCTGCCCAAACTGAAATTTACTGACTCTCTGTCTCTGATCTGGAACAAGTTTCCTCCATCTATTCAACATGCACCCAATCTTCGAAGAACCAAAACTCTATTGCGCATTCATTTAGTAAATGATACCACTTCCAATTAGCCTCATTAAATGCTGTCTATTTGTTAGTTGAGTCGTTATTCGTCTTCTAATCAGTTTCTGTTATTCTTACTTTGCTTATCTAAAAATAGTCGATATTACATTTACTTGTTATATACGCATCACCATGTTAATTCAAAATGTTAACCGTGCTGCTATCGTGTCGAAATCCATCTCTAGCAAATAAGTGTACCTGCTAGCGGTAGTTAATCCCTTCTGGATCTTCCTTGTTACCTGCTTGATAATGAAAGATCACCAATGTATGTACCTTGATGTACGGTTACAATAAAAGATTGATTGATTGATTGTTTAATTGATAACTGCTCTTTCGATTATGATTACAAATTAGAACAAGAGCCTGATTTCAACGGGTAGAGGAAAGATTTCCCTTCGCTGTTTCAGACCATCCGCCATTGGGTTGAGTAGCTCTATGCTTTGACTAATATTGCTTCCCTCAAGAACAATGGCTGGAGGACAGATGCAAAGAGGTAGAGAGCCACGCCGGAAACCGGAACACTCGAAAACTGTTCCAAGTAGTTAACGAAATCTGCGGTACGGTTACATCAAAATCCGTGACAGTAAAGGACAAGGAGGGAAAAACGCTGGAAAATACAAACGAAATCAAAAGTAGGTGGAAACAATACTATGAAGAACTATACAATGAAAGTAATCCCGTGGATATGACACTATTAGATGAGCTACCAGGAAGCAACCAACAGGAACATATGGAGGATATCCTTGAGAGTGAGGTAGAGACAGCTATATGGAGACTGAAGGCCAGGAAGGCACCAGGAGAAGATAACATCATGGCGGAAATGATACAAGCTGGAGATGAATGCTCAGTGCAAATGATGCATACACTATGCAATAAAGTATATCAGGAAAAGAAATGCCCAGAGGATTGGGGGAGAGCTGTGATTATACCAGTGCACAAGAAAGGCGACAGGAAGGAATGCAGCAACTACAGGGGAATTAGCCTACTGAGCATCCCAGGGAAAGTATACACCCGAGTACTGCAACAGCGTCTGAGGCGATATGTCGAGGAGGTACTGGCGGAGGAACAGGCGGGATTCAGAGCTGGAAGAGGAACAATAGACCAGCTGTTTGTAATTAGACAACTGTCAGAAAAGTATTTCGGCCAGAATAGAACTCTGTATAACAATTTCATAGACTTCAAACAGGCGTTCGATAGTGTATGGCAAGAGGGGCTGTGGCAGGTATTAAGGAACTACGGAGTCCCGGAGGAACTGGTGCTGCTGCTGGAGGATTTGTATAGCAAGTCGATGAGCGCAGTAAGAGTAGACGGGGAGTTAACGGAGTGGTTCAGAGTCACGGTAGGTGTGAGACAAGGATGTGGATTATCACCGGACCTGTTCAACATGCTCCTGGAAGCAATGATGAGCTTTGCGAAGAGATCGGAAAAGGCCGGCGTCCTGGTCAATGGACAGCTGATTAACAACCTACGATTTGCAGATGACATCGACCTGGTCTCAGAATCGCAGGGACAATTACAAAGGCTAACTGACAGAGTACAGGAGAGTAGTAAGAGATTTGGATTAAAAATCAACACGCAAAAGACAAAAGCAATGACCATTGGGAAACAACACGAGGAGCTAGAAGTTACGCTGGAAAACGAGATGTTAGAACAAGTGACAGAATTTGTATACCTAGGAGGCCTAATAACAGAAGATGGGCAATGCACAAGAGATATAAAGCGCAGGATTGGACTTGGGTCAGCAATGTTCGGGAAATTGAATAAGATCTGGAAAACACACAACATATCGATAGAAACAAAGCTGAAACTATATAGAACATTTGTCATCCCAGTCCTGCTGTACGGCGCCGAGTGCTGGTGCCTGCGCAAAGAAGACGAAAGGAGGTTGCTCGTAGCAGAAATGAGCTGGCTACGAAGAATAAGGGGCAGAACTAGAAGGGATAAAATCCGCAACGAAGTGATCAGAAAGGAGTTGGATCAAAAAGAAACAGTGATAGACAAGATCAGGAAAAGAAGACTCACATGGTTTGGTCATGTGACAAGAATGGACAACACCAGACTACCAGCAATGGCGCTCTACGGACACGTAGAGGGAGTGCGAAGCAGAGGAAGACAGACAAAGACATGGATGGACAATGTCATGGAGGATCTGAAAGCACAAGGAATGGATATGAGAGACGCTATGGATAAGATCAGAGACAGAGAGACTTGGAGACGTCTGGTCGAAGCCTCATCGTCGGTGTATACCTGACGGAGGAGAAAACAGAACAGAACAGCTTCCCTCATTCACTCTGAATGGAACCAGCGTTTTTGTTTGAAGGATACAATAATAATAAAAATTTTCGTTTATTCACAAACTCACTGACAAACCACAATAAGTAAGTAGTAACAATGAAACAATGACTTGGCTTTCGTAGATAAACCAGCAACGTCGTATGCCAAGCGTAATTTGATACACCAGTGTATGATTTAGCCAGAGATTACTTCTTAGGTGTTAAACAATTGAAGGACAAACGAGATATTCATGAAAACAGATGACGTCATAATTGGTTACTAAAAATTACGTATAACTAAGTGATGTCATAATATTATTTCTACTACTGCTATTATTACCACAATCGTTACTATTATTAGTAATATCATGGATTTATTAAGCGCCATCGTTATCTGATTAACAAGCATCAGTCGATGGCGGTAATGAGTGACTGTGAATGAAGGATTGATATATGCTGTATGAAGCAGAGGCACGTTTACAGAAAATGGGGTCCTAAGCGCAAACATTTTTTGGGCTCTTCTGAACTTGTAGACTGAGAGTTTGAGACTCTGGTGGTGTTTAGCCTATTAATCATGTTCAAAAACCTACGAACCTGAACTGTAAAAAATAGAAAATAGCTTATATTTAAAATAATTTAAAATTCAAAAATGTTATTTTTTATAATATTCATTCGTTTGGAGCCCTCCGAGATTTGGATGCCCTAGATGCGCGCCTAGTGCGCCTACGTGTAAACGCGCCTCTGGTATAAAGCCATGTTCAAAATCATTTCTGTCGCCGTCAACGGCCTATGTTGCCATTAGATGTCGTTAAATTTTGCAGTCAACAAGTTCAGAAAGGCCCCCAAAAATGTTTGCGCCTAGGACCCCGTTTTCTGTAAACGCGCCTCTGTTTCATACAGCATATAACAATCCTTCATCCACAGTTACCCATGTGAATGACGCCTTCGTTATGGCCCAAGCACAGAAACTGTGTCGAAAGAGGCTGTATGTTTGTGTGTATGCATACTTGTACATATGTAGGCATGTTTTTATGTACGTAGCCTATGTCTGTTCTATACACATTACACAATAGGCTTATTATGTTCGTATGTTTAGTCGATCAATAAGGTCTCTCCTCTCTCCTCTTCTTTCCGGACACATACGTACATAAGTTATATGTATGCATGCACCAGGCTGTAATCTAGTCCCCCTCTTGTGGGGGGGGGGGGAAACAAGTTTCCTGGGGGGGGATTTTCCACCCCAACACGTGTCTACATTACAATATTACTGGATTCTGGGGGGGAAACATCAATCCTGGGGGGGGGGAAATTTACCCCCCCAAAGACGTCTAGATTATTCACTGTGCATGCACGTATTGTTATGTTTGCATGTGTGTACGTATGCATGTTTGAATATATTATGTTAACACGTATATATATATATATGTACTTGAATGCGCATGCATGCACGTGTGTATGTAGGTACGTACTTATGGTATGTATGTATAGAGGTTCCCACTGTTGGAATAAATTGCCTACCATCCTGCCAAATGATATCCTCGTTCTCTATTTTATCATTCTGTCCGATTTGGATTTCATTGTGTTAGGTCGAAAATGCATCTGATGAGTCTCTGTGGGAGTGGTGCTACATAAATTTACAATTACAATTCCAATTACTTTGTAGGATATATATTATACTCCCCAAGATCCTCGGCCAATGTAGTAGAATATTACGTCATGAATGTATTTGGACAGATGTCTTTGTCCACCTTCATGCATTTGTTTCTTTCTGCGTATGTCTTAGTGTCTGCCTGAATATTTCCCGAATATGTGTATCTCTGCTTGTCATGCATGAAGGCAGTTACGTAGACATACAGATAGACAGACAGAGAAACATAACCTTGCAGAGAGATACTACGCATGTTAAAGTATGCCTGCTTGGCTAAGCGTCTGCCTGTCTGTCTGTCTGTCTGTCTGTCTGTCTGCCTGCCTGCCTGCCTGCCTGCCTGCCTGCCTGCCTGCCTGCCTGCCTGCCTGCCTGCCTGCCTGCCTGCCTGCCTGCCTGCCTGCCTGCCTGCCTGCCTGCCTGCCTGCAGACAACATATCGTCCAAAACCCAATATATCTGGTTTGGCACTCCTCAGCAACTTCTAAAACTCGACTTTGCTCTGCTCTCTCTAAGGTTTCCATTTTTAACTTTCTCGTCTAGCGTTCGTGATCTAGGAGTGACCCTTGACAATTCTCTCACCTTTACTGAACACATTTCCAAACTCACTCACACTTCCTTTTTTCACCTAAGGCGCCTTAGAGCTATCCGTCGCTCTCTCTCATCTCCAATTTTCACTTCAATTGTCCATGCAGATGTCTGCTCTAGACTTGACTATTGCAATTCCCTCCTCATTGGTCTTCCTAAAGTCCGTCTTGCTCCTCTTCAGTCCGTTCTCAATGCTGCTGCTAGATTAATTGCCCGTCTTCCTCGATTCTCTCATATCACCACCTTTATGACAGAAGAACTCCACTGGCTCCCGCTTTCTGCCCGCGTCCAATTTAAGGTCCTCATCCTTGTGTGTAAGGCTCAACTTGGTTTCGCTCCAAAATAATTATGTGACTTAATTCATCGCCCTCACTCTGCTGCTTCTCTTCGTCCTCTTCGTTCATCTGAGCGCTTGGACCTCCTCGTTCCCCGTGTCAGGACTTCTCTGGCTCAATCTAGGTCTTTTGCCTCCATTGGCCCTGCTCTTTGGAATGAGCTTCCTCCGTTCGTTCGTTCTTCTATTCTCTCAGGTAACGTCTCTTCCTCTTTTAAGTTTCTTAAAACTTGCTTTTTCTCTCGGGGTCTCTCGCACTGGGAGCGCTTCTGAATGGCCCTCCCGCTAAAAGCGCTTTATAAATATCCAAATACAGTACAATACAATATTTAATAATGGTTAATCTGCTGCTTGTGCCTCGTTCAAAGACAGGAGAAGATGAGACAAGGTAGAAAGAGGAAGGTAAGAGAAGGTATAGAAAGAGGAAGGCTATTGCCAGTTGTTCGGCACAGAATTCAGTTTTATATCCTCCATGATCCAGACATAGGCGCTATAGAAATATATCATCGCAAGGAGACCTCGTCCTTCGGCGACACTGTCGCGAAATGTATATATACGCATTTAATTTAACCCAGCTTTCTTTGTGAATAGCGGAAACAAAAGAAAAAGCCCACTGAACTCTTTCACATATTTCCTATCCTCGCTCAACCAAATAGGAGCTGTCATGGGAATAAGACTTCACAAATCAGGTGGAATGCAGGTCTCTCCAAGCTGACTGCAAGGAGACCGCTCCCTCTGGGGCCCGCAAACGCGAAATGCATATATATAGAATTCATTTGACCCAGATTATTTTAATATAGAGAAAGCTCATTGAGCACCTTCTATGCAGGTCTCCAAGCTCAATACCTGCTACTCATCCGCCTCCAGTCTGTAAGCGCAATGTAGCAAGAAGAAAGAAACATTATAACAGATTAAGTGTTCAGAGTGTTGTGTGTTGTGCTTTGCCGATAACGCTTTATTTAAAGAGTTCTTTACAAAACCGCGCATTCTGATTTGCGCTCCTGAAAATACATATCTGGTGTTAGTAAAAATATAATGTGGCCACCCACTTTGCTATAAAACTATAAAAGTATGAACAAACTTCGACTATGGCAAAAAACTGCTCACTGATTGGTCGTTGTGTCATTGTGTTCATGGGCGGCGATCTAGGGGGGACGAGGGGGACATGTCCCCCCACCTTTAAGAGTGGGGGGACACGCCATACACCTGTCCAGTGTGATTCTCCTTACAGATTTTATTTTAGTTATAGTTACAGTTATAGTTAATAGCTTTTCATTTTAGTTATAGTTACAGTTATAGTTAGTATTATTTTTTAGTCATAGTTATAGTTATAGTTACTGGACTTTTAATTTAGTTAATTTTAGTTAGTAGGTCTACATAGTTAGCCTACAACAAGCCTCAATGGCGCTCCGCTTAGGCCTAGTCCCTATGGGGTCATCGATTAATTATGTCAAAAAAATTTAGGCAGTTTTTGATCTTATCCCCTTAGGCCTACCAACAACCGTCAAACATTCAAGGACTTCCTAACAAAATTATGTCATAGAAAATTACCCCACCCAGAAAATTTCTATGACTCTAACAAATGTAAAAAAACTGAAATTGTCGAAAAAACAAATGTTGTTATTCAGATTTGAATTTGATACTTAATGGCAACAGTAGGCCTATATAGGGCCTACATGTGGAATAACTGTCTGTCACAGATATTTAATGGATTTTTTCCATTAATACAATCTCGTTTTCTTTTAAATGTGCATTCAATTCGATTTTTATTATGAACATTTCTAATTTGAACATGGACATGGTTACTTTTTTTATAATATTACTTTTTTAAATAGAAAATTAAAATCAAAACAAGGAAAAGAGGAAGTCGACGCTAATCATCTTGTCAAGCCACATCGTCGTTAAACATAAACAAACCCCAATCGATTGTTTACTCCTCACTCCTCCTCCTTCTTCTCCCTTAATTCTCCTTCTTAACTCTGCTTTAAGAATTTCTTGCATTCTGAGGGCGTTTTTCAGCTCAAGGCGTCTTCAAGAGACGCCATACATATTATGTATTACATCAGCACTACATTAGGCCAAATATACTCGTCATCAGACATTTGATTTTATACTCTATTGGGTCTGTGCTGTGAGTTCTGTTGTAAGGCGGAGAAGAAATGTTTAGAAAACTAATAATATTAGTTTTTATCTTATACACCTTTAAATCTCGCTTCTCGACGCTGTGTGAATTCAATTTTCGGTCACTCTCTTACCTCAACGTTATCAGCATTACTAACCATATAATGTCGTTAAACTAATGATTTTAATAATAAAGAAATGTATAGATTACCATTAAAATGCTAAAATTCTCGATCACTCGTTTCATTTTAGCGAAGAAAAAAGAAGCGTTCGTTACTATAAATAGGAATAGGTCACATTTCGACACCTTTAATTTATGTTTTAAGATATAATATAATTCGTATATTACCGTTGGACAGACATGTGCTTTATGCAATTTAATACTATTCGTGAGTTAATAAACAATAATATTGATGGTGCAAAGAAATAATTTCGTAAAGACGCTCTTTGCCTTTGATTCCATCATGTTGTTGGAATCGAATTCAATCACTATCTAATAAATTCCGGAATTTTAAAATCGCGTTATTCAAAAGCAGTCTGTTGTCAATTGACGTAAGATGTCGTCAAAAACGAGAATTCACGATTATATTAGGGTATACACTTGTCTATAAACTTGGCCGGATGATCTAAGAGACTGGTGTAAACTGTATGTGCAAAGGCTGAATCTTTTGGCACAGGATCAAAGCGAGCGGAGAATGATTGTGATACATGCCATCGAAACGGGACAATACTAGAGTGTTAGGCTATTTTAAAACACATATAGGTCGTTTTATCGGACCGTTAATGTGCTTCTCCGTTTTCGTTTTTTAACTCAGGTATTGTCTGCTCACTGGCAGTGCTAATCTCAAAGTGGAAAAAGGACGAGGGTGTTGTTAAAGGCCCTGGCAGCCATAAAATGGCGTTAAATTCTGGCAACTACTTCAGTATAAGGAACTCTGCCACTGCCATTGTTGGTGTCAGCCAGGATTCTTGCTTAAACAAAATCTGCAGTGAAAACTGTCAAGCAATTTGTCCAATAGACTTCACCTTATTACATTAAACATTCAATGCTACCACTTTGCCTGTTCCACTTCGACACCTTTATATTACTGGGCCATTGTAACTAGTAAACACCTTTATTTATCTGATATTATAACGATATATAAGACTCATTTGTTCAATTAGTGTTATTCTGAGAACTTCAAACTGGTTTCCGAAAATATAAAAAAATACAAGTGATCAAATTCTGAAACTTCAGGATACTAATCTTTAAAAAACCAGAGAGCAAAGAACATGTTTTAGCTATATTAATGACTTGTAGAGAGCTGATGCTATGCAGTATGACCCCACCGCTTCATTTAAGGCGACTCCAAAATTCAATAAAAAATGTTAGGACTAATTCATTGGGATGAGCATAGATGGAATGCTTCCTACTATCAGATATCCTAAAAATATTTTCCCCGTGGTTTTCCATTGCTACTGTATTTTGATTAAATTTATTACCCAAAATTTTAGTCCCAAATTTTATTGAATTTTGGAGGAACCGAGAATCTGCGGAATTCACAGGGATATCGTTCCAAAGGCGTGGTGCTGTGTTGGATATGAATATGTCATAATATGTAATTAAACACTGGAAACTACTAAAACCAAATCTGGATAAAGGAGGAAGGTGACGCAAATCATCTTTGGATTGGTGTTTTGCGTTCGTCGTGTTGCACGCTGGTGCGCAGGCTCGTGTATTTTGGTTGCTACTTAGCTCATCTTTGGACCTTTTCTTTCTGGAAACAGTCATTTTAATGGATTACCTCTTCTGGATCTTCGTAATTCGTTTTATTTTTGATATTTTCGTCTGTTTTTGGAGAAACTTGTCGTTTTTCTTTGCCGTTTGGATGATTTGATTCAGCCATTATAGATTATACGTCATCGTTCGTACATCATTCAGACGTCATCGGATGTACAACCTTAATACACGCCGTACAGTGCGTACTGTTGATTTATTATTAGCGCAGTGTTTACATTGTTAAGAAGCGATGTCTCTTCCTATGTCGCCTGCGCTGACAGTGCCGAAGATGCCGGTGACAGTGTATACGTCTACACTGGAATCCACGTCGTCGCCTGTTACTCTAACTACGACTCCACCTGATTTCAATGCTGCTACTGCCTTAAATAGGCCAGTGCTGAGACCACGCATCATGTATACCTCAGAACAATTGAGATCAAATTGGTTGAATAGCTACCGACCGACTCGTGCTCTTCGAAAGGTCCTGTTCCAGTTCCAAATCTGGTGTCCTGCCAACTATCGGCAGAAGAGACTGGATCGAGCAGTTGGGCTGGATCGATCTTCCTCCGCATTTCAACCGCTGGAGCCAGTATTGAAGCCTACTGCTGCTGATTCTTCACGCCAGATTGACTCTTCACAATCTCGACAGCAGTCATCTCCACTGACTAAAGAAAATCCACTTCCTTCTCCGCCTCTGTCTACACCGTCCTCTGGTCTTCGACTTGCCTCTTGGAATGCTCAATCCATATCGGAAAAGTTTGCTTATGTCTCACAATCACTTCTTGAGGATAAGCTCGACGTCTTTGCCATTACTGAAAGTTGGCATCTTGCCTCTGACGATGTTCCAGTTCTACGTGCGACACCGTCTGGTTTCTCTTCGCGTGACCGTCCTCGTCCACCCCATCCAGATGGTCGACCGGCCCGTGGTGGAGGCATCATCGTATTCTTCCGCTCCTCGCTACGCGTTTCTCAGATCAATCTCGACGATTCATTATCAACGTTAGAAGCCCTCTGCCTGAGCATTGCCACTCCTCATGGTCCCGTCACTCTGCTTACTGTTTACCGACCTGGCTCTTCTCCCCCAACAGCACAATTTTTTGAAGAACTTTCTACCCTCTTGGAAACAGTTGTTACACGTAACTCTCAACTCGTCATCCTCGGTGATTTTAATATCCATCTGGAGGATCCTACCTTACCTGCTTCTGCTCGGTTTTTAGACATTCTCACGCAATTTGGACTTCGACAGCATATAAATCAACCTACTCATCGATTAGGTGGTCAGCTTGATCTTGTCATCACTAGTGAGGATGATCAAGTAGACGACCTTAAAGTTCTACCACCGACGCTCTCGGACCATTCTGTCATCAGTTTTACTCTTCCTTCCATTCATCTTCAACCGATTCACTCCATTCGCATGATACGTGGATGGAAATCGTTCGACTCGTCTGCCTTCAGTGCAGCTCTACGTGATACTCTCCTTTCTTCGCCGGATTCTACTCTGGATAACCTTTCAGTTGCTGAACTATTCGACCTATACACTTCCACGGTTACAAGTCTCCTCGACGCCATGTTACCTCGGCGTAAAGTTTGGACACGTCAGCGTCCACTGGCAGTCTGGTTTGACGCTGACTGCCGTCGACTCCGTCGTCGTACCCGATGCCTCGAGCGCCGTAGTCGTCGGACTAAAGATCCTGTCGACCGACTAGCCTGGATTACTCAGCTTCGCTCATTACATCGCCTCTACCATCAGAAGGAAGCTGAATATTGGGAAAAGCTAGTCTTGCGCAACGAAAAAAATCCAAGACGCTTGTGGTCGTCTGTCTCGGGTCTCCTTGGGCGATCATCTCGTTCTACCGAAGCTCCATCTTTCACTGCAGATGAGTTTCAGGAAATGCTTTCCACAAAGATCGACCGACTTCGTGCTTCGACAGCTGATGCTCCTCCTCCGACCTTCACATCTACATCCACTGTCTTCGATAGTTTTCGTCCTATCTCAGAGTTCGACCTTCGTTTAGTATTAACGTCTGTTAATCTTAAATCATGTGAACTCGATCCGCTACCCCCTTTTGTTATTAGTGACATTTTAGATGACCTTGCTCCCTTTCTTGTTTATCTATTTAATAGATCACTTTCCGAAGGGTGTATTCCTCCATCGCAGAAGCGTGCTCTGGTCTTTCCTTCGCTAAAAAAGCCTAATCTTGATACTAATCTCTGCAATAATTACCGTCCCATCTCCAATTTATCTTTCCTATCCAAGACTCTTGAACGTCTTGTCTCTCTTCAGCTCCTCCCTTATCTTGAGCAATCTGGACTCCTTCCTGCTAATCAATCAGGCTTTAGGGCTCATCATTCTACTGAGACTGCTCTCCTCTCTCTCCTCTCTGAAATCTACTCTGCTGTTGACAGGGCTGAACTTAGCCTCTTGGCTCTTTTCGATGTTTCTGCAGCCTTTGATATGGTAGATCATAGTATTCTCCTTCAGCGTCTTGAGACTTCATATGGGTTGCAGGGCCTTCCTCTTTGCTGGTTTCGATCATATCTGTCTGAACGAACCCAAATGATTATATCGGGCGACTCTAGAACAAAATGGATTCACATTAAGCTGGGCGTTCCTCAAGGCTCTGTACTTGGTCCTTTACTCTTTATTCTCTACACGGCTGACATTCCTTCTCTTTTCCCACTCTCGGGAGCTACTGGTCATATCTTTGCTGATGATGTGCAAGCTTTTGTCCATGGGTCTCCTTTATCTCAATTGCACTGCACTTAGCGCATTGAGTCTCTATCTAAGTCTCTCCATTCCTGGATGTCCTCAAATCGTCTCTGTCTTAATGCCTCCAAAACCCAGTTCATTTGGTTTGGCTCCCGTCAACAGTTGCTTAAGATTGATTTCGCCCTCCTCTTGGAAATCTTCCCTCACTACTCCTTTTCATCAAGTGTACGTGACCTAGGTGTTACGCTTGATAGCTCTCTCTCCTTCAAAGATCACATCAATAACCTCACACGTGTTTCCTACTTCCACTTAAGGCGTCTCAGGGCTGTTCGACGATCTGTCTCTTCCTCTGTTTTCACAACGCTGGTCCATGCTTTCATTTGCTCCAGAATTGACTACTGCAATTCGCTTCTAATCGGTCTTCCTAAGGTCCGTCTCATGTCTCTGCAGTCAGTCCTAAATGCAGCTGCGAGATTAATTGCCCGTCTGCCACGCTACTCACGCATTTCATCCTTCATGTTTGAGAAACTGCACTGGCTTCCTCTCTCTGCACGTATTAAGTTCAAAATCCTTATTCTGGTGTCAAAGACACAGCGGGGTCTCGCCCCCAAATATTTAATTGATGTAATTCACCGGCCTCTTTCTGTCTCCTCGCATCGTCCACTTCGCTCCTCAGAGAGATTTGATCTCTCAGTTCCTCATACTAGAACAGCTATGGCTCAGTCCCGATCTTTTGCCTCAATTGGTCCCTCTCTCTGGAATACACTGTCTCCTTCTACTCGCTCTCAAATTTTAATAAGTAACCCCTCATCTTCTTTTGCTTTCCTTAAGACTTATTTCTTTTCTCTTGGCCTTGCGCACTGGGAGCGCCTCTGAACGGTTCACCCTACTAGAGGCGCTTTATAAATGTTTAAATACAATACAATCTTCGTTATGACACAGCGTCGTTAAACAGTAAATAAGAAACACCTTTTTATTGGTTTTTATAACGCTATATAGTTCTCCTCGTTTTCGTTCGACCGATAGTTTACGGCGCCTTGCGCATGTATTATGAGAACGTTTAGGTGAATGGTCCTAGTAGTCACGAGAATGATGTCATTAAACACTTTACACCACAGCTGCTGATTGTCTTACTTGGTATGTATTTCAGAGACAACATTTCTAAATTGTTATCGGATCTTAGCAATAAATTAAAATCTGGAAAATCCTGTAGCGACACTGTTTAATGCGCAGGCAGCAGTGGACGGTAGCAATAAAGAAATTCGGTGTAGAAAAACACGATGATGAGTCCGGTCAAAAGCCAGAAGTGATTCCAGGATTAGACGAGTTTTAGTTGAGATCTTAAAGTTTATTAGAGAAACAGTGATTTATAGAGGTGCGGCATAAACAGCGAGATACATGCACGCAAATATACAAAGTGAGAGAAGTCGATTTAAAAGTTTCTACGCGGAACCTAAAAAGTAAAAAAGTACAATTTCATTATGGCTACCAGAATGATAGTCGACGACGATGTACAATTGTACATGCTAAGGCTAATTTTAGACACCTTTAAATCGGATTTCACTATATCATATGAATCTCATTTTCGGTTGGAATTACCAGTTTTCAGTCTAAAGGCTAAGCGAAAGACAATAATTACAACGTATTCCAGAAGTACTGGAGGCACTACATAAATTATCATATACACATCCATGCATACTTATGCATTTTTAAACGCACACGTGCATACGTACAGCTGATCAACTTAAAATGTGCATATTTAAAATAATCCCACATTTCGACTCCCTATTCAAAAAACCTTAGAATCACTACCACGTACGAATGACAGAACAAGGTTACTCAGGTAAGGAGACAAAACCGCATTGCTGACGTTTTCGAGACTTTTACGATTCCTGCCAGACTTTAATGTAATGATACTTTTACAGCAGAGATAAACTGAGTTCATCAAGTGGTGAAAGCTTATATCAGTGTTTTCGTTTCGTAGGGGAAGAAGCCTGGGGTCAGACACAAGAGAAAGTGCTGGGACAGTTAAACACCCGTCTTTAGAATAATAGTACCGGTATAGGTCTACATAATTATGCACCAGTCCAAATAGGCGATTGGTTCTTGGTTCGGTTACAAAAAGCTAATAATTGATAGGCCCTAATGCATCGCCAATGAAGCTTGACTTAATATCTGTTCAATTTGTTTAAATCAAAATTACTATTTAGTTAGAAGCAATAAGCAGAACTTATATCTTTTAGAGTCATTTTTATAATTATTGACCTAATATGAAAACGGGAAATAATTCAATAAGGGTCAGTAGTAGTAACACTAGTTTCTAGTTTGCACTACGCCGTCCTTAACCTTTATTCAGGCTTGGAGTCGTACTACCAGAGTTAGTGGGGTGGAGGAGCTTAAAGAAATATCCGGCAATGATAGGGAACAATGTACCGTATTTAAAGTGAGAGAAAGGGAATTAAAGGTTTTCTAAACAGACCCTAATCAAAGTAATATATTTCAGCTCCCACAACGATTGTAGGCTAATGTCCGTTAAGGATATTATAACACACCTTTAAATTGGATTTCTCGACATTATATGAATCTCATTTCGTCCAATCGGTCGTTGAGTTCTTGAGAGTCGTGTTGTTTAAGGTGTTTGAAGTTAACATCGTTTCGAGACAGAAGCCGTCGTTTGAATTCAAAAATGTCAAATCTGAAATTCTGGGATCCTTCCTAAAAAATCTTCGTTATGAAAGGGCTTCGTCGAAAAGAAACTACACACACGTGGGGCGTGGTGGCTCAGTGGTAAGTTCGGTGCCTTGTGACCGGAGGGTTGCAGGTTCGAATCCCACTCTAGCCGCTGCGTGCGGACCTTGGGCAAGTCCTTCACTCGCGATTGCTCGTGGCGCTTCGGCGTGAAAACTCCGACACAGTATCAATGCTGTAGTCGGGAGCGCCTCTGAGTAGTAGTTGACTTCGAGAGGCGCTATAGAAATATCCGAAATAAATAAAATAAAAACACGAAGTTTCATTTTATCTCTCCTCCTCCTCCTCCTTCTCCTCCTCGTCCTGATCTACCCATTTCACCACCTTCCAATAATTTCTTTCATCTTCAGGGGCGTCTATCCCCCCCTAAGTCATTGGAGCAACGTCCCTTTCCCCTTTTCTTCCCCCTTCCCTCTCCTTCCCCCTCTAAAATGGTGGCACACACACTGACAGATCCCCCTATTTCTTGGATGGAGCATTTGCTCCAAGGTTTCTATGGTGTAGACGCCCCTGCTCATCTTAAACACAGCCCACTGAAGCATCTTCTTTATCTGGTCTGACAACTGCAATTTGATCCTCGTTAGCGAAACATTCCAGAAAACACTCTGGCTGTTTAAGAGTGTCTGTTCGAATACTATAATGTTTTAAAAAATGATTTGTTTTTGTTTATTGATATTAAACATGTTAACCCATTGAATATTGTGAAAAATTCAGTTTCGATAAGTTATAACCATGAAAATGAACTTTACATGACGGCGTTTCAATAGGTATTACTGTATTATCAATATTGATTCGGCAATCCTAGTTAGCCCTAGAGCAACAGAAGTTTCCAGAAATTATTTCCCATCTGAACACATGCAGGCCAGCAGCTAACTCAACCCTAGGCTGAGAATTTGCTATCCTCCAACGGTAATTAAGCGCTGAACTTGTCTGACGGTCATTCCGCTGACAAAACCGGACCATTCTCTAACAACTGCACTAAAAATAAATTCCACGAAGACCTTTAGAACTGGTGGCTTTTGATATTGACAGATTAAATAATTATTTAAAGTATTTGTGCTTTAAGTCGATGGATGGATAAATTGTTAAACGAAATCTTATGGCGTCAAAGGTCGTTGACTTCAACAGGACCAATCCTGATAGTAATCAATTGTACGAAAATGATAGATTTATATATAGCTTAATTGAAATCCGATTTTAAGGTGTCTAAACGTGACCAAGTATTTCATGTGCTATCCAGAGGTTAAATATATCGTGCTGTAGCGAACCCGGAAACATTGTTCATACATTACCTTACAACCGTTTATAGGTTTACTGAAAGGATTTCAAGCATCACGCATTCCGTTTAGCACTTGGAATGAGGACCGATGAGTTGGATGAGTTTTAGGACCACGCTTAAGAACAGTTTCAACAGTTGTGGATGTCGTTAAGTTAATCTCTGAACCTTTGAAGGAGTCGTTTATTACATCCACATCACCTTTAAACTGTTTGAAAAGTAAAAATATTAACGACACGTGTAGCAACTTTCAGGGCTGACTTTTATTAGTATTTAAGCCCAAGCCAAAATACACGGCGCAAGAGGACAGTTAAACACCCTCGTTAACAAAACTCAAACTAATAAAACACTACATCTAGTAGCTCCTAGGTTAATTGACGTTGGGTACGTAATTTCTGTTCGGGCTACGGTTGCACACCTTTAAATCACTTTTAAAACGCGTTATATGAAATCCATTCGCTGTTGATCGGTAACTAAATTACTCTAAAATTTGTGGTCCAAGGCTTTTTATGTCATAAGATGGCGTTAAACCTTGGAATAATAATGATATATCGCTAACTTTTCCGAATATCAATAACGTGTCAGGTTGGTTCGAAGTTTTCAGAACTTGCATCTACAAAGTGTCGTTAAACAGTCATGCTATTACTTAAACATATTTCTCGATATAATTTAAAAACTCCGATATTCTGGGATGTTTTCCGAAAGCATTTTTACTACGACACAGCGTCGGTAAACAGAAAATTTCACACGCAAGCCATCGTAATGGTTCTTCCATCTCCTTCCTCTTTGCTTAGAATCACTGAGCAACCCTTCTGACATGATACAGAGTTCGTGAATAATCTGGTGCCCTGCGCTCGGCTTTTAAGTAGGTTGCAATAACTCCTCCTCCTCCTCCTCCTCCTCCTCCTCCTCCTCTCCTCCTCCTCCCTAACTCTGCATTATAAATCCATTGCCATATGACAATCTTTTTCTTTTCGAGACTTATAGAGGCGCTATACAAATTATGTATTACAGTAGCATTACATTTGGCCACATTTACTCCTTATCATACATCTGATGTTCATATTCTGTTGCGAGTAAAAAAGAAGCGAAACACCACTTACAATAGGCAACGTTTAGACACCTTTTATTCGACTTTTTGCCGTAATATGAGTCACATTTCGTACAATCCCTTATATATATCTCCGTTCTTCATATCAACAATTATACACAATTTAATCGCTATTGTGCGGCGCAAAAGAAAACATTCCTCCTCCTCCTCCATCTTTTCCTCCTCCTGCCCGTCCTCCTCCTCCGTAATTGCTTAAAGGTTTATTTCCATCTGAGCGTCGTTTTATGTTCAAGGTCTTTTGATTGGGCGCTAAACAAATTATGTAATACATTGCCCTTACATTAGTTTATGCTCTGGTGGTTAGCGTGCTGAACTGTCAGTCGAGAGGTCGAGGGTTCAAATCCCTTCTGGTTCTTCTATATGTTCTTCTACTTATTCTGGTTCTGGTTCTTCTTCTTCTCCTTCTTCTTCTTCTTCTTCTTCTTCTTCTTCTTCTTCTTCTTCTTCTTCTTCTTCTTCTTCTTCTTCCTCTTCCTCTTCCTCTTCCTCTTCCTCTTCCTCTTCCTCTTCCTCTTCCTCTTCCACTTCCACTTCCTCTTCTTCTTCTTCTTCTTCTTCTTCTTCTTCTTCTTCTTCTTCTTCTTCTTCTTCATCTTCTTCTTCTTCTTCTTCTTCTTCTTCTTCTCCTTCTTCTTCTTCTTCTTCTCCTTCTTCTTCCCTTCTTCTTCTTCTTCTTCTTCTTCTTCTTCTTCTTCTTCTTCTTCTTCTTCTTCTTCTTCTTCTTCTTCTTCTTCTTCTTCTTCTTCTTCTTCTTCTTCTTCTTCTTCTTCTTCTTCTTCTGCTGCTGCTGCTGCTGCTGCTACTACTACTACTATTCTGCTTCTTCTAAATAATATATCCGTGTGGTTGAGAGGAATAGGATGTAGGCTATAAACCCAAAAGCGCTGCAGCACCTTAGCTGAAAATAGTTCGGAACATGAAACAATCTTGCTTCGCTCTTTTCTTTAACACCCGTGCAGTACAAGACTTAGATATGTGAGTGATCTTCCTAATTAAATAGTAAGTAAGTAAATAATCTTTATTAGCCCGAGACAAACTTTGCAATAACAATGCATACAATAGCCTAGTTAAATAAGCAGCACAATGTAGGAAAAGAAACCGATGCAGTATTTATAGTCTACAACTAACATCGTAAAACTTTACATATGTCTGCGATTAGAAATAAAACCAATAGGCTAGATATCGGAACAGTAATTAAACTAGCATAATCACAAATTTTATATTTGTACAGCCAACGATGAAGACTTTTTTATGCAACAGTGTTGTTGAAAGTCTGGTAAATGGTAATTGCGATCAGCTGTTAACAAATCTTACTGTAGATCGATAGACACGTAAGACACTGTATTTAAGATATTTTGACCAAGCTTTTTAAATCAGCCAATCTTTACATTCATCAAAGCTGACATTTACGATCAATACAACTCGAATCGATTTTTTACTAGGTTGGCGTCAATAGCATAGAATTTGCAACGATATTGTTTCCAAAGCATTCTTTATTGCATAAATGATATTAAAGAACATTAGCTTTCGATTTATTGCACTAGAATACATATATCATCCAATGCTGACAAGATCGTCTGGTCTAGGTTTCGATGTCAGTGATTGGTAGGCAGACAAGGTCGGTTACTGTGACGATTACGTGGGGAAATTTCAGGAAAAATGCCGTTCTTCAGTACACATTCATAGCAATTTATTGTGGCACAAGTTGATATCGTTTGGCCTTTGACTCTGTGCAAACAAATATAGTATAAGCTTTAAGTAAAGCAGCAATAGAACAAGAGAGTTTTTATTCAAACTGTTTCATTTTGATCCTAGTCCAATCTTGAACCAGATGCATACCACTGACATTACCGAAGATTCCACTATAGCAAAATGTTGTCTACCGATCGACTTGATCTCTGACCCCCAGTGAGTAATCTAGACGTCTTTGGGGGGGGGTAAATTTCCCCCCCCCAGGATTGATGTTTCCCCCCCAGAATCCAGCAATATTGTAATGTAGACACGTGTTGGGGTGGAAAATCCCCCCAGGAAACTTGTTTCCCCCCACAAGAGGGGGACTAGATTACAGCCTGTCTGACCCCCAACCTCTCACCGGAACTATACAATAATACAATACAATACAACTGTATTTCATACTGTTCTACTTCCAAATTTAAGAAGTGCACAACACGAGCATACGACAGAACAACGATGGCGCTGAAGCAATTGTGAGTGAAGACTTGCTCAAGGTCCAGACACAGCGACCACCTGAGTGGAGGATCGAATCTCTACGCTCCGCCTGCTTACACGTTGCGACGGTAAATGAGCTATGCTCCCCGATGCAGCTTTTGTTAGGTGATTAAATATTTCGGAGAATTACACTCCACACGACATTATAACAATAACATATACGCTTTTGCACATGTCACGATGTGTTTCAATATGAATAAATTACAGATACATAATAAATTAAAACAGTGCTTTTTTCTAGAAAAAAAGGTTGAGGAACTGAACAATTATGGAAGGGCTAAATCGAGCGCGAAACCCGAGAAAAACGGTGAGAACCTCCCCAAAAAATTTTTTATGTCACATTAAATTAAAATAACCAAATTATTTTAAAGAAAAAAACACTGAATTAAACCAACAAAGTTTTCTTTAAACATCACTAGTGAATTCTAAATTTGAAAAGAAAAACCCCGAATTTTCCATTGTTATATTAACTGAAAACAGACTGGATGAGGCAAGTTTCCTAACTGCAGAGCGAAAAATAATCTCAGTGTGAGATCTTCGAGGAGGAGTTAGAGAGGTTTGCGCATAGAGGTGCTTTGTTTTTGACTGCTAATGAACATAAAGTCTTATCTGTGTCTTACTGCAGTTTAACAAAGTATTGTTTTGTTTTACTAGTAATTTTTAATCTGGAAAGACTTAGCACGAAGTATTGCGGCAGTGAAATAACCAGCAGAAATGTTTTATTTATTTCACGGCGGAGTCCTTACCTTCAAGTCCAGTAGCATTTCCTTAGACCATTAAAATCTGTTGTTCAGTGTATTGTACCACAAAAATCCAGTGAAGATTTAAATATAAAGCTGTCGTGATGGCTACGCCAACTGCAATCCTTTGGGGAACGAAACTTCTCAGATTGACTGAAATTATCACATTGTAGAAAAAAGATTAAACAAATTAGATCAGAAAACAGATTTCTTTTATTCTATGAAGTCTAAAATTTGTGTTTTGATATCTTCATCGTCGTCAACATCGTCATCATAGGCCTACGTTTGGATAATAACCTAAATTGCTTAAAGCAGGGTTGAATAAAGTATATAAAAGACACCAAATAATTATTGTTGGAAAAGCGATAATGTGATAATTAGTTAGAATTAATTACAATTAAACAACACTCGCAAAACTACACATTTCTTAAGCGCTAAGATGTGCTAAGCCATTGAAACCAACTTCTTCACATGTCTTCAATAAAAAAAGGAACTGATTCTAGGACATTCTGTCATCCTTCATTGTATAGCAAATATCGACTGATACATTGTGTCGTATTTTTTTAACTTAGTTTATTTTCTATTTTCATAATTACAACTTTAATTTTGGCTAGGATGTTGTACTTGAATTAAACCGGAAATTGTAACTTGTAAACTGTTAATTTGCATGCAATGTACACCAGACTGCGTTTTGTCAGCTGGTTAAAATAAAGAATATACTTACTTACTTACTTACTTACTTACTTACTTACTTACTTACTTACTTACTTACTTACTTACTTACTTACTTACTTACTTACTTACTTACTTACTTAATAATGAAGACAGCGTGGAAATACCCATAATGCAATTTCTTTTGTTTATGTTGCATCTTGCTTCACAGTCTCCTCTGAAATTACCCCAAAACTTGAACCCACAAATCCCACCCTGTTCTTCAAGATACAAAAGATTAGAGAAAGGTAGTCACGGTGTCTTACCGCCCATTGAAGAGGCTAAAAAATAAAAGCAAAATTTCTAAAAGTATATATTTCTACGAATGAATAGATATACAGAGGTTGACTATAAAAAAGCCAGCAAAAAAGATGGATTTAGTTTTGATATTTACGGCTATTTCAGTCGGCCACCAGACAATATGTATTGCCTTCGATTTAATTACAATCAAAATTTTCAGGGCTTGGCAATATCAAAGTACCACGCCTCGTGGCACAGTCAGCCCTGTAACGATAACACAGTAGCTTAATTTATGCCTTGGTAAGCCAAGGCACTTCTAGAGTGATCCTACCTGCAACGGTGATGTGGAGGGTTACAATGCTAAATGGGGACAAACGCGGACAAGAGATTTGAAGGGTCGAAAGTAGATAACTTTTGCAGACGTCCTTCATTGAGCAACCAACAATAACTCCTTGCTCCTTGACAAACACGCTCCAATTATTACCAAATTCGGCTCTCACTCTAAACTTTCCGTCGACGCCTTGAGGATCGTTCCCGATCCTCTTATCCTCACCTCTGGAAACCACAAACCAGCTCCTCCATCGGAACTCCTCCAGCCCACTTCCAAACTCTCTTCAATCTTTTTCAATAGCCGAGTCGTTTTGTTCTTTCTTTCCTGGAAAAATTACTACCCTCCGTCTCACTCTTCAATCACTCGTGATCACTCCTTTCCAAAACCACCAACGATTCATCAGAATGCATAGTCCTGTCCCGGACCAATGACTATCTGTCTTCCAACTCACTCCTTAACCTTCACCAGTCTGCATGGTTTTACCAAGCGTCATTCAACTGATTTCGATTGCGATTAGAAATGTGAATTTATCAAACAAACCATGGATTTAAGTAATTCTCACCAAACTAGGCTTGTTAAGGTGAAGTGAAAGGCTAGCCAAACTTTACAAAATCAGCAGAACCAGAAACTAGACTAACAAACTATGAAAGAAAGTATGATGCACAAAAAGGGCTTTAGTGAGAATAAAATAGAGTGTGAGAGCTTGGTATTGGTGAACCTTAAGTGGCACATAAGAAACTTCAAAAAGTGTGGGACGCTTAATTCCAGCTTGGCTTTGTTTTAAATGTTGAAATAGACTGTTTTCAGGAACCAATGTTTTAGATGGACATTTGCCAATATTATACGAACGCTGTTAAATAATAACTGTTGACTACTAAACAGTAACTGCAAACAGTTAGATAATGGGGTATCCATATATAACGTACGCATGGAGGGGGTGGTAACCGAACTGCATGTGCTTGCGTACGCTTGCGAACGGGGGTGGGGTCTACTGATAATGTACGTACGCAAATTGAGTGGCCTTCAAGTGAGCTAGAGTTCAGTCTTTCCAGCTATCTGGTACTACCAGCGGAAGTAGGACTGTGGGAGAGGTGTCACTTGTATGCCACCTTACCTCTGAACGCTATTATTAAACTATCACACAACTCAACAGTGAGTCCATGGATTACTCATCCTTCAATCTGGCCAAAAGTGCAGACAGTCGCTGCCTGGACTTGTGTAACTGACACATTCTGCAGCTGGTGGGGGGGGGTGCGTCAACTGTACGTATGCAGGTGGGGGGGGGAGGTTAAAAAAAGTACGCGTGCGAACAAGGACGGGTCCAATTTTCCCGGATTTGTGCGTACGTAATATATGGATGGCCCCTAAGTCACAAAGAATATTGCAACGCTGGTTTACGGTAATCTCAAATGACAAGGAGTTGATAGGCTTAAAGCAAAATTAACGTCGTCAATGTGTCAATTAAGACTAAACTAAGGAACCATAGAACACTCTAAGAAAGGGCCGCTACGAATATTAAAATAAATACAGTAAAATAGACAACTCAGGCATAAGTCACGTGTTTTCTTCGCCTTTGCACTTACCGCATTCGGAGACATCGGCCTCAACAGATAGTTCGTGAGTAACATGTCTAATTGTGTTCGAGGCAACGCATTGATAAGATCCCTCGTGTACAATTGTAGCAGTTGTGCTTGCGGAGATGACGTAACCGGTGGATAAGTCGACCCATTTGTACGCCGGTGCTGGAGAACCACTTGCACTGCACGTCAGTTCCACAGGCAGAGACCCGCACGGACTCGGGATTCCCGTTATAGATACATAATAAGGCGGATCTGTTGTGAAATAAATAAATAGACCTAAACATAATAACACGTTGCGGAACTAGAAATATTCAAGTTCTTAATTGGAAATACTGATTGAACAAATATGATTATTCGTTCTCTGGTAGGCCTAAATCTTGTCAAAGTTCAAAAGTTTCATGCATTTATCTAAGCTTATTTCTTTCCGCTGTTCTAAAACCCTTTATTTCAAGAGGATATTTTAAAGGTCTTACTTAAAGCGACCCAGTATCAGTGTTCACTTCCGAATTGACGAGGACGGTATTATCAAGTTACATTTTAATTGTGTTGTAAATAGTGTGTCCTACGAAGAATAACATGGCCTACATATCGTTTTGGCACAAGAGCCAGAGTGAAACACAAAAGCAAGGGAAAATCATGCCTTTGACAAAGGCATGACGAAAGGTGTTGTTGCAGGTTAAGTGTTTTGAATGCAAATATACAGCCAGATGGAGCTAAGAACTATACAGAACTAGGCCTATTTTGAATGACTGAGATATGTTGTGCCTCAAAGTATTTTGCCTTGAGAAGAAAGAATTGTAGGCCATATGTATTTTCAGTGATTGCAGTTAAAATAAATCTCTAAATTGTTCAGTTTCAAACAAAGCAGAACTCCTGATGAGCATTTAGGTAGATTGGCGAACAAGAGAAACGCGACGGTTTGGGTTAGGTTAGATCATTCTGCTTTTTAACATATAATAGTTTACTTCACATGGATTAGCAACAAGCAAGCAGGATCTGGATATCCATTGTAAGAACTCATTGAAACTTTATATATTTGTATGCTTTACCTTAAAAGGATCATTTTTGAAGCATACGTGAAAGAAGTCCTCTTTATAATGATAATAAACTCCAAGCGCTACTCTAAAGCTAAGAGCAAGGTACCAGCTTATTCATGAGCACCGCGTCGTATAAGAGGAGATCCGAGTCCGGTTGTCAGAGAGACCAGAGAGAGGAGGCAGAACAGCTGTTACGGCGGGTTTCTTTGAGGACGAACAGGCTTCGAAGGCGGAAGATCGGATGGATTAGGGTAGGAATTCTTGAAGAGGGGACTTCAATTTGAATGGAAAGCCTGTGGGATTCTGAGGCAGATGACAGTGGGTGAGTGGCGGTATTGGTGGAGGAACTGAGAATATGCGGAATTCAAGGAAAAATTAGTTCCAGAGTCGAAGTGCAGTGTGCAATATGGATCGATTGGAGAACGTGAAGCGAGTAGTGACTGGGGGATGGAAGAGAGATAGAAGGAGGATCGCGTAGAGCGGAGTGGCTGGATGGTGAAGAGTTCTCAAAGGTACTTTGCTGGGAGTATTGTAGGAAAATGTAGGTTAGCGATAGGACTTTGAAGCGCTTCACATAATTGTATCTTACGTAATAAAGCTAATAACCGACGCACCTTGATATTGTATTAGAAAGAGGTTTTTTAAGTTGCTATGAAATATAACATTAAATAACAGAATCTTTGCCCGTGCGCTGGTTGTGCCAGTCCCAAGCCTATTAAAGGAAAAGGGCGACACTAATTATCTTAGTTTTGAAACAGGGTCGTTAAGCAGCAACAACTGCAACAATACGAAGGACAATCAACTGCTTAGCTTGTGTGAATAGGCGTTATCAACTCAGACAATCTTTTCTATCCTACAGTGGTCTCTAAAAGCTATTAAACGCATTTCAGGATGTAATCTCTAAGAAGAATTATAGGCACGCTATAAGATTTAGGCTTACTAAATACTTACAGTAAACAGGGTAAGGCCATGACATCCCACTTTCTGTGTAGTTCGGAGCATTAGCTGCACAGTCCGTAGGAACATAAACTGGCGAATTGAAGAAAATATGGAATGCATATCGATCAACATTTGGTGAACGGGCTTCGACAATGATGTAAGATGATGCACTCGTGTTTGTAGTTAAACCTGGGTAACTGGTTATGTTCTGACTGTGATTGGAAAACAGTGTCCAGTAAAACGACGGAGACAAGGGCGAAGGTTGCAAAGGGATTGAGGGTCCTCCGTAGGAGACGTTGGTCCATATTATGACGTCTTCTCCAGAAATAAATTCCGTTTCATTGGAATTTGCGTATCCGCTGGAATCTAAAAATAGAACAGCGGTTATTAGGCGAAGTAGCTAGATAGCGATTAGTACATTCGTTATAAGGAGACCGTGAATCAAATTAAGTGTAAGAGCATTGCCCATTTTGCTTCTGCAACATCGGCTGATGTATTAGGCCTATGTTAACGAGAAACGATTTAAAGTTGGCTAAGGTCTAATAATGAGGCTTAAACCACTGACTGAATGACTGACTGACTGACTGACTGACTGACTGACTGACTGATTGGACTGACTGACTTGCTCACTCACTCACTGTCGCTCACTCCCTCACTCACTCACTCCCTCGCTCACTCACTCAATCTCTCGCTCACTTGCTCACTCCCTCGCTCGCTCACTTACTCCCTCGCTCACTTACTCACTCACCTACTCAGAACATTTATTTAGTGCCTCATCACATTTACTCAGATGTGTTCTCAGTCAGCCGAGACTTGGCAAAAGGGAATGCTCCTCAAGTATTGTGGATAGGTGCATGAGGCGTTAGGGACTATGACACGCATAGTTAGAGTGAAGATATACACGTACTATGCCAACCATATTTTTAAATGATTTTAGATAACGGTTCTCTTAGTCTTAATTCTGTCCAGCAACATATACTATTCATATTCTAACGATCTTTAGAAGCAGAATATCTAACAGAGCTGCCTACCAACGATGACCAGAAATGCACTGGATTGGTCTCCTTGTCCAGTTCCCTCAGCGCAAGTGTAGCATCCACCAAGAGACAGCACTGCATCGAATACGACTAAATTGCACACGAATCCACCTGATTTCTCTGTTCTGTAATGGGACGTGTAGTTGTTATCGATATCGCAATTGTTCACAGTTAGAGATATACCACTGGCAGTGTTGCAATCGGTTGTATATAACCACGTAATGGCATCCGTAACATTGCTAGAACAGTTGAAGACAGTTTGACCACCAACACTCGTAGCCACCTTCAACGGTCTCTGAATCAAGGTTCCACTGACGCCTATGCAACAAATGACGATGGTTAATAAGGTTAATAGCAACGTCTTAACAGCTTTTTCTCATCTCATATAAGGCCAGTGTTCTTGAATAGTGGACCCAACAGCACAGCGACAGAACGCTAAGACTTTACATCAGAGAACCCCCAAAAGTGATTCATAAATATTTGGATTTCTTCAGGGTGAGAATTTTCGGGCTTGGAGGTTCAACCCCCTAATCCTTCTTATGACCCAAGTTAAGACTTCATTGCACACCCTGGGGGTCGTTTTCAACCCCTCAGCTGTGCCAGTGTGATTATACTGTGCATATAATTTAGCATTTTCTTTCACAAATCACTTTGTGGATTTATTGCGAGTTTTGTGTCATCACTTTACGGAGTTTAAGCTTTCTATTGCATTTATGAACTTTCTCAGTTTGCAAAATAGGGATAAAATAATCAACTCCACATGGATCAGACTCATCAAAGTCTACCCCCAGTTTTTTTCTACATCTCTCACACTGGATTTCTTATGCTGCTGTTCCCTATGTTCAAATTCATTAATGGCTGATAAGTCCATTATATCCAATGCTGTTAAAAAAGTTAAGGAAGATGCTTTAGTGACACATTCTGCCAAAGGTGTGTCCTACATAAAACAAGTCCTAACAAGGTCCTACCTAAAACTGTGATCATGATTGCTAAATAACTTAACTGACAAATCTAGCGATAAACAACAAACCTGAATAGAAACATATAATATCAGCTTTGCTCCGAATGACCTTACAGGCATCGACCATGCTTTTCCAATGGATTACGATTCTCAACTACCTTTCCACTTATAGCCACCGTAGATTGATGCCGTGTGCATTGTTATAAAGGCGCTATAGAAGTCATTACATTATATTAGTATTTTATTCGTATCTAGGCTTTGGACTGGCACTATCCATATCCTACGCCGATGGAGGCGTAGGTAGCGCCAGAGTAGTAGTGTGCCAGCAGTAATAGCACTAGTGATGGTGGTAGTAGTAGTAGAAGTAGTAGTAGCAGTAGTAGTATCATCATTATCGTCATAATCGTCGTCATTACTCTTTAACTACTGTCGCCATAATATTTTAGCTGACTCATTTGAAAGAGGGGCGGAGGCGCCCATTCCCTCGAGGGGTGCTATATAAAGCCTGAATTTGGCACGAAACATCGTGAACTGAAAGTCGGCATGCAACGCAAACACTGAGATTAATGAGGGCGCTATACCAATTCTATCATTATGTTAATAAACATCAGCATAAAGCAGAGATTGGCTTCTCCTGGTTCTCCTACTGATTGTGATTTTTTATTGCAATTTTACTCGAAGTGACCATCGACATATGCCTTGGGGGTAATGTTAATTTCGCTATTGAAGTCACTAGACCTACCAACAGTCTCTTCCTTGTTTGCCGATTGGTTAGAGCGCTAGACTTCTAACGCGGAGAGTATCAGTTCGATTCTCCACAGAGAAGGTTATTGTGCAGAGACATTTAGCAAACCCTTATAATAATCGCTCAGAATCATGATCTGGTGCTTATCCATTGGATAGTGGCAAATAATAATTAAGGAAATAGGCCTGCTAATAACTTCTTGAAAAGGAACGCTTACAATAGAAAAAACCATAACCATTATTTTTATTGTTTATACCACTATACAGAGCATTAATCAGTTACGTGCATTTCAGTAGACATCTCACAGCACAAACAAAGAACAAGGACAACCCAAAAGGGACCAAGGTCCCCCTACTTAAGGCCCCTGTGCATCACCACGTAATAATTATACGCGGTTTGCTGACAGCTGATGAAGCAATTTTTCATGACAAATTAGGTACAACGTTTGTTAAAGCAAAGTATGGGAATCGCCCTGCATGATGCATCTACTCGCTTGCTCAAGACGTTTCTATTTCCACGGGGCTCATGCACTAGTTTATACTGCAAGAGGCGCCTTATAAATTACTAGATACGATACGATGAGGCCAAAGAACAAAAAGTGGAGTCACAAATCGGAGTCCATCGTAAAGACAAGAGAAAATATAAGCTGTCATGGTACAAGAAAGAAAACAATAAAGCTTTATGATTACAGAGAATTAACCTTGTATCATCATTGTTAGCAATCAAATTCCAAAATTATGAAATAGTAAGAGTCAAGTATTATATTAGTTATGGTTCATTAAATAAGCACGCATTTTTGATTTAAATATCGATGAATTATATACATGGTGCAGTTCATGTGGTATTCCATTGCAAAGACCAGATCAATTACATTTGATGGAGAACAATCTTAAGTTGGTCCTTGCATATTCACATCATTCTGTATGATTCATGTGCCCTAGTGTTGTACGAGCGGATATTAGTAGTTTTACAGAAATAATCACTAATAAACCTGGCAACAACCCATGTTCAAGACGATACATAAATTCACCAACCTGGAGTTTTTTAATTTGATCAAAATGTAAACGTGTATTCGAATGTCTCAATGCTGCATTTACAGAGTCTATACTAACTAGCATTTCTTGCCTATTTTGCAAACAAAAAGCTTAGTTATTATACTATAAAATAATTAGGGTAGGCCATTTACCTGATATGAAGAAAATACTCAGCGTAAAAAATTTCAGAATTTCTTTACTCGCCATTGTTTCTGCGCATATCACGATTTACTTCTTACACACATGACTGTGTCAGGCCTAGACCAAGTTGTTGATACCTATATAAGACCAAAGTGTGGGCCCCGATGACACATCTGTTTAAGGAGAAAAGTCCTTGACCCAGCTTCACAATAACTCTGGGCTGTATAGTTCTACACGCGGCTAAATAAATCGTAAGCATGAGTGGGTTTTGTCACGTACACCACACACCACCTGAAATCATGTAGGCTACGAAAGTATGCCAAATATCATGAACATGGGCAAACGGCTGATTGTAACCATTCGCAAGTGACGTTAAAGCATTGAAGCCGATGACGAGAGAATAGTTTACATTGTCATAAACTTTTTGTACTTGTAAATAGTGGACCTACCTAAAGAAAATGTAATGACGTACTCGAGATTTTAATATACTTACCTAATAACAACACCTAAATGAACATCACAAGTTTGTACCCTGTGTAGGACCACATACCTGAATATTTATACAGGGCCTTAAGAAACATTCAAAGTAGCCGGAGATTTATTCAACTCAGTTATCTGCAAAGGCTCAATATGTAATGATCTGAAGTTGTCTCGATTGTTTTTCTTGGCGAAACAATGAGCTCTTCAGTCGAAGAATAATTATTCTATGAGATGCAAGAGATAGAACGATGTGAAATTATTTGCTCGAATCACTGAGCGGTAACGTGTGAAAAGGCCTTGTAATAGGCCCTCTGAGGCTGCAGTGCTTAGACACAGTCGATCTAGCTGAGTAAATCCTACACTGATTGTCACGACTAACGTCTGACAGCTCGTACGTGAGTCGAACGACAGCGATGCTGTGACCCTGATACCGGTCATCGAGCACATCCGAAGGACGAAGCGGAGCGTTACATCACCAACCTGGGCTCGAATGAGGGCGATGACCCTCAACGCACCGACACTAATTGATCGAGAATACTATGTCATCCAGCAGTCTACGCGCTCGGCTGCACATGTCAATATCCTTGAGGCTGAGCGAAGCGATGTCACTGGATGGCACGAGATCCCCTACCCCGCAGGTGGAGGACATCAGAGGAATGTCAGTTGCCTACCTGTTGTCAGTCACCTCGTCATCATGAAGGTCTTCCCCAGCGGGGCTCACATGAATGGCGGAGAGAGGATCTCCTCCAGCAAACCCGGCTACGAATAGACATTCGAGCAAGATCTGCCGTCCACAGCCGAGAGGGGAGGGGCTGAGGGCGCTGGATAAGCAGCAACTGGAGAGGTGAAAGCAGGATTCGGTCGGTGGACTTGAGAGGATCGAGATCATGACGGGCGTAGAGAAGGGGAACGGAGCAACAGGGACAAGGGATCTGAGCGGTCGACAAGAACAAGGAACAGACACTTCTTTAACTTTTCTACTTACGTTTACTTTAATCAATTACCCATTAACGTGTTATCAAACTTCTGAAAAATCCAACCGAGTCGAGAATCAGTCAAGCACCTAGGCCGAGAAGTAACACGTAAGTCCGTGCAGTTCAACCTTTTGACACCGTGGGCCACCGAAACAATAATTCTTGAGCCGAGGGCCGCCCCAGTAAACTCAAAAGCAACGACTAAAATTTTTTGAAAATTACTGACTTTATTAATATTTATTATGGCACTGATTATGTACTAATCAGTTAATTATAATAGCATGTAGAGTCCATGTATGGCGTGCTTAATAATAGTTCGGCGCCAAACAGTATATCAATAAACGTTCAAGCAAGTTGTTAGTGAGATATTTGGCTTTGAATTCGTCTTGCAATTTTTTATTTGCGGTTGGTATTCAGCTCGGGCGGGCCATTTAAAATCCGCGGGCCGCGTGTTGGACAGCACGGACGTAAAGCTTGTGCAGGTAATCTGTGACACTGATTCATCCACTACTCTGCCCTTCAGTCTTTCTCATTCTAAAGGAACCCGCCTCGTCGTCAGTCTGTGGCCGACCTACGCCTAACCAATACTGGCCGGTGGTAGCCTAAAGTTTGCCTGTGGCCCAGCAGCGCAGTAGTCAGGCGTCTCCTGCCCGTGGCTGGCCTGCAGCCCGAGGCCGATGCCAGCTCGATGCCAGCAACTATACCAGCCCGATGCAAGCACCGACGCCAGCCTGATGCCGAGCCCGATGCCAGACCGATGCGGATGCCAGACTCTTGCAGAGTTGTCCACGCCTTATTTATCCAGTGGCTATCCCATTCTCTTTGAGGATGAGCTGCTGAGTATTATCCATAGAGCCCTGCGCCGACGTCATAGTGTCGGCGGCGGCGCGCCGGTCATTTTTGGTCGGCGGTGGCGGCGCGCCGACGAACAAAAATCGGCGGCGGAGGCGCCCACAAAATGTCGGCGTCGGCGCGGCGCGGCGAGCCCTAGTCAGAAACATGAGTCACCATGGGTATCCGCAGGAATTTTTCCGGAGGGGGAAAAATTTTCTAAGGGGCTAAATTTTTCCAGGGGGCAAAGTGACGTTTTTGCATGGAAAATCTATTCACAAATCCAGGGGCAAATCCCCCTTCCCCTCCTCCGGACGCCCATGTGAGTCACTATGAGAGTTGAACAACCGTTGGTCCTGTGATCAGTCAAAGGGCCAAGTTCTCTACAGCCACTCCATCACACTGACGCTCAACTACATATAAAAGGACTGAAAGAGAAGACACCTTCAGACATTTACCTTACAAATATGAACATCCTTAATTACACTGCACATCTGTATAGGTATTGGCAAATTGTAATCAGATGAAGCAACATGCATTTGCATATTGCACGAATACACTTGCATATGCACTGATACGGTGTAGGCCTACACACCAAGTCACGTGGCAGATGCTGGATGACAGTATCCTCCCGGTAAGAGAGGCTGCTGAAGCCAGGAAGTGATATACGTTTTCCTATGGTAATACACTGGCCGAGTGACCTCACTCCTGTTAATTTTTCAATGAATTTATCAGTTGGTCTGCTGCCCGTTTGAATTGGTGCCACACCATTTAAAGTTTCCACATATAGACCATTGTTTGTTTCAGACTAAACTGAAAAAGACCATTCTTGATACTATACGAACTAAGTCAAAACCTGTGTCAACTGATACTGTTTACCTGAGTCGATTCCAGCCAAAAGTATTAATCAATTATACCTTCCGTTCTGCAGGATTATTACTTAAATGGCATATCTTGATATTAATAGCTCTCATAAACGCCTCTAATCTTACAACATTAAGCCAAAAATTTACACCATTGTAATAAGACCACATACATTAAAGACAACAATCAATAAGTTATAGCTATTCAACATGAAGGTAACGAATGAGGGAATACTGTAGTACTGTAATACACATACAAAGACATGCATTGCATATTGCTTTTGTTGTCAAGGTATTAAGGAAATGGCAAAAGGAACAGGTGTATCAAAACAATGGTTACTTGTAACAAGATATTGCTTGAAATGACCGAGTGTATCATGGCACAAAGACAAAATCATCAAAGTATAACGAAAACGAATTTAGTCAGGAAGACAATGCATTCTTGGTGTCAAGATAAAGACCACAATGTTCACTCTTTATCTTCTTCATCAACACACGAGTTCCTACCAATCAAAGTGCCATTTCTGAGAATAGTTTGCTTATCTTTGCAATATCATGCAAAACATGAAAAATGCAACAATAACAATTAAGCATATCAGACTGGCATCGGCGGCGCGCCGACAGATTGTCGGCGGCAGCGCGCCGACAAAAAAAATCGGCGGCGGCGGCGCCCACGAAATGTCGGCGGCGGCGGCGCGGCGCGGCCGGCGCAGGGCTCTAATTATCCATGCTTTCAGTGCTGTACTTAATAATAATAATAATAATAATAATAATAATAATAATAATAATAATAATAATAATAATAATAATAATAATTATCTGACACCTGAGGGATCCTATATACCTCGGGTAAAAAAAAAAAAAATAATAATAATAACAATAATAATAATAATAATAATAATAATAATAATAATAATAATAATAATAATAATAATAATAATAATAATAATATAATAATAATAATAATAATAATATAATAATAATAATAACAATAATAATAATAATAATAATAATACTAATATCTTCGTTTATTAATTCAAACTGACAAGTACGCAGTAAGATTACATCATATTGTAGTAACAGACGATAAGTTTTACAGGAGTCGAATATAACTGTATGGCAGCTATGCAAGGCGCCCACCTGTGCTACCGCTCATTTACAATCGCCACCTAAGGAATGAAGGCTGAGTTAACCTTTTTCGGCTAGCGGGTATCGAACCCGCGTCCTTCTGATATTCGTGAGAGCGTTTCAGCCATCTCCCCGCCCCTTACTAGGTCGTCTGAGGCATCAGCTAATTCTAGTGGCAGCATGTGTACTTGGACTTCGCTTGTGCTCGCAGCAGAGGCCAAGAAGGCAGAAAGTGCCAGCGTAGCAGCACATTATTATTATTATTATTTCTATTTTTTTTTTAATTTTTTGCCCCGAGGTATACAGGATTCCTCAGGGACTTGAATATTAACTAATATGGAAAATAAAGTGTCCAGAATGGCTTTATTCATATAATTGTTATTATTATTATAATTATTATTATTATTATTATTATTATTATTATTATTATTATTATTATTATTATTATTATTATTATTATTATTATTATTATTATTATTATTATTATTATTATTATTATTATTATTATTATTATTATTATTATTAGTAGTAGTAGTAGTAGTAGTAGTAGTAGTAGTAGTAGTAGTAGTAGTAGTAGTAGTCCGTCGCCTGAGAATTATAGTGTTCTATCTGCATTTTTGTTTACTTTTGACTTAAGCACACATTCCGACACAGGGTAATTTGTTCTATCTTCGTACAAAATCGCGTTTGTTGAAATGGTGCCTTTGCTGGGAAAAGAACAGAATTATTTTATTCTATTTGCATATTCTTACTAATCGATTGGGATTACAATATTCTATGTGAACCACCCAATTATATTTCAAAGATTTAATCACGTGAATATTATAGAACAAATTGTGTTCATGATTATAGCCCAGGATTATTTTGTTCTATAATGGTCACGTGGTCTGAACGGCAAATTGTGATTGGCTTATGATTGCATATAGAACATTATTATAGTAAGCGCATTCCGTTACAGGCGGATATTATTAGGCTACATAAACAGACAAAATGGAAAGATCAAATCGACAAATAAAAATTAACTCAAGATAGGAAGCAGATTTTCACTAAAGTTTATAACAGGAAGTAAATTAGAGCACTTTTCTGCCGGTGAATGAAATTAGAAGTGATAGCGTATATATATAGAATTTTTAAATAACAATTATTCCTGTCGTCGGACTAACAGGCCTCGTGGTGTTATGATTAGGCCTTATAATTAGACATTTAGACATCGATATAGTGCATATAGCAGTTGATTTTCCAGAATTTCTTCAGATGTGCCGTGACACTTCAAACCATAATACTTTCCGTGCTATTAATGAAATTAAGACATTTTTAAAGATCGGAGTTTACTGAAAATGTGGACTCTAACAGTTATAATGTTCCATGTGATGATGAATCATAATAACAGTTAACAGTACGTAGCTGTTTCCGTAATATTTTGTTCTATTTGAACAGATTCCACAAATCGCCTTCAAATAATGCTTTCTTATGCTAGAATCTTCAATCGTTGTGATTATTAAAAGTTGCATATGGCCACATAAATATTTTCTAAACATTCTTTCTCTATTTTGTCCCACCAAAGAGTTTTCAATACTAAATTCTAAGGCACCAAACTTTCTTTTTCAATTTTCTCGATTACGCCAAAATTGCGCATAGAACAGTCTAATTCTCAGGCGACGAGTAGTATTCTGCTTCTTCAAAATGATATATCCGTGTGGTTAAGAGGAATAGGATGCATAAACACCAAACGGCTGCAGCACCTCAGCTGAAAATAGTTCCGCACATGAAACAATCTTACTTCGCTCTTTTCTTTAACACCCGTGCAGTACAAGACTTAGCTTTGCGAGTGATCTACCTAAGTAGTAAGTAAGTAAGTAGTCTTTATTAGCCGGAGACAAACGCCTGCGCTTTGACAATGCATACATTAGTTAATAAGTAGCACAATGCCAGTAGGAAAAGAAATCGATGTAATATTATAAGTCAAGGTAAAAGGTTTTTCCCATACTCGTTTTTCGAGCGTAGGACCCGGTGCTGATCACCGGTGTTCAGCCATCAGCCCTTAAGTGGCATTGCCATAAAACGGCGGTAGGTGGCCAGGTCTTTCCGCCGAACTCAATGTTACCTGCGCAGTAAAACTGCTACTTATTTTACTGCTGCCCTCTAGGAAGTAGAAGGCTGAGTTGACCTTTGTGGGGCTAGCGGGTTTCGAACCCGCTTCCTTCTGCTCTTCGTGCCAGTGTTACCAATCAGCTATCGCCCCGCCCCTTATTTTATAAGTAGTCTTTCTAAATATACAGTCATAACTATAGATCTAACACTAACAGCATAAAGCTTTACACAGGTCTGCGATAAGAAATAGAACCAAGGCTATATATCGGAATATTAATTAAAACTAGCAAAATCAAAAATTTTATATTTGTACAGCGAGCGACGAAGAATTTTTAATGCAACAGTGATTGAACGTATGGTATTACGATCAGCTGCTAACAAATATTAGGCCTACTGTAAATCGATAGCAACTATATTTGAGATTATTTGTACCAAGAGTTTCTAATCAGAAAATCTTTACATTCATCTACAGCTGATTCATTGCGCACTCAATACGAATCATTTTTTTACTAGGTTAGCGTCAATAGCATAGAATCTGACAAAGGTATTGTTTCCAACATGAATAAGAAAACGTTAGCTGTTGATATATATATTTGCACGAGAATACATATCGGTTTCAATGACGAGTTGCATGGCTTCACTACGCATTCACAGAGGTTGTGGCACAAGTTGAAATCGTTTGGAATTTAACGCTGTGCAAACAAATAATTATAGTATAAGTTTTCAGTAAAGCCGTAACGAATTCTAAGTTTATAGCCTTACGACTGAACAAGAGAGTTTTATTGAAACTGTTTCATGCTGATCCTAGTCTGAAACTGAACCAGTTGTATACCATTGCCATTACCGAAGATTTCCAACGTAGCACAATGTTGTCTACCGACTTGATCTCGGACTAATTACCAGTCACCGAAACTATACAATAATACAATACAATACAACTGTATTTCATACTGTTCTCTTTCCAAAGTTAAAAAGTGCATGACAGAACATCGATGGCTCTGAGTAATTGTGCGCGAAGGACTTTACTCAAGCGTTTGAGTGGAGGCTCGAATAGGGCCTACACGTTGCGACGGCGAAATCCCCGATGCAGTTTTAGTTAGGCGCTTAAATATTTCGGAGAATTACATTCCACACATCATTATAACAATAACATAAATACGCTTTCGCAAATGCCATGACATGTTCCAAAATGAAAAAATTACAGATACACTAGTAAATTAACAAACAAAGTTTTCTTTAAAAATTACTAGTGAATTCTTAATAATTTGAAAACAAAAACCCCGATTTCGGGAGATTTTCCAATGTTAGGGGCCTACATTAGCTGAAATTACTGAATCTTGAATGAGTTTTACTCTGACTCAGTTTCAAAAGATCGAATAGGCCTAAGTGGACATCCAGTATTTTAAGTGTCAATTAGAAAACACATAAGACATTTAGACAATAGCCAATATTTTGTATAGACTGATAGTCTAAAGGTGTAAACCATTATAGGGTCTACATGATACCAGATCTCTGCAAATAGTTCAGAACTGCAATACAGCTTTAATTTGATAATATCTTCTTTACAAAGTTCAAAAGTGCTCAATGAAGCCAAGCAACGTCAAGAATAACAACACTGTAACAAGACTGGATGAGGCAAGTATCCTAACTATAAGCTTAGAGCGAAAGATAATCCAAGTGAGAGATCTTCGAGGAGGAGGAGTTAGAGAGGCTTGCCCATAGAGGTGTTTTTTTACTGCTAATGAACTGCTAATGAATGTCTTATCTGTATCTTACCACAGTTTAACAAAGTATTTGTTTTGTTTTTACTAGTGATTTTTAATCTTGAAAGACTTAGCACGAAGTACTGTGGCAGTAAAATAACCAGCAGAATTGTCTTATTCTTTTTACGGCGGAGTCTTTACCTTCATGTCCGGTAGCCTTTCCTTAGACCATGGAAATCTGTTCAGTGTATTGTACCACAGAAATCCAGTGAAGATTTAAATATAAAGCTGTCGTGATGGCTAGGCCTACTACGATCCTTTGGGGAACGAAACTTCTCAGATTGACTGAAATTGTCACATTGCAGAAAAAAGATACAAAATTTCATAAGATAACAGTTTTCTTTTATTCTAAAAAGTGGAAATTTGTCTTTTGATATCTTCACCGTCGTCAACATATTTTTGGATAATACCATAAATTGCCTAAAGCGGAGTTAAATAAAGTACACAAAGACACGAAATTGATTTTTTTTGCAAAGCCGATCGTGTGATTAATTAGGATTAATTACAATTAACATTAACAACACTCACAAAACTATGCATTTCTTAAGCGCTAAGATGTGCTAAGCCATTGAAACCAACTGTTTCACAAGTCTTCAATAGCAAAAACTGATTCTAGGACTTTCTGCTTTCTGTCATCCTTCATTAAATAGCAAATATCGACTGATACTTTGTGTCCTATTTTTTACTTAGTTTATTTTCTATTTTCATTATTACAACTTTAGTAATGAAGACAGCGTGGAAATACCCATATATGCAATATCTTTTGCCTATGCTGCATCTTGCTTCACAGTCTTCTCTGAACTTACCCAAAACTTGAAACCACAAATCCCACCCTGTTCTTCAGGATACTAAAGATAAGAGAAAGGTAATCACGGTGTCTTACCGCCCATTGAAGTGGCTAAAAATAAAACAAAAATTTGTAAAAGTGTCAAGTTTTATAAATGACTAAGCATCCAGAGGTTGACTATAAAAACACCTGCAAAGTTGAGGGATGTAAGATTTACGGTTATTTCTGTAATCTTATGTATTACACACTAACTTCAGTCAGACATCAGACAATGTGTACTGCCTTGGATTTAATTGAAATCAAAATTTTCCGGGCTTGGCAATATCTAAGTACCCCGTCTCGTAACACAGTCAGCCCTGTAACAGTAACACGGTAGCTAAAATTACTTGGGCCTTGGTAGGCCTGCACGTCTGGAGTGCGTATATCTGCAACGGTGATGTGGAAGGTTATAATGCCAAATGCGGACAAACGCGGACAAGAGATTTGAAGGGTCGAAAGTAGATAACTTTGCAGACGTCCTTCATGGATGTACCCACAGTAACTTTGCCAAACTAAGAGAAACCTAAATTGAAAAGACTGAACTCTCATCATTGGCTTATGTCAGTGTGGACTGACAACTGAAATAACTCAGTTAAGGTATCTGTCATATTTTTAGCTGAAGAGTGACATTAACACTTCTCTGATTTACAAAAAAATAAAGCAACTTAAACAGCACCTCAATTGCTACCTACTCCACGTCCTGATCCCATCTCTGATTCATCAGCTCATAAGCATTGTAGCCTTCTTGCAAGATCACTCACACGTCGTTTTCAATCCTCCATCTCCTCTTGATAATCTTCTGTCTTTCTATAACACCATTATCTCTCTCTTTGCTCCTTGACAAATACGCTCCAATATTTACCAAATCTGGCTATCACTCTAATAACCCTTGGTATAATTCCTATCTCCAGGCATTCAAAACTTTTCGTCGACGCCTTGAGCGCTCATAAACGCGCCAGTGATCCTCAACTGCTCTCTGGTCTAAAAGCTGCCACAAATAAAGAGGCTGTACAGTAAGCTTACACCTCATTGGTTCATTCCCGATTCCCTAATCCTCACCTTCTCTGGAAACCACACACCAGCACCTCAATTGGAACTCCTCCAGTCCACTTTCAAACTCTCATCAATCTTTTTCAATAGGTGTGTCGTTTTGTTCTTTCTTTTCGGGAAAAATTGCTACCCTCCGTCTCTCTCTTCAATCACTCGTAATCACTCCTTTCCAAAACCACCAACGATTCCCCCAGAACGCATAGTCCTGTCCCCTGGACCAATGACCAACTGACTTCCAATTCACTCCTTAACCTACACCAGTCTGGTTTTACCAAGCGTCATTCAGCTTATTACGATTTGGATTAGAAATGTGAATTTATCAAACAAACCACGGATTTAAGTAATTCTCACCAAACAAGGCTTGTTACGGTGAAGTGAGAGGATAGCCAAAAGTTACATAACGAGCGAAAAAGAAATCAGACTAAAAATATGAAAGAAAGTTATGATGCACAGAAAGGGTTTTAGTGAGAATAAAACAGAATGTGAGCGCTTGGTATTGGTGAAGCCTTAAGATGCGACATAAGAAGCTTGAGAAAGTATGGGACGTTTAATTCCAGCTTGGTTCAGTTTTAAATGTTGCAATAGACTGTACACTATTTTCAGGAATCAATGTTTTAGATGGACCATGGTCAATAATATACGAACGCTGTTAAGTATTAACTGTTGACTACTAAACAATAAGTGCAAACTGATAGATAAGTAACACAAAAATTGCAACGCTGGTTTGCGATAATCTCAAATGGCAAGACGTTTGATGATTTTTAAAAGCAAAATTAACGTCGTCACTGTGTCAATTAAGACTAAATTAAGGAACCATAGAACACTTTGAGAAAGTGTTGCTATGAATATTAAAATAGAGTAAAGTAGACGATTCAAGCAAAAGTCACGTGTTTTCTTCGCCTTTGCACTTACCGCATTCGGAAACATCAGTATCAATGTCCATTTCGTAAGTAGCACCTCTAATTGTGTTCGAGGCAACGCATTCATAAGATCCTTCGTGTACAATTGTAGCAGTTGTTCTTTCAGAGATGACTGAACCGGTGGATAAGTCGAACCATTTATAAGTTGGTGATGGAGAACCATTTGCATTGCACCTCAGCTCCATAGGTAGAGTCGCGCACGGATTCTGGATTCCCGAAATGGACATAGCAAAAGGCGCATCTGTTGTGAAATAAATAAATAAATGGGCGGATCTGTTGTGAAATAGGCCTAAGCATAATAACAAGTTGCGGAACTTGAAACTATCCAAGCTCTTAATTGGAAATACTGATTCAACGAATATAATTATTCGTTCTCTTGTAAATTCTATGTTCAACCGTTTCCTCCATAGCACACATCTAACTCATGGGTTCCCAACCTCTTCTATGCCTCGCACCCCTTGGAAATATTTGATTAGCGCTCGCACCCCCTACAAAAGTCATATCACATTTGAAGATGACTAAGACACATTTCTATTTTTTTAACCACAGACTGAACCACATACACTCACACAGTACTGTGGGTGAACAAACTGAACTAAAAATGAGCTTTTAACTCAGTGCATAAAATGCACATATAAATTCATAACGCTACAAAAAAGCGCTGGGGTTTTTGCAAGTCATCATTTCCTGTTGTGCAAATGAAACCAAAGCGCACATGTATACTCATCATTCCATTTCCTTCGTTTTGACATGATGAAAAATGAAGGGTTAATCTGCGAACGAGAAAGAGAAAAATATGAGCTAATTTACTTGTTCATAAAGTCCGTTTTGACAAATTTTCCTACTCATTGCTTCTTTCAAAATATAATGTCAATATGACATTGCACTCAAAGCAAAAATAATGACCTACAAATGCCGGCACTGCAAGACACCGGTTGCACTACGATACAAATACTGCTCAGTAAGTATACACATTACACACATGCACGCACAATAATATTATTACATTTATTAATATCAAGTTCTGTTATAATAAAATAAATGTGACCTCACCTTCAATGCAAACAATTTTTTTAACGAGTTAATTTCGTGACATTTGTATAAACATGATGGATTATCTATCAGCCGATAAAAAAATTTACCTAGTCTTTCTCGCACCCCCTGAAATGCCATCTCGGGCACCCCTGGTTGGGAACCCCAGATCTACGCCGATTTTCTTTCCGTTATTTTAAAACTCTTTATTTCAAGAGGATATTTTAAGGGCCTTACATAAAAAGGCCCGGCATCAGTTAGCACTTCCGAATGGTTCAGGACGGTAATATCAAATTACAATTTAATTGTGTTGTAAACAGTGTGTCCTACGAAGATAGCATAGAAATCATGTTGGCACAAGAGCCAGAGTGAAACACAAAAGCAAGGGCTAGCTTTGAGAAAGGCATGACAAAAGGTATTGTTCCAAGTTAAGTGTTTGTAATGCAAATACACAGCCAGGTGGAGCTAATAACTATAAAGAACTAGGCCTATTATATTGAAAGACTGAGATATGTTGTGCCTCAAAGTATATTGCTTTGAGAAGAAATAAAAGTAGGTATTTTCAGAGATTGCAGTTAAAACAAATCTCAGAATTGTTCAGTTTCAAACAAAAGAGAACTCCTGATGAGCATCTTTGCAAGATTGACCAACAAGAGAAATGCGGAGGTTTGGGTTAGGATAAATCTGGATCATTCTGTTTTAGACATACAATAGGTTAACTCAAATGGATTAGCAAGAAGCAATAAGGATCTAGATACCCATTGTGTAAACTCATTGAAACTTTAAATGTTTCCATGCTTTACCTAAAAAGGATAATTTTTTCAAGCATACATACAAGAAGTCCACTTTATAACGATAATAAACTTCAAAAGTCTAAAGCTATGCGCAGGGTACCAGTTTATTCATGAGCGCTGCGTGGTATCAGAGGAGGTCCAAGTCCGGTTGCCAGAGAGATCTGAGAGAGGAGGCAGAACAGCTGCTTCGGCGAGTTTCCTTGAGGAAGAGAACCATTCGAAGGCAGAGGATCGGATGGATTAGGGTAGGAATTCTTGAAGAGGGGACTTCAAAATGAATGGAAAGCCCCTTGGATTCTGAGGCCGATGACAGCGGATGAGTGGCGGTATTGGTGGAGGAACGGAGAATATGCGGAATTCGGGGGAAAGTTACTTCCAAAGTTGAGGTGCAGTGTGGAATATCGATCTGTTGGAGAACGTGAGGCGAGTAGTGACTGCGGGACGTCAGAGATAGAAGGAGGATCGGGTAGAGCGGCGTGGCTGGATGGTGAAAGGTTCTCAAGGGTACTTTGCTGGGAGTATTGTAGGTAAATGTAGGTTAGCGACAGGACTTTGAATTGCACCACATAATTGTATCTTACGTAATAAAGCTACCAACCGACACACCTTTTTATTGTATTATAAAGAGGTTTATCAATTTGCTAAGAAATATAACATTATAGGTAACAGAGTCTTTTCGTGCTCTGGTGGTGCCAGTCCCAAGCCTGTATAAAGGAAAGTGCGACACTACTTATCTTAGTTATGAAACAGGGTCATTAAGCAGCAACAAACACCACAATACAACGGACAATCAACTGATTAGCTTGTGGGAATAGGCGTTATCAACTCATGCACTCTTTTCTATCCTGCAGTAGACTTTATAAGCTATTAAACACATTTGAGGATGTAATCTCTAAAAAGAACTATTGGTAGGGGAGACTGGGGATGAAAGTAACAAATTTCGAATTTCACAAGTTTTGGGGAATTTAGAACAAGAAAAACTGTAATCTTTTTGCATCAAGCTATGGCCTAACATGTTGGCTATATAATGGAAAAGTATTAAATGCTTCATACAACAAATATAGCCAAGACTATCAAAATAGTGAGCGTCGTCGGGTGTTACAACTTACCCCAGTGTCGGGGTAACTTGTAACATGAGCAGGGGCATGTTGTAACGATATTGGGGTCTCAGGGCTGGAGTTTATGGGAGGTATGCGGTGGAAAGGATAGCATAACGATACCATTTTCTGTAGCATAGTCAGTAGCATCGATAGAGATATGTCACGAGTGATTGTCCAAAAGCAATAGCACAGGTCTTTCGTTTGAGGCTTTACAATAATATTTCACAAGGTGAAAATAATAAACTGACAACAACTCTTCCTCCTTCATCTAACCTGATTTACTCGCTGCACCAGCACACCCTACTGGTTCATCTCTAATGAAATGGTCATACAAATTAGCTCTAAGAAAGATGAATAGAGGATGTGTTTCGTTTCCAATAGCATTCACTGCAAGTGCAACAGTAACTAGGCCTATGGCGTACCTCGTTCGCCTGAAGTTATCGCACAAAGTTGCTTCAACCCCTTTCTGCTACAACATTTTGAAGGCTTCAGTACCGTGGTAACTCCTGTTTCGTCCATATTCCAAATGTCATTGGCTCATTGCTATCGAAGTTAAAACGATCTATGACTTCTGTTAATTTGTCGTAAAATGATGCAACAGCATTTTGGTTGCAACCAATCGCTCTGGAGATGCTTGTGGCTTCTGGAGGGCGGACAGAAATTGTAGGATTTCTTTTCAGAAAGCCAGAGAACCAATCGGCACCAGCCAGGGCTGTAGTGGTAAAATTGGAGGTGAGTATACGCTACCAGTTAGTTTTCCGAAACATATTAGAGGTGAGTATACGCTACAGTATGTTATGAGTATACGCTGCAGTATTTTAATATAAATAAATATAAATATTTTGTGAGGTGAGTGTACGGTCTCTAGAGGTGAGTATACGCTGTGTACCCTCGTATACCCTCGACTACAGCCCTGGCACCAGCCATTTCACACTTAATCCAGTTTTTTGGAAAGCTCTTATTGTAGGCCTATGTCACAATACACTGAAATGCTGGTTTTGTCACTTCTCTGGGTGAAAGACCAAAGTAAATAGGGCTTAGGCCTACTCTATCTACCTTCTTCGACATCTGAAAAGATACGTCTATTTCTTCCATATTGAACGCTCGGTGCACTATTGACATTTCCGCCATTTTGTGACTGCTCTTTTATAAATCGGTACAGCGTGACATGACAGATTTGCAATTCCTTTCCAACAGAGCGACATGACTCATTTCCATTAGTAACTCTATTTGCCCCTTCATGCACTGTTTCCAGAGGGGTCATACCTTTTTGTACTTTTACGCTTATAATTCCTCGTTTATTAGAGAAGACTCTTCCATGTAGGCTAAACCTACAATCATACTAAAACTATTAGCAGTTAACATACATTGGGGGTTGCTGTAGCATACATAGGGGCAGGTTGTAACATGTTACAACTAACCCCAGTTGATTTGGTACAACCAACCCCGCTACTACATGGGTCTAGTTTTTATTTTATATCTTTGGGAAGCTTTAACGTACGGTAATACCGCTCACACAGACGCTGCTTGAATGACAACTCTTCTAATCACGGCAATCCTTAAAAATGTTAAACGTGAATACAGTGAGCCATGAGAAAAATAAGAAAAAAGGCAAAAACTCACTTTCATGCACAAAAATTTTGTTTTCTTTATACACAATTTATTTCTTTGAATTCTGCGCAGAAATTTTGTTGACCTTGATTTTTCTAGTTGATCTACATTTGGATCAATATAAGCTGGTTCCCTGCTCTCCAGTAACGGCGCTGCGATGCTTGTTACATTCAACCCGTGTTACTTTCATCCCCAGTCTCCCCTACGCTATAAGATATACTAAATACTTACAGTAAACAGGGTAAGGCCATGACATCCCACTTTCTGTGTAGTTCGGAGCATTAGCTGCACAGTTCGTAGGAGCATAAACTGGCGAATTGAAGAAAATATGGAATGCATATCGATCAACACTTGGTGGACGGGCTTCGACAATGATATGAGATGATGCACTTGTGTATGTTGTTAATCCTCGGTTACTGGTTATGGTGTGACTGTGATTCGAAAATAGCGTCCAGTAAAACGACGGAAGCAAGGGTGGAGGTTGCAAAGGGAACGAGGGTCCTCTGTAGAAGACGTTGCTCCATATCATGACGTCTTCTCCAGAAATCAACTCAGTTTCATTAGAATTTGCATATCCGCTGGAATCTAAAAACACAGCAGCGGTTATAAGGCGAAGTAGCTAGATAGAGATTTTTACATTCGTTATAAGGTCACCGTGAATCAAAGTGTAAGAGAGCATTTCTTATTTTGCTTCTGTATCATCGGTTGATGTATTATGTTAACGAGATACATGTTAAAGTTGGCTAAGGCCAATTTTGTAATGAATCTTAAACCACTGATTGATCTCCCTCCCTCCCTCCCTCCCTCCCTCCCTCTCTCCCTCCCTCCCTCCCTCCCTCCCTCCCTCCCTCCCTCCCTCCCTTCCTCCCTCCCTCCCTCCCTCCGTCCCTCCCTCCGTCCCTCCCTCCGTCCGTCCGTCCCTCCGTCCCTCCCTCCGTCCGTCCGTCCGTCCGTCCGTCCGTCCGTCCGTCCGTCCGTCCGTCCCTCCCTCCGTCCCTCCCTCCCTCCCTCCCTCCCTCCCTCCCTCCCTCCCTCCCTCGCTCGCTCGCTCGCTCGCTCGCTCACTCACTCACTCACTCACTCACTCACTCACTCACTCACTCACTCACTCACACTCACTCGCTTACTCACTCACTCGCTCACTCACTCACTCACTCACAGCATTTATTTAACGTCTCGTCACATTTACTTAGATGTGATCTGCGTTAGCCGATACTCGGCAAAGGGTGTGCTTCTCAGGTATTGGCGATAGCACCTATCACCAATACTTGAGAAGCGTTCCCTTATTCCTTAGCATTCCTTATTGCTTGTTGCTTATATGCACCATGAGGCGTTACTGACTGTGACACGCATAGTTAAAGTGAAGATATGCTATGCCAACAATATTTCAATGATTTTAGATAACGGTTAGGTATCTGTTGGTCTTAATTCTATCCAGCAACATATACTATTCATATTCTAACGATCTCCAGAAGCAGAATATCTAATGGAGCTGCCTACCAACGATGACCAGAAATGCACTGTATTGTTCCACTTGTCCAATTCCTTCAGCGCAAGTGTAGCATCCACCAAGGTACAGCTGTGCATCGAATACGATTAAATTGCACTCGAATCCATTTGGTTTCTCGGTTCTAAAGTGAGAAGCGTAGCTGGCGTTGATTGTGCAGCTACTATCAGTTAAACTGGAACCGCCGGCAGTGTTACAATCAGTTGTATATATCCACGTTGTAGAACCAGTAGTATTACTAGAACAGTTGAAAACGGTTTGGCCACCAACACTTATAGCCACGTTCAACGGTTTCTGAATCAATGCTCCACTGACGCCTATGGAACAAATGACGATGGTTAATAAGGTTAATAGCAACGTTTTAACAGCTTTTTCTCACCTTATATAAGGCTACTGTTCTTGAGTGGTGGACCCAACAGAACATCGACATCAACGTAAGACTCTAGTCTTTCTTAGGACCCCTACAGTTAAGACTTAACTGCACAACCCACGGGGGTCATTTGCAACCAACTCAGTAAGGCTCAGTTGTTCCAGTGCGATTATATTGTGCGTATATTTTAGCATTTTCTGTCACAGTTCACTTTGTGGGTTACTATAAAGAAATGCTGTGGTTTATTGTGAGATTTGTGATCATGTGAATTGTATACTAATAAATTTGGTGAAGTCATCACTTTAAGGAGTTTAAGCCTTATATTGCACTTGTGAACTTTCTCAGTTTGCAAAATACGGATAAAATATTCAACTCCACATGGATCAGACTTATCAAAGTCTATCCCCAGTTTCTTTTCTACAATTCTCACACTGGATTTCTTATGCTACTGAGCCCTATGTTCAAATTCATTAATGGCTGATAAGTCCATTATATCCAATGCTGTTAAAAAAGTTAAGGAAGATGCTTTAGTGACACATTCTGCCAAAGGTGTGTCCTACATAAAACAAGTCCTAACAAGGGCCTACCTAAAACTGTGATCATGATTGCTAAATAACTTAACTGACAAATCTAGCGCTCAACAACAAATCTGAATAGAAACATGTAACATCAGCTTTGCTCCGAATGACCTTACAGGCATCAACCATGCTTTTACAATAGATTACGATTGTCAACTACGATTTTTAACTTACAGCCACCTTCGATTGATGCCGTGTCATGTCATGTCATGTCATGTCATGTCAAACACCGACGTCGCTGCGCGACGGTTGGTCACATGCATGGACTAGGGTTCTCCACTGACGCCTATTGCGTGCAGCAGCGAGAAGATAAGATCCAGAAAGATGGGACCAGGAAAGAATGTTGTCTATCCAGTTAATTCGTGGTCTTCCACGGCGTCGATACCCCTCAACGTGACCCAGCATGATGGCATTTTCCAAGGAATCCTGAGGGAGCCTGATGATATGACCGAAATAGGAAAGTTTGCGAGCCTTGATGGAACCCAAGAGTTCGGGGGAAGTTCTAGCCAGCCGATAAACTTGCTCTGTAGTAAGCTTGAGCGTCCAGGAGATGTGCAAAAGCTTTCGAATGCATTTATTCTCAAATATTTGAATTTGCCCTTCTTCCGCTTTTTTTAGCGTCCATGATTCGCAACCATAGGTTGCGACTGACCACACCAGGGATTTCATCAAGCGGAGCTTGGTTTGGGTGCTGATGGATTTGTTTTTCCAGACCTTCGTGAGTCTCACCATGACTGCCATACCCATGGCCAGCCTGGACTTAATATCTCCTGAACTCTTTGCGTCGCTTGAAATTTTGCTACCCAGATATGTAAAGTTATCAACTTGTTTGAGCCCAACGCCTGTAACGAAAACCTCAAGGACCTCATCGATGTTGGTCATAACTTTCGTCTTTGAAGCATTTATCTTTAAACCGTACTCATCGGCAGCGACTTCGACTCTACTGACGAGCTCCTGAAGTTCTTCTGGTGATGTAGCAATCAAGAGGATGTCATCCGCCTATCTAAGATTACTGATGATCCTACCGCCAATTCTGAAGCCACCCATAAACCCGTCAAGTGCCTTACGCATCACTTGTTCCGCTAGGATGTTAAATAGGCAAGGAGAGATGTTACAACCCTGCCGAACGCCTTTCTTAACGCGGAACCAGTCAGAGGTGATGTTATCCGTTCTGACGGCTGCGCGTTGTTGTTTGTAGAGGTTCCTCAACAATTGGACAAGCTGTGGAGGAAAACCCATATCTAGCATGGTCAACCCTACTGATGCCGTGTACATTACGATAACGACGTTATACAAGTCATTAGATTAGATTAGTATTTTAGGCAAGACGGTATTAGCAACCGCATCAGCCAACGATATCTTCAGAACGTTTGTCTCTAAAGCTGCAGGATACACTATATAGCATTTCCTGTTTAATACTAGCTAACAGGCTCCATTAGTGATAAATTAAAATTAAATATTTCCTTTATTAATTCAAGCCGACAAACGCAGGAAGATCACATTGAGACATGACAGTACAATTATCAATATCTTAATTACACACACGTTATGGCAGCCATGCAAGCCATGCGTCCGACCGAGGGGGTTGCGGGAATCGAACCGCGTACTGCTGCTCTCCTGGCCATGATTGTTACCATTACTCTATTCCCCTGCTGCTCTCCTGGCAGTAGTAAATAGACCCCGACTTCTGGCGCAGTCTTTAGCGTTCGACTCCGACTTCTGGCGCATCAAATAGCGTTCGACTCCGACTTCTGGCGCAGTCTTTAGCGTTCGACTCCGACTTCTGGCGCATCAAATAGCGTTCGACTCCGACTTCTAGCGCATCAATTAGCGTTCGACTCCGACTTCTAGCGCATCAATTAGCGTTCGACCCCGACTTCTGGCGCAGCAAATAGCGTCCGACTGTTGTTATGAAATCAATATCTAGCGTCCGACTGTTACTATGAAACCAGCGCTTTCTAATTAATTCTTTTAATTAGATTTGAACCCTAATTTGGACTCTTACACGAGGTAATTATGTTATTGAAACATTTCAGATGTTGAATAAACTTATTTCTTGTAGCAAGTTTAAGTAGAGCACATAGGCCTATTTAAATTATTTTTGAACTTTACCAATTTGTATAGCGCCCTAGCGGAGCGAGCATTATTTGAATATGGTATTGGTGTAGCCTATTTGGTTGGGTATTTTTTAATATATTATGTTATAATCTAAGCTATATTAAAAGTTGTACTCTTGCACGAGGTATTTTTAAAAAATATAATTAAATCTAAGTTAATTTAAAATATATTTCTAATACGTATTACAAGCTATATTTTTACAAGCATGTTATTTGAATCTTTCGCAAACAGACAAACAGACAAACAGACAAACAGTCAAACAGACAAACAGAGAAACAGACAAACAGAGAAACAGACAAACAGAGAAACAGACAAACAGTCAAACAGTCAAACAGAGAAACAGACAAACAGAGAAACAGTCAAACAGACAAACAGACAAACAGACAAACAGTCAAACAGAGAAACAGAGAAACAGTCTGTGAACTGAGTTTTGTGTACAGTCTTGCAGTGCGAGATGTTAGCGTATATATTTAGTGCGCTTACTTTAGTTTCACGTGTATATGTATATATGATAGATGTATAACGTATAGTCTTAGTGACACGCGCGGCCGGCCAATCTCGGCAGCGGCGCGCTATATGTATATTATTAGAGTTCGCTTAGGCGCACAGAAGACAGGTGTGTCAAGAGGCGCGAAGAATTATGCTGACTAGAAAAGTTTTGAATTCGAGTGTGTTCGCTGTAGTAGTGTGGCTGACTAGTTGAGTTGTAATCGAATTGAGTTCTGTCTGTTTGTTTCTTATTAAACTGAAAAGATATTAAACTGTGTTGCTGATTAATTCAGGTTATACTTATACGTAGAATTAGTGTTCAAAAGGTGAACGTTAAATAGGCGTTAAGTACAGAAGAGAACAAGGATTTAATCAGAAGGATTGTCAACGGAAGGATTGGGTTGACATTATTGGTGGCAGCGTCGGTGTGGATAAATACTCACGGTGGATAAATACTCACGGTGGAATAAATACTCACGGTGGAATAAATACTCACGGTGGATATAAACTCACGGTGGATTAAAATTCACGTTATCACCTCCTTCGGCGGATAGAAGAATCTACGACGGTGATAAAAGAATTTACAACGGTGTTAGAAGAATCTACGACGGTGTTAGAAGAATCTACGCGTTACCGTGTGACGAATTTACGATATCATCGACGGTGGAACACGAGAAAACGGTATAAAAATTTCGTTGTTTTCCACGAACAAATATAAAAGAAATCCCGTTTGTTTATCGATTCACACACCAAGAAAAACCGTGACTTCTTTGAAAAGAGAAATCACCAAAGTAAACAAGTAAGATGGAGAAACTAAGTGCTGAAAGACAAGCAGATATTAAGAAGATGTCTACGGAAAGGCTGAAACAGCGTTTGTTGAAAGCCGGTTTTAAAGAAGAACAATTAGAAGGTATGTCACGTGGTGACATGATGCAGGAACTCGCCGATGTGTGGGTTAAAGAAGAAGTCGAAGAAGAAGGTGCCGTTGGCGGTGCCGTCGAAAAGGCTATTGAAAAACCTCCTGCGCCTATGTCTATGGAGATGTTGATGCAGTGGATTATGATGAAAGAAGATAGAGAGGAGAAACGTAGACAGGAAGAGAAAGAAAGAGAGGAGAGACGAAGACAAGAAGAGAAAGAGCTGAGACAAGAAGCAGAACGTGTAAGACAAGACGATTTGCGCTTGCAGAGAGAGAAAGAAGAGAAAGAATTGCGCTTGCAGCGAGAGAAAGAAGAGAAAGCAGAACTTGTAAGGCAAGAGGAATTGCGCCTGCAGAGAGAGAGAGAAGATAAAGCAGAACAAGTGCGTAAGGCAGAACTTGAATTGCAAAAGCATCAGTTTGAGATTCAGTTAGAACAGTTGAAACGAGATAGGGAAGATGCTGAAAGAAGAAGACTGGAGCAGATGATTGAATTTGAAAGAGCTAGAAAAAGTGATGAAGAGGTTCGTCAGCAACAGATTGAAGCAAAGAGAATGCGTGAAGAAGAAAAAGAAAAAGCGCGAACGTTAGAGTTGGAACGTGCAGAACAGATCAGACAAGAAGAACTCAAATTTCAGAAAGAAAGTTTGGAAAAGGCAGAGGCAGAAAGACAAGAACGTCTGAAACTGGAGAAATCAAAATTGACATTGAAAGAAACGCAAATGAGAGAAGAACGGGAAGCAGAAAGAAGGAAACAGCAAGAAAGTGAAACTTTGGTGTCAAAAATTAAGAAAATAGGTGATGCAATGAAGCATGTATTGCCTCAAATGCCAACTGATATGATGGAGGTGCCATTATATTTTGAAACAGTCGAGAACGCGTTTCGTAGTTTTGCTGTGGAAAAGCCGTTTTGGGTGAAATTATTACTACCATTGATGACGCCGAAAGCTCGAACCGTTCTGAATAGATTGTCATACGATGATCTAGACAATTATGATAGAGTCAAGCAGCACTTATTAAAAGAATTTAAGTTGACTTCGAGAGAATACAGAGCCAGATTTGTGGATGCTAAGAAGACGACAGAAGAGACTTATACGATGTTTACGGCAAGACTGAAGAACTTGCTAAACTATTACGTGAGAAGTCGAAACGTGAACAGAGAGTATGATACGCTCTTTGATTTGCTTGTAGCGGATAAGCTAAAAGAATGTTTACCGCCAGGTCCACTACAGTTTGTATTGTCGAAGGAAGGAACTGACTGTCTCCAAGCTAGTGCAGTGGCAGACCTAGCAGACATTCATGTAAACAATCGAATTGGATTTGCATTTCCAAATATAAACAGTTATCCTTCTCAACGTTCCGTAAACCAAAGCCAGAGTGGAAAGTGGAAAAGTAATCCAGGAACAGGGAATCAGTTCATAGGTAAAGAAGTCAAGGCTAGTGTCCCTGTACCCAATGAGACCAGAGAAGTGACGTTTGGTCGTCAGGGATTGAACAAATCGTCAGCGCCGTTTGCCAAGAGGGAAGGCAACACATCGTTTACGCAGTATAAGAGATATGAAGGAAATGAACAACGAGGTATTTCACAACCATACCATACAGTGGTGAAGCGTTGTCACAACTGTGGTTCAGACAAACATTTGGTTAAATTTTGTCCAGTTCCAGTGGCAGCAGCTAGTTCTAGCAGAAATCAAGAACACACAAGGGTGAATTTGATTCAAGTGGTTAGTGATACAGACAATCAAACCACGGGTCAAGAAAACCAAGAGACTGAAGTAAAGTCAGTAATGAAATGTGGTATTCAAAAAGAAATTCTATTGGATGCTGAAATTCAGAGAGAAGTCATAGGAAAAGATGACAGTCGAATATTGAAGAAATCGTTCTTGCAATATGTCGAGGTTGAAATTCGTGCAGTAGACGGTAAAGAGCCAGTGAAAGTCAAAGCACTGAGCGACTCGGGAGCAGAAATTCCGGTGATTAGTGAAGAATTACTGGAAGGCATGAAGGTGGAACAAATTGGAAAAGTGAATTTGCAATGTGTGGCAGGAGATGCCATTCCTGCGAAGTTAGTGAAAGTGGATGTCGTGGTCTACGCGGGTGCATGCATCAAGGGAAGAAAACCGACGCGTCAACAAGCTTGTTTACAACGCACGGAAAATTCTGCAGCAAGCTGTCAACATTAATTCGGTGCATGCAACAAGGATATACGTGTTCAGTAGGACTTTCCAGGGAAAAGTACAGTGACGTCACAGAACGTTCTGGAATCCGGGAGAACTCTATATAAGATAGACCTGATGTACATTGGGGGCCTTTTGACGAAGATTTGTAAACGTTGAAACATTGATCGTATAACGTTCAATCGAGACCAGCCAACCTGTGTGCTGTCTACGATTGTGATATTTGATAGACGAGTTGACTTACTTTACACTTAATCGACTTTATTTTTAATTAAAGATCTTTTAATAGTTCCTTCGTTGGTTCGTCGTTGCGATCGAAGGAGTCGACCGCGACATTATTGGTGGCAGCGGTGGGATCATCGGTGTTGGATCCGGTGAAGAAGACGCGAGCCGGCGGAGGAAGGAGTCAACCCGGAGGATCAAGAGACGGTCTGTTCCAGACAGCGAGCGGATCGAGACGCCTTTCTACCGTGGGAGACGGGTGAATCGGCATACGACAGTCGGACGGACGAAGTGCGTCGTTCGGCTGAGACAGCAGAAGACAGCAGTCAACATACGGGTAAGATCCTAGGTGTTGTCGTGGCTGAGAAGGAGAAAAGAGAGTGGAGTTGCAGCCGAGTGGGAGGCAGCCATTATTTCTCTTTCAATATCTGCTGATTATTTCTTTGAAATTTGATCCATTGTTGTGATCGAGGCCAGACTTGCGTGAGCTTGTATAGTTTTTGCGTACTTGGCGAGTGTACTTCTTTGGATACTGCATAGTTGCACTTTGGGTTGTGGAATTTTCCTTTTGTGTGGCGGGTTTGCCGTGTGGTGTCTGTTTTTTTTTGTTGTTGACTGACTGTTTGTAAAAATGGAAGCGTTGACAACAGAGATGCAAGCGAATATTCGCAAAATGTCGTCTGAGCGCCTTAGGGTGTATCTTATGAAGGCAGGAAGGGACGAAGATGATGTTATGTCATGGGATCGAAATCAATTAATGGAAGAATGGGCCATGGAGATTGGAAAAGAGGAAGAGGAATTTAAGGGTAGTCCAATATCTCCAACAGGAGTGGATTACGAGCTGCAGAAGCGCCGTCTGGAGTTCGAAATCCGTAAATATGAAGAACGGAAGGAGAAGGAAGAAAGGGAGGAAAAGAGGAGAGAGGAAGAAAAGAAAGAACAAAGGGAGAAGGAAGAAAGAGAAAGGGAGGAACGGAAGGAGAAGGAAGAAAGAGAAAGGGAGGAACGGAAGGAGAAGGAAGAAAGAGAAAGGGAGGAACGGAAGGAGAAGGAAGAAAGAGAGAGGGAGGAACGGAAGGAGAAGGAAGAAAGGGAGGAAAAGAGGAGAGAGGAAGAAAAGAAGGAACGGAAAGAGAAAGAAGAAAGAGAAAAGAAGGAACGGAAAGAGAAAGAAGAAAGGGAGAGGAAGGAAAAGCAGGAAGAACGAAATGTTAGAGATTCTTTAGCAAGTCGTACTAAGCGTTATAGTGATGCCCTCAAGAATATTCTTTGGAAATTTCCTTCCGACCCTATAGAAATTCCAGGTTTCTTTGATCACTTGGATGGTTTGTTTAATGTGTATGAGGTGGATGAAGATGTTAGAGCAAAATTATTGCTAGCCATTTTAAGTGAAAGAGCTAAGGCATTAACCATGCGCCTTACTGAGGCACAGCTCCATGACTACAAATTCCTGAAGGAGTTTTTGCTAAGGGAGTTTAAGATAAGCCCTTCAAATCTTAGAGCCCGATTTTGGTCGTTGCACAAAGCATCGGACGAATCATTTACGATCTATTCATCCAAATTGCGTGTGGCTCTTATGTATTATTTGAAAAGTAGAAAGATAACTGATGAGTTTGATAAACTTGTAAGTTTATTGGTTGCGGATCGGCTTAAGGAGTCCTTGTCGAAGGCTTGTTTAGATTATATCTTGGCCCAAGAAAAAGAGGAGTGGTTGAGCTGTGAAGACATAGCTAATGCGGCTGACATTTATGTAGCGTCGCATGATGGTGGGAATGACTTAGTATGCCGTAGTCATCCGACACCGAAGTATAACAATTGGACGAAAGGTCAACCACATGTTCAAGTCAATAACCAGACAGCTCAACCCAAGTCTCCCAAACCGGAAATAAGGGGTGAAGCCAAGATAGGTGCGAGGGTGTCTCAGGAGGAGGCCAAGGTAAAGGGTCTCTGTTTCCTATGTCATCAGAAGGGTCATAGGGCTAGGGAGTGCCAGACCAAACCAAGTTCTAAAAAGGTGAGTACTTGTATATTTGGGAACCCAACTGAAGAAGTGATCGACTCATGTGTTGAGAAGGTCAACGTGTTGCATGAGATACCTGAACAGGTAAAGCAAGGGAATTTATTGGATAATTCTAAACCAATAGGGTTGGAAACTGCTGTAAGGGTATACGAGAATAGTATTGATGGATTACAAGAGAGGTCGTATCTCAATGTACAGATTGAAGATCTCCCTTCTCAGCCAGCATTATCTGATTCAGGAGCAGAAATTTGTTGTATTGATAAGAAATTAATTGAGTCACTAAACTTACCCGTGATTAAACGGATTAATATAATTGGTTTTCAGGGAGAAGGATGTAAGGCAGATGTAGTATACCTACAAATGAAATTAGCTAATTCAATGGAAGGAACGACAAACATTGCGCCATCTTTGTGCGTCATGTTCGCTGCAGTCCCTGAACTAAATGAACGGGTTATTTTGACACCCCATGTTGTGGACCTATTAAGGGATAGTTCGCAATATGTAGTGATGGTAGCTGGCGTAGATCGATGTGTACAAATAAATAAAGGGGCAGAAGAAGATAACTTAGAAGTTAATATCGAGAAAAGTAACAGCAACGAATCCTTGCCGTCAGAAGTGAATGAATATTCTCAGGAGCAACTAGTTGATGATTCAGATAATTTTCTTGATGTTGAGTCAACAGAGTTCAAGTCTGATGAGGGAGTAGCGAATAATGATACTTTATTGCGTGAGCAACAGAATTGTCACAATCTTATATCTTGCTGGCAACAAGCGAGACAGAATAAAAATAATTTCTTTATAGATAATAACCTCCTGTACCACAAAGGGGAAATTATGGGACATAAGGTTAATCAATTATGTTTACCGGAAGATAGAATCGAGGTTGTCTTGCGAGTAGCACACGATGCCCCATGTGCTGGGCACATGGCTTTTAAGGCAACGAGAGCCAGGATCAAATTAAATTTTTGGTTTCCAAGAATGGATGAGAGGATTCGCGAATATTGTGCGTCTTGTCAAATTTGTCAACTAAGAACTCCAGTTAAAGTGGCAGATCGAGTCCCGATCACTCCTATTCCGAGGGCGGATGAACTCTGTTTTAACCATCTAAATATGGATTGTATTGGCCCTATGGTAGTGACTGGAGAATCCAACAAATCGAAACCCCAGTACAATTATGCTTTGGTTCTGGTGGACAAATTTTCTCGTTGGCCGATGGCGTATCCTCTTAGATCGCTGAATGCAAAGGGAGTTTGTGAAGCTCTGTTGCAAGTTTTTACAACTTTTTCTATTCCAAGGATCATCAGTTCTGATTGTGGTACCAACTTTACCAGTCGTTTGACGAAAGAATTCTTGCGGCGAATGGGTTGTAGTCCCAGATTTAATACCCCTGGACATCCTGAGGCAGCTGGATTGGTTGAAAGATGCAACCAAAGCTTGAAAACCATGATCTTTAAGCTTGCTCAATCTGATCCTCGTGGATGGCACCAATTGTTACCGTTTGTTCTGTGGAGCCTTAGAGAAAAACCTTCAGGCACGACTCATATTTCGCCATTCACTATGGTTTATGGAACTCTTCCTCGGGGTCCACTTAGTGTGTTGAAGGAATCGTGGGCTGGCGAACGAAAAGTACCTCTTAACTTAGGTAAATCACCCGAAGAGTATCTCCAATCACTGAAGGAAAACCTCGAATTCGCGAAAGTTTATGCAGATTACTATAGTGATATAGAAACAAAGCGGTATGCAGATTATTATAACTTGCGTAGTACTGACAGAAAATACGAAGTTGGAGATAAAGTAGCAGTATTAGCACCAGATTTTGGTAGTTCTAAATTTTATAGTCGATGGCAAGGACCTGCTACCGTAGTCAAGGTTAAATCCCCATATTCTTATATAGTAGAAATAGAGGGAAAACAAAGACATTTACACGCAAATAAGATCAAGCGATACCATGAACGACTCGAACAAGCGATGATCAATAGCTGTTCAGTAATTGTTGATCAAGATGAAGAATTTGGTATAGTAGAGGTTGTAGATCAGGAAGAACGTGAACAAATAAGCCCGAGTAAGCGAATTGATCCTCTGATTATAGCGCATCTTTCGCAAGAGGAACAGAAGCAACTTTTTGAGGTTTTGGATCGGCACTCGGCAGTATTTGTGGATAAACCTGGGTATTGTCCAGTATTAGAACATGAGATTAAGATAACTCATGATTTCACTCCTAAGCGTTTAAGGGCATATAAAGTACCTGAGCTACTTAAACCTGAAGTACAACGCCAGATAGAAGAAATGTTGGCATTAGACATCATTCGACCATCGAAAAGTGAAATGGCCAGTCCGGTAGTTTGCGTTTTAAAGGGACCCAAAGGTCAAAATGGCGTTCGATTGGCAATTGATTATCGCCATGTTAACAAATATTCTCTAGGTGATTGTTACCCGACCCCAGACATTGCTGACGTCTTACAAAAGGTGGGACGGGCAAAGTTTATTAGTGTTTTCGACGCGAAATCGGGGTATTGGCAAATTCCAGTTCGGAAAGAACATCGATGGCTTACGGCATTCGTATGTGATGCAGGACTTTTTGAGTTCACAAGAATGCCGTTTGGACTCAAGTCCGCTAGCAATACCTTTATTCGTGCTATGACCCAAGTTTTACATCCAGTGCGAAGTTTTACCGAACCATTCGTCGATGATATGACAGTGGTTTCAATGAATTGGAATGACCATTTAGAACATCTAGAGAAATTCTTGCAAACTATTGAGGAAGCAGGACTCACTTTGAATTTAAGAAAATGTAATTTTGCACAAAACAAAATAAAGTTTGTTGGCCATATAGTAGGGTCAGGTTGTATTGAACCTGATCCAGGTAAGATCGCTACGATCAATGATATCCATCCTCCAACAACAAAGAAAGAAGTTAGAAAGGTTATGGGTTTTTTCAGTTACTTTCGAAGTTTTATACCTGCTTTAGCTGAAAAAGCACGGATAATAACTGATTTGACACGAGATAACATACCTACGAAGGTGCCTTGGGAGCAAAAGCATCAAGAAGCACTAGATAAGTTAAAGGATGATCTCAGTAAAGCTACACAGTTGCATACCATTGATTTCACTAAGGAATTTGGTTTAAGTGTTGACGCAAGTGCCACCGCGGTCGGGTGTTGCTTGTTTCAGTGGACCGAAGAAGGTCAAGAAAAACCAATTGCTTTTGCTAGCCTTAAACTTACAGATACACAGATGCATTGGTCTACAATTGAGAGAGAGGCTTTCGCAGTAATTTGGGCACTTAAACGATTCAAGTCATGGATATTCTTATCAAAGATAATCATTTATTCAGATCATAATCCTTTGTCTTATCTCACAGATGCAAGCCCTAAGAGTGCGAAACTGACTCGTTGGGCGTTAGCATTGCAAGAGTTTAACGTGGACTTTCGATATCGTCCTGGACGTCAGAACACGGTGGCTGATTTCCTCTCTCGGTTGTGACTCGGATGGTGAAGGGGGGGAATGGCCCGACACACAAGGATCGAGCCCGCAAATTGTATAAATAAATTGACTAACTGGTGTGTTTTGTTTTGTTTGTATATGCTGTGTCGAGATGGAGTCTGGAGGCCCGGCTTGATCGTGATGACCCGTTCGGGATGGTGCTGAAGACGTGTCATCATCTGAGGGCGGAGGGAATGTCGTGGTCTACGCGGGTGCATGCATCAAGGGAAGAAAACCGACGCGTCAACAAGCTTGTTTACAACGCACGGAAAATTCTGCAGCAAGCTGTCAACATTAATTCGGTGCATGCAACAAGGATATACGTGTTCAGTAGGACTTTCCAGGGAAAAGTACAGTGACGTCACAGAACGTTCTGGAATCCGGGAGAACTCTATATAAGATAGACCTGATGTACATTGGGGGCCTTTTGACGAAGATTTGTAAACGTTGAAACATTGATCGTATAACGTTCAATCGAGACCAGCCAACCTGTGTGCTGTCTACGATTGTGATATTTGATAGACGAGTTGACTTACTTTACACTTAATCGACTTTATTTTTAATTAAAGATCTTTTAATAGTTCCTTCGTTGGTTCGTCGTTGCGATCGAAGGAGTCGACCGCGACAGTGGATGTTAGATTGTGTGGTAGTGACGTGGAAGAAGAAGGATTTTCGCGTAAAATCCAGTGTTTACTTACACCTTATGTTACTTTAATGTGTGCTAGTATTGCAAAGATGGGCAGTACAGAAAGATTCTTGTTGCATCCAGAGATAATTGCCGAATTAAAAGCCGTACCACAGATGAAAGTTAAAACGATACAAGGAGATGTGAGTGTACGAGCAAATGTAATGACGAGAGTGCAGAGTCGGAAACAGGAAATGGTAGATGTTGATGAGAAGAGTGAAACTGAAAGTTCAAGTGATGAGGAAAACGAAAGTAATGAGCAACGAAGCTTATCGCGAGATGGTGTAATAGCAGAGATGAATGAGCAAGAGATGGCTGCATGTGAGAATGGCACATTAAATGAAACTGAAGAAGACGATGAATGTGATGTGGGGATAGGAGACTTGTATAGAGATGAAGAGATGGATGAAGAACAAAAGGTGCAGATTGCCGATTCGAAGAAGTTCGAAGAGCAACAGAGAAAGGATGAATCGTTGAAGCCGTGGTGGAAGTTAGCACAAGAGAAAGAATCTGAATTCTGTGTGATCAACGGTTTATTGCATAAGAAATATCAGATATTAGATCAGACGATATATCAACTAGTGTTACCAAAAGAGAGACGAATTAAAGTGATGGAGTTGGCGCATGAATCAGTGTTTGGAGGACATCTAGGAGAAGAGAAAACAAGAGAACGAATAAAATTATCTTTTGTATGGCCAAAGATGAGAAGAGACATTGTGAAATTTTGTAAGTCTTGCGAGAAGTGTCAACTAAAGGCAAGGAGTTTGGTGATGGATAGAGTGCCCATCACTCCAGTCTCAAGAGAAGAGGTCGCCTTCAAGAGAATGACGATGGACCTCGTTGGCCCGATCGATCCAGTATCTGCTGCAGGTCACAAGTATTGTTTATGCATTGTGGACTCGTGCACCAGATGGCCTACAATCTTTTTATTGAAATCGCTGACAGCGAAGGCTGTGTGTGAAGCGTTGATGGAACTGTTCATGAACGTTGGTGTGCCGTCCGTGATTACAAGTGACCAAGGAACGAACTTCACAGCCAGTTTGACAAGAGAATTTCTTGATTTAATGGGCTGTAGTCCACGATTCGACACACCAGGACACCCAGAGGCTGCTGGATTAGTAGAAAGATGGAATCAGACATTTAAAAAGATGATCCATCATGTGATAATAGACAACCCGAGGAAATGGCACAAGAAAATTCCTTTTCACGAAAAGCATTTGAAAGAACTCAAAGAAACTACGGAGAAAGCATTATTGTTTGCAGAATCTTACTCTCAAGAAAAGCAGTTACAATACTAAAATCAGTATAACAAGAGAGCAAGGCACAAAGGAATTTGCAGCATATCGAATTCCTTTGATTTATCGAGCAGAAGTGGAACGTCAGATCAAAGAAATGTTAAAAACAAACATTATCAAACCATCATCGAGCAGAATGGCAAGCCCTTTGGTTATTGTTAAAAAGAAAGACGGATCTTTGAGACTTGCCTGTGACTACAGATACATTAACTCATTCACAGTGGATTGTAAATATCCGATGCCGATTGTCAGAGACGTTTTGAACAAAGTTGGAAAGTCTAATGTGATTTCTATTTTGGACTGTCGAAGTGCTTATTGGACTTGTCCTGTAAAACAATCTGATCAATGGAAGACAGCTTTTGTAACACATAATGGACTGTATGAATTTACTCGTGTTCCTTTTGGAATGATAAATTCAGGCCGAACTTTTGTTAAGGCGATAAATTTAGTTTTACAGCCTATAAGTGACTTTGCAGAACCGTATGTTGATGACATTGCTGTGCATTCTGACAGTTGGAAAGTTCACTTGCAGCATCTAGATGCATTTTTGATGCAAATGAGATTGCATAACGTTACTTTGAATTTGAAAAAATGCATATTTGGTAAGAGTGAGGTAAGGTTTATCGGTCATGTGGTTGGGTCTGGTAAGATAAAGATGAATCCAGACAGAATTGAAAGTTTGAGTAATTTGAAGATCCCAGAAACTAAGAAGCAAGTTAAGCAACTGCTTGGATTTTTAATTATTACAGACAGTTTATTAAGGACTTTGCACAGATTGCGAAACCTTTATCTGATTTAACTAGTAAACGTGTTTCTGATAAGATTGATTGGACTGTTGAACATCAGCAAGCATTTGATTTACTTAAAGAGGCTGTGCGATCCAAAGTAGTGTTATATGTTTTTGAAGTGGGAAAACCATTCAATTTGTACTGCGATAGTAGTGACTTTGCAGTCGGTGCTGTTTTAACACAGATGGACGACAAGGGAATAGAACGCCCTGTGTCATTTATCAGTCAGAAATTAACTGATACCCAGAAGAGATGGGCTACTGTGGAAAAGGAAGCCTATGCTATAGTTTGGGCTTTAAACAAGTTAAAAGAAATTATAATTGGATCGAAAATTTTCATTTTTACTGATCACAATCCTCTTACATACTTGACTGAGTCAATGTCTAAGTCTGCTAAACTTGTGCGTTGGGCGTTAGCCTTACAAACTTTTGATGTTGAGGTGAAGTACAAGAAGGGCAGATTGAATGTTATTGCTGATTGTTTGTCAAGGTTATAAGTAATCGTAAGACTGTTTATTAATTAGTTAGATATATATATGTTTCATGTATTTTGGTAATTTCGCAAATTTTGAAATTTAATTTGCTCAATTCCAGAAAAAGGAAGGAGGTAATGTGAACTGAGTTTTGTGTACAGTCTTGCAGTGCGAGATGTTAGCGTATATATTTAGTGCGCTTACTTTAGTTTCACGTGTATATGTATATATGATAGATGTATAACGTATAGTCTTAGTGACACGCGCGGCCGGCCAATCTCGGCAGCGGCGCGCTATATGTATATTATTAGAGTTCGCTTAGGCGCACAGAAAACAGGTGTGTCAAGAGGCGCGAAGAATTATGCTGACTAGAAAAGTTTTGAATTCGAGTGTGTTCGCTGTAGTAGTGTGGCTGACTAGTTGAGTTGTAATCGAATTGAGTTCTGTCTGTTTGTTTCTTATTAAACTGAAAAGATATTAAACTGTGTTGCTGATTAATTCAGGTTATACTTATACGTAGAATTAGTGTTCAAAAGGTGAACGTTAAATAGGCGTTAAGTACAGAAGAGAACAAGGATTTAATCAGAAGGATTGTCAACGGAAGGATTGGGTTGACACAGTCATACAGACAAACAGAAAAACAGACAAACAGACAAATAGACGGTCAACATATTTTGACATCTTAATAATAATAATAATAATAATAATAATAATAATAATAATAATAATAATAATAATAATAAAGTAGATGACAAGTGAGTGGGTTGACGCAGGCTGTACAGAAGCGATTTGATATATTAGACTGTCTCTACAGAAAAGGGTCCACAGAGGGCCCACAGGATCCACGGACCCTTATCAAAGATCAGTTTCCAAGCAGTGCCTATGGCTATCATGGCTAGAAGTCTTTTGAATCGCGATGACAAGTGAGTGGGCTAACGCAGTGCGCTATAGAAGTCCTAGAATACAAAAGACCCTCTCTACGGAAGCCTTTAACGCAGGCCCAATAGAAGCCTGTTGATATAAAAAGACTGGCTCTGAAGAAGCCTGACGCTATGGAAGTTCAGGGCTTTTATCACAATTGGCTATCAAAAAGGAGTGGAAGATTTTGAACGCAGGCTCAATAGAAGGAAGCCTGGGCAGGCAACTGTTTTCTCGCGAACAATCGAAAACCCCAATCCTTTAATCAACCAGTCAATCGAAATTTATATAAATACAAATAAAGTATTTTTCAATTTAAATCGTGAAGAAAACGCAAATCTGCGACATGTAAAATTGTTCACCCAAAGTCAGTATTTCTGTGTGCAGCACATACTTTTATAGAAACATACAGCCATCTCTCCACGCTGTGACTAAAATAACTCGATTGACCCATGCCAATGCCAAAAATAACTCGGTTGACCCATTTAGAATGCGTTTCAGAAATATTTCAGACACAACCTAAACTCTCTAGACATTTCATAAACGCTCCAGACATTTCATAAACGCTCCAAAAATGTCTAGAAAAGGACGAAATGCATAAAAATTCGCTAGTGATATCAATAGACAAAACCAACCCAGATTTTTAAGTCACCTTTCCGTCGGATGAAATTATTTATTCTCGGAGAAATTTAATGCTAAAGGAGCCAAAATCCATTAAAGTAAACGCTATCGATTTTTCGCACGTGTCCCATTCCAGGCTATTAACCATACTGTAACCAGATCAACAGCTTCCGCCAGCGAATCGCAATGCAGGAAACTAGGTGAGAGACGGAAAATCCGAATATATTATACTGTAAAACCTTAGTTCACAAATACGGTGGCCTGTGTGAGTCCTATTTATTCATATTTACAACTATTTTTATTATTTCATTCCGAAAAAGCGCACATTTTCACCCTTATTTTAGTAGCCCATACAGGCCACCGTAGACAAAACAGCTATGATTAGGTTGTAAACAAAGTCGTAAATCTTTCATGAATAATTCAGGCTGTTTATACAAGCCTCATAATAGGCTACACATAATCGTTCATAACAGAGAAATTAGGAAACAAAAACAAAAAAAACAGACCAAACCCGTGGCAACCAAAAAACTATTGCCTATTTTAACAATCATTTTTCTGTGCCTTAATGCGGTCTGTTAGGATTTCAATGAAGGAATATATTTGTATTTAGTTCGCCGATGAGCTAGTGGAAAAACCCAGTTTATATATAGGCCTACGCTGTTTAGCGCGGCACGGTAAATATCGACAGAATGGGTCTTAATAAAATGTAACTTAGTTGGTGCAAATATATAGATATGTTCTTAATTCTTTTGGCATTCAATCTAGCATATCCTGATGAACAATTATCATATTTACAATAGGAAACTGTAGCCAGAATATATTTATATAGCGGTTTAAATATCAGAAAATATGATTTTTTAGTAGGGTCAATATAGTAAACTAATTGTTTCCAGTTCATATATAAAAATATATTCCTAATTTTTCCTGTATTCTATCCAGCATTGGCTGCAGAACATTTAGCGTGTTCAAACCAAAAAAGCTACACTTAGAATATTTTTCTATAGCGCCTTAAAGATATAAATTTAAATTTTTTGAGTGGGGCCCATGTAGTAAACCTTACATAACTTAGTCAGTATATATAGATATATTGCTAAATGTTTATGTATTCAGTCTGGAATTGAATTCTGCATATTTATTATATTTTATATTATATTATATTGTAGCCAGGAAATATATTTATTTGACCTTGAAAAACAGAAAAACAGTAATTTCTTTCGGGGGTCCAGTCACTTAAACAGTCATAGCTACAGCATTTATAAATTTATATCCGAATTGTTTTTTCTGTTCTGTCGGGCAATGAATTCTGCACATTTATTATATTCACAATACAAATGTTTTAGCAAGAAAATATATTTTATATGCGCTTGAACACACATCTGCAATCATTTTTTACGGGGGTCTTCATTTTTATGCATTTTTGGCGCAACCAAATATAAATATTTAAATTTTTTGACGAAAGGAATGGAAGAGGAGATAAAGTGCTAAAAATTAATGTTTACATTACATCAGTATGTTAAGAATTGACTTAGATATTGAAATTTCAAAATCTCCGTAGGTGATAAAAAATTCTGCTAGTTTTTGAAGACATATGACGATTTTCGAAAAAATCCAGCACCCTTTCCATATAGTAGCATGACTTACCATGTTTTTACTAGTATGCGCTACGATTAAATCGATTTTAATACTCATTATTAAGTTTGTTGGTAATAGATGTATAATAGGGATTCAAAGTCACCCCCAAAATATGACCACATTATATGCCCGTGTGCCATTTTTTTAGATTAAAAATCATCTGCTTTCGTGGTCGTTAAAGGCATATGCTGGCGGCGCGCTAGGAATTACAGACTCACTACTCCAGCCGCCTACGATGAAAACTTTTATTTTGAGGTTCGCGGACAAGTCCCAGTGCTGGTTAGTTTCTTTATTAGTTCCGCCACCATGTCGTCTTTGCTTTGACTCGGCAACTCTTTTTTTCCATTCTTGCTTTGTATATCACGTTTCATCGTTCTATATTTTTCCTCCTCTCCCAGAATAAGTTTATATTCATCGTCGCTTATAGCTGTGTCTTCCAAAGCCCGAGAAATATGGTCATGAACTGTGTTTAGCTTACTTTCCGCCAAAATACAAATTTCGTCGTGTTTTGAAGCTTTAGCAACGAAACTTCTACTTACAACATTTCCAATGATATCCAGAAGACTCGTCGCTATGGCTAAACTCTCTAGAACAATACCAGGAATAAAACCAATACCAGTGGCTAACATAGCTGCCCCACCCACCCCAGTTCCAAGACTAACTATAGCAAGGCCGGCCGAGGCCCCATTAGCCACATCTACAACCCTCTTATACTTTTTGCACAGTTGTCCTCGACTTATCGCCTCAGACCTCAGGAATGCTTCTATTTCGCCGATCTTCTGCAAGCGAAACGTTTGCGACGTCGTGTCTGACGAAATTGTTGACTCCATAAGCGGTGGGTACAAAGACATACTTTTTACAGTTGCTCTATCAGTAACGTTACGTTTAACTCAATAGTTGAAGTACTTAAAACACCTCTCTTTTTTCCTTCAATTCTAAAACCCGTTTGTCCTGGAATGAATATTGCCCTAGATGCATCAAATTGTCCACTTTGAATGTCAACTGTACGATCGATGCTACCCGCGGCTGTAATAACGCGAACTGACGCATCACCGGTACTAACACCAAACATTGTAAGCCTCCAGAATCCGCGGTCTAATGAAATAACCTCATTATTAGTTTGCAACGTAATACAGGGATAGCGTGCCGCGGTCAATGGAAGCGTTTGCCACGAACTTAGAGTCACAGTTTTGGTCGCTGTGTAAATATCGCGGCTGTGGTAATCGTCCGATACGAAATCGATGTGGATTTGGGGAACCGCGGCTAACATATCTGCGGTGGGCTTAGGGATTGTATATCCCCAGTTGGTCAGTCCAACCAAATCATCGAGGTTGTATTTATGCATATTTGTTTCTCCCTTTTGCCGGAGATAACCACGAATCTTGTAGTGTGAGTCCGCCATTATTAAATCTTATGTTTCCCCAACTTTAAAATATGTATAGATCTGAAAGTGAGTTAAACCAAGAGTAGTTGATGATGATGGCTCTATTGTAAAGGCCGTCAAGCTATATATTTTGAATGCGGTGTCAGTGTTGATGGTAAACTCCTGCGCAGAATCAGTCAAAGCGGTATGGGGGGAGAGTAGTGGTGTAGATGAGATAACCGACGGGGTTGTACGAGTACCCCCAACAAACTGCCAATACGTGATACGACTAGCAGCCACCCCAGCAAGACTAACCTTCCATATTCGTACAGGCGTCGGGCATTCAATCTGTAACCAAGCCCTTGCAATACTACCAGGTGCGGCAGGCGTGGTCCTCCACTCACCTATTACTCCCGAGTTGAATGCCATATAAGGCGGGTAATCGGGAAGAGATGCGCTGGCTGTGACCTTAAAACCAGTTTCGGAAATGTTTTTTGACAGGGGTGGAATGTGACCGCCGTAGTTGAGAAACTTGATGTTGTTCACGTACTGTCTTACAGCGGCCTCTTTACTGTCTGTATACCTTTTAACCACAACAGCCTGATTGTCGACATATTGTTTATTCGCCACGTTCAAAGGCTCCGTCGGTATTTTATTTAATTTTGTCATTTTGCCGGTTACGATTCTCGTCACCTGCCCGATACTCGCCGCGTCGGTATTAGTTGTTGAGGCCCCCGTGTAAAGCCCAGTCACCCTCTTACCGCCCATAGCTAAATTTCCAGTCATTGCGTCGCCAACTTTAAGCACGCAAGCGCTCCTGACCATAGCGTCTTGTTCTTCGGCGTAAGTTTTTGCAGCTTCGGCTTTCTGGTCTGCGTACCCCCTTGCGGCGGCGGTCTTTTGATCTGTATACAACCTCACGGACGAATTAATCGCGGTGTCCTGATCGACCGCGTACTGTCTAGCAGCAATATGTTGAACATCAACATATTGTTTGTTAACCACGTGCAACGACTCCGTGGGAACTCTATCGAGGCTCAATAGAGCGCCGGCGACCGCTGTTGACACTTGTTTCCAACTCGCTGCGTCGCTATCAGATCCTGGAATCTCTGTTGGAAGTCCAGTTACTCGGTGGCCACCCATGACTAAACTTCCAGTCATTACACTTCCAGATTTTAGCACACACGCGTTCTTGACGATAACATCTTGCTCGTTGACGTAAGTTTTAACAATAACATCCTTTTCGTCCGCATACTGCCTAACGGAATCTCTCAAAACCTCGTTTTTCTCGTCCGTATACTGTTTAGCATCGATAAGCTTCTGGTCTGCATGGCTCTCGGCCGCGGCCGCCTTCTGGTCCGCGTACAGCCTGACGGCAGTGTCCAGCAGAGCGTCCTTATCGTCTGCGTAACGTTTAACGAGACCAGTTACCTCGGAGCTTAAGCCGTCTGCATACAACTCAGCTTGGTGCGCCCGCTCTTTCGCGTACTCCGTTATTTGTTTCCAACTCCCAACGTCGGACTCCCCCACCAATTCATCCCAACCCTCGTCTTCGCTATCAGATCCCGGAGTGTCCGTGGGCAAACCAGTCAATTTATGACCGCCCATTTTTAGAACGCCAGACATCGTTCCACCGGTGAGTTGCAGGTTGTCCTGATCTACGATGTCTGCATAAGCCTTTGTCGCGGCGTCCGTTTCCATCGTCGGCGTTCCCACATTTGTCAGCCGAAAACCTCCAGCCGACAGAATTCCCATCATGGTATCACCCGCTTTGTGGACGAGCCCAGCGGCGCTTATCTGCCCTCCTCCCACCCCACCTCCACCGTCTCTTCCAAATTTATCAACCGGCATTTTTATATACAAAAAGGTGATGGAAGTCTAACATAGGTCAAGCACGATATCTTCAAAATTCTTTCCGGCAGCGAGCTCTCTTAGCACGAGCAGACAGAGATGACCACATACCACATCATCGGGACCCTGCAGCTGGAACGTTTGAGTTCTTATAGGATTTTTTAAATATCGAGAAATTTCGAGAGGCGGATCCAGCCCATAACTGTCAAAATAGATGGCTGTAGGCCCATCTATCCAATAGGCAACCCAGTGAGTACCATCGCCGGAACCAGAATCTAAATTAACAACTCCACACTCCTTCTCACGAGCCACGGCGGGCAGACCATCTCGCATGAAAACACCGCGGAAATCCGGCAGACCTCGGGCGACTTTCTCTATGTCAAAGTTGCTCAGCGGTTTTAGTTTTTTTGCCTGATATAGTAGAGACCGGATCCTTTGCACTTTGAACAGCAACCACCATAAGTCTGGCGCCCGAGATATAAACCGGTTCCACGGACCTGAGCTTCGAGTTCGCGATTGTGACGCGCGGCCTCTGCTAAAGCCGCGTCGTCGATCCGTTTTTTCTCGGCTTGGGCCGCATCGCTGGCCTGTTTCTTGCGCAGAGCCTCTGCATCGCTGGCCTGTTTGTTGTGCACGGCCTTTGCCACCTCGGCGGCCCCTCCAGCCGCGGCACCCACCGCGGTTAACCCGCCAAAAATCAGCGGGAGGAGAGCCAGCAGTGGAAGAAAGCCGCCCGATTTTGTCATCTTTTTCAATTGCGTTTTGGTGAATCTCAGCTCCATGCCAACGCCTGAGGTAATCTTCTTTGCGATTCGTGCGGCTTGAACCTTCGTAAGCGCGAGCTTATCGTCTCCACGAAGCTGGCCATGAGCGAGTCGGATCGTGGCACCAGTGCCGGCGCGCGCAGCTTTAGCCAATGTTTGCTTTTGCCCTTCGGTCAGTGAAAGACCGAACGCAACGTATTCAGTTTTCATTTTTGGAAAAAATATATCTAAAAGAGGGCCTTGTATCTAAATGTGAAAAAACGATTTCTAGTAAACGACGTTGAATTTGCTGCCATCCGATTCAAAATTCAGGAGTCGGTCGCTGATCAGGACGGCATATGCTGTCGTATTATTTGGTACCAATTCGTTAAAGTCCACCTTGATTTGTATGTCCTGTACAGAGGTTTTAAGTCGTTCAGATTGCCTCCGCACGTCCAGAACGAAGATCGGAAACAAATCTACAAATTCGATTGGTGTCGGTTGGCATGACGATTCACGCGCGTCTATGCCGCAATATTCTTCCTTGAAGTCACGTAGGGCCTTGTAAGCGCGAGAGGTTGTCCTCTTGGTGAAGTCGAGATTCATGTCAACAACCGGGTAGCGATCGCTGTTGAGCATAGCGAAAATGTTGCGAACCTGCACATGGTCAAACAGTGCCGGATTCTGGCCTTGATGTGCATTCTTTCCAGTTTGAAAAGCAACAAGAATCCAGCGTGGCTTTTCCGTGCCCGACTTAACACTCAAACGCCAGGAAAAAGTCGTCGCTCGTGGCACCGCAATGTTGTCGCATTGCATGGCGCGGAATGCTACAGGTACCTTAACCTTTGCTTCAATCTGCTTCATAAGCATGCTTTTATACTCCAGAGCGGGTATTATATGCGGCATGAACCAGGAGAGTTTAGTCAGCGCGATCTGGCCATTGGCCGCAGCGGCTTCCTTGAAGATCGCGTCTGCGTCCCCCTGCCGGCTCAGCAGTAAGGAGTGTTTAATCCCGTATACGACTTTGTGATAATCATCGCAAAAACCGAATAGATGTCTTAAGGGAACGATGAATGAAAACGTTCCAATAGGGACGGGTTTTCCAATGATCATCAGTCGACGGGCCTCGAAGCCGATATTCGCAGCCGCCGCCGCCGCGGTCGTGTCCTTCTGCCAACACATGTTTAAACCTTCGCCTTTGGAAAAATCATCGCCGTAAACCAGCATGCCTTTCATCGTCGTGGCTTGCCCAGGAGACATGACATTCTCTATCTCGGTGTTGTTAGCCAGGTATCGAATCTGAGAGAACATGTACGGGATGGCGTTGTTGATGAATGACACCAGCGAGTCTGCGATGTAACCCGCGCCAGTTGATGTAAGCCTGCCCTCCACAAGAAGGTAGCTCTTGGAAGGCTGTGTGAAAATGTCTTGGTTCTGGATGTCTATCTGTATGGCCTGGCCATTGTTGATAGCCGCGGGATTTTGTGACTCATACTCGCGGTATTCAAACGATTCGATGCTATTGTCATCGGGCACCGCCGAAGCGATGTCCAACATTTCACTCGGCACGTCAAACGCCGCCATTATTATAAGTAAAAAAGTTCAAGCTTCAATTATTAATCATGTTGCAAATTAATTTCATATGTGGTGGGTAAAGCATTTTTTGCGTTTTGTGAATTAGTCGGAATTTTTTTTATTTCATTTTGCAAGAAACAGACCCTTGCCGCCGCGACTCGGCTTTATAGTTTTGAAACCGGATCCAGCAATACGGCTGTTTATGTCGGCCATTGCCGGAACAACTGATGGCGGACTCACAGCCAGTTGTTTTAAGTATTCGATGCTCTTGTCGCTGAGCGCCTTCTCCAAAGGTGCGGGAACAACGGGCGCGGCAGATGAATTTTCATTTCGTAAATGAGCTTCATTTACGGCCGCAGCGCGTCTCGCTTTCACGGCATCAACAATTTGCCTGACGGCAGATGCTGTTGTGGCGCCGGCTTTCGCGACATTACCAACCGCCTTGGCAACGTTTGTGATTGTGCCTCTATTCGCCGAAATGAAGGAGCCTGCACGGCCAAGGAAGCCCGCGATTTTGGGTATCCAGTCGAAAAGTCCACCACCCACGACACGACGCCGCTTTTTAATTCCAAGAACAAACATGAGAATATTTAAGTGTGAAAATCTACGCACTGCGGATGTGAAACCTTATAGTTACTGTCTCACCGCGGAGGTTTAATTGTTCACCATTCTGGTCGGTCAACCACACACGAATGCCCTGTACGTTGCCAGCCGGTGCTACTGGTAGGTACACTAGATTTTTCGGAGACTCGATTACCTTATAGCCGGGCGACACATCCGGGAAAAAACTGTAGATTACTGGCAGCTGGCTACCATTTCGATACGATCCAGAGATAATATCACAATTTACCAGGATTGTGTCCACCCGGAGAATATCGACTGGATTTTCTCCCTCTTTATAACCAAGACTAAGCGTCTGAGGGTTAAAACCGAGCGTTTGCCTGATGGTAGATGCGGCCATATCTACCTTAAAACGGACCTTCGTTATCTTTACGAAGGCGCGAAGGGTAGATGCGTTAGCTCCTATAGTAATAGGAGAATCAAAGCTGAGTTGAGCAACACCTGGCGGCGGCGGATTTTGCATTTCTAACTGCCGGCTGATTTCATAATTAATCTGTGCGATCTCGTAGCTTCCGTCGGGTAAAATGATCGTCTTCCAGGTCTGTCCATTGGTGGAGCTGTAGACGAACTTGTTATTTGTGCTGTCTATGTTCGGGATCGAGTTATAAGTTTCAAGATTGACCAAAGCAAGCTCAAAGCGTCTTTTTGGATCCAGGTACAGCGGTGGTGAGAAAGCCGTGGTCCACCCTGTAGTATCTGAGGAAACAACTATACTAAAATTCTCCTTAGGCTGCAAAAGTTCTCGAATTTCTTCGAGTAGTTTCTCCGAGCGTTCCATCTGAGCCATGAATTTTGTTTTCTATTTCTATTTTATGAGCATGTTTCTATTCAATTCGAGTGCCAGCTCTTTGGAGATCGCACCGGAACGCAGTAACTCATCAAGAATGGCGGAGATTTCGTTGCCGAGACCAGTGTTTCCCGCGGCCCTAGAGGCCACCAAAAGCTGCAACCTCTCTACCAGGGCGTTTGGGTCGTTGTAAAATTGCACCGCGCCGCCTCGAATCAGCTGGAACTTTTTACTTTTCCGGCCATGAATAGGCAGACCAGACATCTGTACGAGCTTTTTGAAAGTTTCAATTGCCTGAGGTGAGTACATCTTTGTCTTAACGAATCGTTTCGTTAACAGGCTGAACAGCGACTCATCGGCAGGAGCTTCGAGCACGAGGTTCCCACCTTTAAACACTCTCAGTCTACCAGCAGACAACGCGATGGGGTCAACGAACAGCTCACCCAAGGCGTTACCTTGTAATTTCAGAGGAACGGCTGGAACACTGAAACCCTTTCCTTTTTTAGTGAGGGCGTGGCCTTTCAATAGCAAACGAATTCGATCTCTGTAGTCCTGTAGGACGCCGATATCTACGGCCAGCGCATGTACCTTTTCTTCGTCTCCGTTCTTATTGGCCTTCCTTTTCTCTTTGCCCAGGGTGTGGCGATTATAATAATTTACGCCTTCGATTATCTGTTTCACAGCTGCCGTGTCGTTCAGGTCGAGCTCGCTCGGAGGGGTAAAACCGTGCCGCCTGATTGTATCGACGTTGAGATGTCTGTTTGGGTGGACGAGCAATGCTTCCTGAGCGGGGTGTGCCGCAATCGCTGGAAGGGCTGGAGCAGCTGCTGTTCCTGTGGAATCACCGAACAACGCCGCTATCGGGTTAAAATTAGCAGACTCTGAAATCTGCGCCGGCAAATCCTGTAAAGCGCTGGTAACTTTCTGCAGCTCCTTGGACGTAGCCGCCTGGGATTCAGCCGTGGCTGTGGCTATTGGTTTGAAAAGCTTTGCCGCATCGTACTGAAGATTGGCTTCGCCGAGCTTCTCATCTACGAAACGCTGTCTCAATCGATTTCTCCGAGCTAAATAATCCTGAGTCAACGCGTCTCGCTCCTGTTTAGACGAAACTTTTGTCCACATCGTGGTTGTATGTCGACTATATGTTGCCTATATTGTGTCTTTAAATACTTGCCTTGGGCTTATAGAAGCGATCGAACCCGCAACGATATTTTCCATCGTACACTTTGGACGTCAAATCTATGACTGCAAATCCATATGGCTGGGCAGCACACTCGCTGAAGAACGTACGGAACTCATCGAAAGACATGTCGCCGCCCACGAACGTATCGTGAATGGCTCGCAAATTTTTGCTGTCTTGGTTGAAGAGGACGATAAGATTAGCATTGTCACGGATCGCTTGCTTCGGAATTCGAAAATAATTCTGTGTTAAGTAGAAGCAGTCCGCGCCACCGTGTCGACCCATAGTGAAATACCTTTCGATGGGCGACTGTTTTTCAAGCATGACGTCATCGAAAACTAGAAGGCTTCTGGCATTCTTATTTAATGATTCAACTGGAACTATTTCATCTGAGCAAGAGTGAAAGGAAGCCACTTCCTTCCCGGCAACTTTTTCCAACTCTGTAACCCAGTCCCGGAGGAACTGATATTTTTCCTGTCCCAGAGACTTTGAGTATAGATAGAGCCGGTCAAAACGTAGGTACCCCTTCTTCAGAAGGAGGTTGAGTAGTAGGTTTGTTTTTCCACATCCGCTAGGCCCGCAGATTATACACCGTATACTGGATGGCAACAACCAATGGTGGTGTTTTTTTCCATCGTCGGCTTCGAGATCGAAATTTGTTATTTCCATATAGAGACAACGAGTTATGATTGTATTCAACGAAAACAATGTATTGCCTTCGATGTAAGAAACATACTGAGACTTCAAATGAAACAATCGTCGAGTTACGAAACGGTCGGCCAGCCAAGAAGGGAACCTGTGCCGTCTGCGGTGCAAAGAAGAGCCAAATTTTGCCTTCTAAAGTGCGAAAGCGCAAGACTCATGAGTCTAGCGGAGGCTCGCTACTGAATAGGGCCCTCAACGCTCTTCCTCTGCCTGAGATGCATATGAGTCTTCCATCCGGTATGTCTTCGGAAGATAATCCGGGAGGTTCTTTTCAGAACACGGGAAAGTACTCTTACTGTGGACCATTCACAAAACTCGACAAACGGCTGTCACAGCGATATCACGGTGTTAATCAGCTCGACCGTGCGTGCCTCCACCACGATGTGGCTTACGCAGTTCATAGAGATACCCCAGGGCGTAATCACGCAGATGACATCCTCGCTGCAGCCGCGTCTAAGATCGCACTCACCGATGAAACTCCAGATTATGAAAAGAAAGATGCCCGGCTCGTATCGGCCATTATGTCAGCGAAGTCGAGGCTGGGGATGGGTGTCAGAACGAAGGGCCATAAATGAGTTTCATTTATGAAAACGCAAATGAAAATCATTTGTGTATGTGTTTACCTGTTTGTAATATATAGTATTACTGAAATGTCTAAGCACCTTTCAGCCGTCTATTACAGCCCTAGAGGTTACTGGCGAGGTAAGGCTGCGGTGAAGAAACTAGCCTCAGCCGCCAAAGTTTCCGAGGCGGAGGCTCGCGATTGGCTGAAGAAACAAGCTGTGTGGCAGATTTATCTTCCCGTTCCACGCCGCATACCGCATCCAAAGTTTGAGGAAAATCGACCAAACGCCGTACACCAAGCCGATCTCTTGTTTTTACCTCACGATAAAGTAGGTCGAAAGACTTATAAATACGCTCTCACTGTTGTCGATGTTGCTTCACGATACAAAGAAGCAGAACCGTTGATCAACAAAAGTGCACCTGAAGTTGCCGCCGCTTTAAGCCGGATCTATAAGCGGGGCCCTCTAACTTGGCCTCGACTCCTTCAGGTCGACCCTGGACGGGAATTTATGGGTGATTTTACACCGTTGCTGACGAAGCACGACGTTCTTGTAAGACGCGGACAGGCCGGTAACCATCGTCAACAGGGAATCGTTGAACGCTTTAACCGTACTCTAGCTGAGCGACTTTTCGGTGCCCAGTACGCTCAGGAATTGCTCCTGGCTGCAAGGGAGTCATCCGAACGGTCAGTGGAATGGGTTCGCCGGTTGCCCGAAGTTGTTGCTGCACTAAACGATGAGCCGACGCGCTTGCTCAACATGAAGCCGGTTGAAGCGATGAAAGCTGCTAAAGTGACACAGAAGCCCTCTCATTCACAAATGAAAACTCGTTTGTGGGGAATGGATGAGCCTATTCTTGGACACGACGTTCTCGTTCGATATTTGTACGCTCCCGGCGAGCTCGAGGGTGGTAGCAAACGAGCCACCGACCCTAACTGGTCGCTCACCATCCACGCTATTTTGGATGTTGTTCGGCGGGCTGGCCAACCGGCTTTATACCATCTAGTTGATGGGCCTGGCCGCGGGTTTGTACGAGAGGAGCTGATTCTGGTGCCTATGGGCACTGAGTTACCCCCCGATAGAATACTCAACCGTCGTTGATTTTGTAGTGCCCGTATGCCAGCGTTGTTATCCCGTCCGGAGATATCCACTTTTTTGTGTCTAATGGAGAGAGGCTGATCTTATTCTGCTCGTACACTCCGATCTGGTGGTCGTGGCTTCGAATCACGACTTGTGTGTGCCGCATCTCTTCTCGTTCGAACAGGCACTCCTTGTATAGCTCGTGGTGCAGATCCTTCTTCACAACTGCTCTCTGAACGCCTTTAGCTTTCCTGATCTCTGAACCGCCCGATTTTAAGATCGAGTACATCTTCGGACGCAATCCTACGAATTCGGCGATGGCCACTCCGTTACATTCATCCTTGAACTTGCCCACGACTTTCTTGTTCTCGACGTCGTAGTACGGGTTGTCTCTAGGAAACTCACTAAAGTCGTATAGGTGTTTTTTGTTCCACATATCGGCATAGGCGTTCGGAGTTTCCACCTGAAATAACAGGCTGTCAGTGTCTGTGTATAAGAGTTGAGCATTGTTGCCGTACTCGTTTTTCACATCGTTGTACCAGAAGTCGTACATCAGATGCTTGCTGAGGTCGAGGACAGCCTGGCCGACATATACAGGTCTGTTTAACTTGAGCTTGTTCTTCAAACTGTGAATCGCGGCGAGTTGGTCGTTGAAGATTTTGTGTGATATGTAGGCCGGGTCGGCAATTAGTTTACGAAGTTTATCAACTTTTGAGGATGGTACCAGGTTGACCCTAATTCTTTTTCTAAGATTTTCCATGGTCTTTCCAAAGACCGCATTATTAGCCAGTTTGAAGAAATCCTTCTCAAATTCCGACGTTGCCTTCGCTCTCAATTTCGTATTCATCTCAATGTATGGAGCCATCCATGCCTCCTGCCTGAATTTAATGGCACGATGGATTTTAGCAACTCGTAGGCCTAACGAGTGGTAGAGTTTGAGATTTCTATAATGGACCACATACTGCTCCTTAGGTCGTAGGCTTGGTACTAACTTCACATGCTTTGTGAACTTGCTTCCCAACTCGTTCATAAGCACATTCTGATAGTCACTCAACCACTCCTCTTGGACAGTCAGGGTCTCCGGTGCTAGGGGATAGTCGTTGTGAGCATCGTGGAGGTGCTCCGGATACTCAAGATCGACTTCGAGAAGGAAGCCTTCAGGCGCGTCGTCCGCAGTTTCCAACACTTCATCGAGAGTTGGACTTGCCCAGCTAAATCCTCCAACTGGTAATGGCTGTTGCATCGCCCAGCCGTACAGGTTATTAGCGTCGAGATACATGATCCAGTTTTCTGGCTTCGTAGTATCATGATCTGGACATTGCGGGTTGTTGGCTTTTGCGAAGCGCTTAGATACCATCGAGATTCCACCTCGGAGACCTTTCTCTACGAACAAATGCATATCTATATCGGTTAAAAGTTCGAGCTCGATTTTTGTCTTTTTCAACAAAGCGTCCCAGGCCATTCCTGGCAGGCTGAAGTAATTTGCCGGATCTAAACTGTAGTGTTTCATCGATGTGTTTCTGAAGGTCTCGAAGACATCTGCGAGTAGAAGTACATCCGTGCGGAGATACAGGTCGTGATAGTCGCCCAGCGTTTTACAGTCGAATTCATTCCATACTCGTTGGGCGTGTTGATAATCCTCATCAGAAATGTTCTCTCGTGAGAGCCTGCTGTAGAACGCTTCTTTGGGTGGAAGTCGGTCTTCTTCGAAGCGGTGGTAATCGTGGATGTATTCGTAACAATAAACGCCCTTTCGCCTCAACAGATCTAATTTTAACCGTTCGTTATGAACAAAGTTTTCGTTTATATACGCAGTTGTGACTTTCAGATCCTCAAGCGACAGATTTCCTGATAATTTATCCAACGAGCTGTTTAGAAACTGGAGGCTGTCGATGAACTGTAGTTGTCCTATGTTGAATGTCATGTATTTCTCCATATTGTTTGGGATGCAGTTAATTTCAGTTTCCTCATCCTGTGCGGCCTCACAACTTCCGATCGCTTGCATGATGAGATGACTGTCGTAACCTCGCAGATTGTGGAAGACCACCGGTACCTTGCACTTATCGGGATATATTCTAAGTTTTAAGTTACACTCGCTGTGAGCGGCACCTCGGTACTTACCGGTAATGTGGCAGTGGTCACGAACTCTGTCCGCTTCGAGCGCATCTCCGCAGATGTGACATTCGATAGCCTCGCGGAATGATTGACGATCGGCTGCTGACATAACCATCTTAGCTGGGGTGGCCAGCTTTTGTTTGATAGAGGCTAGCTCGCCTTGTAGTTGTTGTAGGAACTCCTCCACGGCGTTTTCTCCGCGGTATAAAACTGGTTTCTTCGTGCGGCCATCGTATCGGACCACTATATAACAGAAGCTACACGGTTTCTGCTCAGCTATCTGTCTGGTGTTGCTCTCGTTGGGATTCATGGCCGCATTTAGGACTGGCACGTTCAACGCCTCAAAGTCTGCGTATATGATATATGGGGTTTGCATCTGTTTGCGATGGCTCTGAAATTTGAGGGTGTTTTCATCCTCCTTAGGCATCTCAATCCGCTGAGGCTTCTTACTGATGCCCTGACAATCCTTGATATGAGCATCCAGCAAGTCTTGTCTACAGAATATGTGTAGGCAGCGACGACATGGATGTTTCCTGTTGTTGTGTTTACTATTTTGACGAAGAATTCGGCCAAGGTCTTTAATCCAGACGTAGTGGTGATTCTGTAAATGCAAATTTTCATTTACGCCACTGGCCAACAGTAGAAGATCGATATTGTAGTCTCTATTGGTCTGCTTTGATACACAGATTGGATATAACCCTTCGTTCCATCCGAAGACCGATACGGACACCATAGGGTTCTGACGCTCGAACTTACCGATATCTGTAACCTTCACTGGAAATTCTATATCGTCAAAGTTTAGCTCGTGGAGGTGGGCACGATACTTAGTTGGGCGTTGAGGGTCGTGTTCTGCTGGGTACATTGCCGATAATATTGCCCACTCGAAGCAGCGATTATCGTTGTTTTGCACGTTAATAACTGAGCGGGGTGGTACATACTTTGGTGTTGGGAAATAGCTCTTGCCTCGGAAAGGCTTATATCTTGCAAAACTGAGGTCTAGCGCCACGACCCGCCTCACCCTCCACCCCGACCCCTCATTGGTGTAATCCTCGAGGAGTTTTAGTATTTCGGCCTTGGCCTTCCGTATAGTCCCTTGGATTTTACCCGCATTGGTAACTGGTACTGCTTTGCTTCGAAAGTAAGCCGTGTTGGTAATAGTACCAGGAGCTGCGTTGCCATCATACACATTGTCAAGGGTCGGTGCCAACTTTTCTAAATCAACAGTCAGCACTTGAGAGTATTTGAATCCGCCATTTTTTAAGAGCTCTTCGTTTAGCTGCGACTCAATGTTGTGCTCCATTGCACTCAAGAAAGCCAACGCATCTCCTTCCAGCCTGTGGTTAAGAGGTAATTCTGCACGAAAGTCTCTCAGAAGCTGATTGGCGAGCTCTTTGTGTACTAGAAAGGGTGGTGGTCCACCTCTATCCTTCTTAATTAGGAGTGGGTCGAATTGTGCCAGAAGGGCCTTACGTTTTGCCCCTCTATGCTTGCGCACTGGAGGAATTGGCCTTGGAAGCAGTGGCTGTAGTAAGCGCCTTTTGACCGCATCTGGGATAGGTTCGTCTAAGATATTCTGTAGAACAGCTCGAAGAGCGGAGGGACCAGTAAACTCACCCAACAATTGTTCAATTTTTTCATTCGTAGACAATGCCATAGTAATAAATTAGTTTATATTACTGTGGCAAACTTTTCTCTAATATAATAAGTTTATCATTTCTTTAAATAGAAATTTTTTATTATCTAGTCTATTGAAATAGATGATAGACGTTTCCATTCTTTATTAAATTCGCGAACTAACCCACCTCGTCGAGCTCTCAAATATTTAGCGAAATAACCACATTTCATACACTCACCCACGTGTGTTTTTATACCCCTTCCACATTTGGCACATGGTTTTGTCCCACAACCGTTTCGCAGTCGTGCCAAATGTTTGAAACAGTACTCCCCAATGCACCTGCGACAGCAGAGGGATGTTTTACCTATACCGAGCCAAATGCAAAAGTTTTGTCCTAACATTATGATTTATGTATACCACAACGTATTCATTTATTTAAATTGAAAAATACTTTATTTGTATTTATATAAATTTCGATTGACTGGTTGATTAAAGGATTGGGGTTTTCGATTGTTCGCGAGAAAACAGTTGCCTGCCCAGGCTTCCTTCTATTGAGCCTGCGTTCAAAATCTTCCACTCCTTTTTGATAGCCAATTGTGATAAAAGCCCTGAACTTCCATAGCGTCAGGCTTCTTCAGAGCCAGTCTTTTTATATCAACAGGCTTCTATTGGGCCTGCGTTAAAGGCTTCCGTAGAGAGGGTCTTTTATATTCTAGGACTTCTATAGCGCACTGCGTCATCCCACTCACTTGTCATCGCGATTCAAAAGACTTCTAGCCATGATAGCCATAGGCACTGCTTGGAAACTGATCTTTGATAAGGGTCCGTGGATCCTGTGGGCCCTCTGTGGACCCTTTTCTGTAGAGACAGTCTAATATATCAAATCGCTTCTGTACAGCCTGCGTCAACCCACTCACTTGTCATCTACTAATAATAATAATAATAATAATAATAATAATAATAATATGGAAGCGTTTTAAGCAAGAAGAGAGAGAGGACCCATGAGCTAACCACGAGGTAGTCATGGATATGTTTTGTTAGCAACCTCAGTTTCTTAGACTCGGCATATGAGGGAAAGGCGGCCAGTCCTAACCCTCACCGTCTCATCTTCCCACCGACAGAGTTCAGTCGGTGTGCTCATTATAGCTGAGCTTGCTATGGGGTGCAGCAGGAGTAGAAATCGAATCAAATTTCTGTCTGGACGGGGATTCGAACCCCCGACCTCTCCATCGACAGCTTAGCGTGCTAACCACTACGCTATCGTGCACCCCTCTAGTCTTAACCAAATAAGTGTTTAAATACATTTAGTTACAAAACGCGAAGAAACAAAGATCGTTAGGTTCTACTGTTGGAAATGTACGCACAGCCTGTCATTTATTAGCCTATAGCTGAGTTCTCTAAATTATTTGCTAAGAAATACAAAACTGTAAGTAAAAGAGAAGGAAGAACTCTAAATTATTTGCAAAGAGATATAAAACTGTAAAGTGTGGAGAGCGAGCAGAATTGAAGGTACATGTTAGTGGCTTAGCGCTGGGAGCAGCGGCAGGAACGCTGAGAAGTTGCCGGAAGATCTGAGAAGTTGCGGCAAGATCTGAGAAGTTGCGGCAAGATCTGAGAAGATGCGGCAAGATCTGAGAAGTTGCGGCAAGATCTGAGAAGTTGCGGCAAGATCTGAGAAGATGCGGCAAGATCTGAGAAGTTGCGGCAAGATCTGAGAAGTTGCGGGAAGATCTGAGAAGTTGCCGGAAGATCTGAGAAGTTGCGGGAAGAGCTGAGAACCTGCGGCGGAGGCGCCGGCGGCGGCGGAGGCGGCGGAGGCGCCGGCGGCGGCGGAGGCGCTGGCGGCGGCGGAGGCGCTGGCGGCGGCGGCGGCGGTGGCGGCGGCGGCGGCGGTGGCGACGGCGACAGTGGCAAATTTGTTGGAAAGGTAGGTTTTCGATTGAAGCAGTTCAGAGCATTTTGGGTGACGAAACTTATATGTATGGTATTTCTAGCGGGACATGTGTGAAGTCTGAACGTACAATTTATGGAAACTTAAAGTGTTTGTCTGAAATGCATGTGAACTTGTACCTCTTTTGGAAAATTTTGTTGACACATATGAGAGTCTAACTGATAAAGTATGAAACATGGGGTTACAATTTGTGGGAATAGAGTGTTTTCCTTTGGAATACACATCACATTTTAGCGAATTCTGATGTTGCCATATTATTTCTAGATGAAGTTTATTCCTAGAGGTGATTTGCACACATACAATTTGTTGGAAAAGACGTGTTTCAGATTGAAGCGTATGTGAAAACCACCTAAACTGCTCATATTTTTTTTGGAGACTGTGAATGGCGAAACTGCTCTGTATGATAGTTCTTTGAGAGCGTTGGAGCGAGAAATTTGAAAAATGAGTGGCTTTGCATTTGGAGAGTCAAGGTGGTGAAATTGATGTGACAGCAGCAACTTCAATTTGCGTGAGACTTTGTGTATTTTCATTCTCAAGGGTTTTTCAAATGCTTGCAAAAATTATCAATTACTTACAGACATGAGCTGCGTATTACAAATTGATCCATTTCAGTAATACAATTTCTATGCCGAGTCAACAAAGTTTCTTTGACAGGCTCTTGAAGCATACGAAAATCTAGTTTCGGTGACCGAACTTGTCAGATATGTAGAAGGTATAGGATGTCGTCTACAGTAGCTGCTAAAAGTTGCTAACATCTCCACTTTACATGCAAATACTAAAGTCAAAGATCTTCATTTTTTATTTTTTTTTCCACAAAGGGATTTCGTCTACCGCAGCTGCTAAAAAGTTACTAACATATCCACTTTACATGCAAATACTAAAGTCAAAGATCTTCATTTTTTCACACAAAGTTGTGCTTTTACAATTTTGACGTGTTTCCATCACATAGGCCTATAGCGTATAGTACAGTTTTGTACGTATAGAATAAAATGATTTAGACAATATGTATATGTTTTTAACATAGGTAAATAATGCTTGGCCATGTATGACGGTTGAAAGTAAATATATATTTCGATTGCTGTAGGTGTGTTTGAATGTATGACAGGTAAAGACCGCCAGGTATACAACAGGTGAGTTGGTACACTCAAGTTAATATACAGGTATTCAAAACAAAGGAGCTTGACCTGGTTTTTCTTTCCAGTGTATGCCTTGGGCATTATCATTGTGCTCCCGATATGGTCAAAACCCTTGGTCAATACACTAATGAGAATGGGCATTCGTGCGTGTTAGAGCTTTTGTTGAATTGTGTAAGGGGAGGGAATGGGTGGAGGCTGGTGAGGGGTATACGGTGTGGGAATCGCCCAGTGTGTGTGCACTCAACCGAACCGTTTCGGGTGACTGCGTTCAACTGATTTCGCGTGAATTTCAACATTTCGCATGCTTTCAATTTGGTTGCAGTTCTAAAATGGACTTGTAACTGATGAAAAGAGTGAAGGGAGAGGGTGTAGAAAGAAGGGTGGAAGGGAGGGTAACCCCATGTTTCATACTTTATCAGTTAGACTCTCATATGTGTCAACAAAATTTTCCAAAAGAGGTACAAGTTCACATGCATTTCAGACAAACACTTTAAGTTTCCATAAATTGTACGTTCAGACTTCACACATGTCCCGCTAGAAATACCATACATATAAGTTTCGTCACCCAAAATGCTCTGAACTGCTTCAATCGAAAACCTACCTTTCCAACAAATTTGCCACTGTCGCCGTCGCCACCGCCGTCGCCGCCGCCACCGCCGCCGCCGCCGCCACCGCCTCCGCCAGCGCCTCCGCCAGCGCCTCCGCCGCCGCCAGCGCCTCCGCCGCCGCCGGCGCCGCCGCCGCCGGCACCTCCGCCGCAGGTTCTCAGCTCTTCCCGCAACTTCTCAGATCTTCCGGCAACTTCTCAGATCTTCCCGCAACTTCTCAGATCTTGCCGCAACTTCTCAGATCTTGCCGCAACTTCTCAGATCTTTCCGCAACTTCTCAGATCTTGCCGCAACTTCTCAGATCTTCCGGCAACTTCTCAGCGTTCCTGCCGCTGCTCCCAGCGCTAAGCTACTAACATGTACCTTCAATTCTGCTCGCTCTCCACACTTTACAGTTTTATATCTCTTTGCAAATAATTTAGAGTTCTTCCTTCTCTTTTACTTACAGTTTTGTATTTCTTAGCAAATAATTTAGAGAACTCAGCTATAGGCTAATAAATGACAGGCTGTGCGTACATTTCCAACAGTAGAACCTAACGATCTTTGTTTCTTCGCGTTTTGTAACTAAATGTATTTAAACACTTATTTGGTTAAGACTAGAGGGGTGCACGATAGCGTAGTGGTTAGCACGCTAAGCTGTCGATGGAGAGGTCGGGGGTTCGAATCCCCGTCCAGACAGAAATTTGATTCGATTTCTACTCCTGCTGCACCCCATAGCAAGCTCAGCTATAATGAGCACACCGACTGAACTCTGTCGGTGGGAAGATGAGACGGTGAGGGTTAGGACTGGCCGCCTTTCCCTCATATGCCGAGTCTAAGAAACTGAGGTTGCTAACAAAACATATCCATGACTACCTCGTGGTTAGCTCATGGGTCCTCTCTCTCTTCTTGCTTAAAACGCTTCCATATTATTATTATTATTATTATTATTATTATTATTATTATTATTATTATTATTATTATTATTATTATTATTATTATTATTATTATTATTATTATTATTATTATTATTATTATTATTATTATTATTAAGATGTCAAAATATGTTGACCGTCTATTTGTCTGTTTGTCTGTTTTTCTGTTTGTCTGTATGACTGTTTCTCTGTTTCTCTGTTTGACTGTTTGTCTGTTTCTCTGTTTGTCTGTTTGACTGTTTCTCTGTTTGTCTGTTTCTCTGTTTGACTGTTTGACTGTTTGTCTGTTTCTCTGTTTGTCTGTTTCTCTGTTTCTCTGTTTGTCTGTTTGACTGTTTGTCTGTTTGACTGTTTGTCTGTTTGCGAAAGATTCAAATAGCATGCTTGTAAAAATATAGCTTGTAATACGTATTAGAAATATATTTTAAATTAACTTAGATTTAATTATATTTTTTAAAAATACCTCGTGCAAGAGTACAACTTTTAATATAGCTTAGATTATAACATAATATATTAAAAAATACCCAACCAAATAGGCTACACCAATACCATATTCAAATAATGCTCGCTCCGCTAGGGCGCTATACAAATTGGTAAAGTTCAAAAATAATTTAAATATGTGCTCTACTTAAACTTGCTACAAGAAATAAGTTTATTCAACATCTGAAATGTTTCAATAACATAATTACCTCGTGTAAGAGTCCAAATTAGGGTTCAAATCTAATTAAAAGAATTAATTAGAAAGCGCTGGTTTCATAGTAACAGTCGGACGCTAGATATTGATTTCATAACAACAGTCGGACGCTATTTGCTGCGCCAGAAGTCGGGGTCGAACGCTAATTGATGCGCTAGAAGTCGGAGTCGAACGCTAATTGATGCGCTAGAAGTCGGAGTCGAACGCTATTTGATGCGCCAGAAGTCGGAGTCGAACGCTAAAGACTGCGCCAGAAGTCGGAGTCGAACGCTATTTGATGCGCCAGAAGTCGGAGTCGAACGCTAAAGACTGCGCCAGAAGTCGGGGTCTATTTACTACTCCTGGCCATGAGTGTTACCATTACTCTATTCCCCTGCTGCTCTCCTGGCCATGAGTGTTACCATTACTCTATCTTCCTTGCTGCTCTCCTGGCCATGAGTGTTACCATTACTCTATCCCCCCCCACCTTACTGGTAACTAAATTAGATTACCTGCTATGAAGAAAATACTCAGCTTAACGAATGTTATTTCTTTATTCGCCATAGTTTCTGCAATACCGATCTACTGTTTCCGCGTATCACGTTGTTTGTTCTACGTGTATAGTAAGGTGTAAAGCTTAGTCCTAAGTGTTGGTACAAGTTAACGACCAACGTGTAGATTATAATGTATCAACAGTTTACCAGAACAGGTAATCAGAAGTATTAAGCGATATAAGATCTAAACTATGGACTGTGGCTTACTTGACAAAAATAATCAGTGTAAGTGATGATTAAGTAGACTAAATAGGTGTGAATACATATTAGCTTCATGAAGGTAAGGACTAACTATTGTACTGATTTCGGCGTTGAACATCTCTGAGCTGCGGACTTCAATCGGTTTAGTTATCTGATTAATTGCCTACAGGCGCAGTTTTTGCTCTCATTCAACTTTGCTCCGCTTAGGTTATCTAAGATTCTGTGAGAAATACTTGATGCGATCTGCAAACTGCGTATACGTGTGCTTCCATCTATCCATCCATACATACATACATCCACACATACATACACACATATATACATAGAAATATTATACACATTCATACACACATACATACATAAAACATTACACAAACATTCATACACACGTGCATACATACACACATACATACACTCATATATACTAACATACATAATTGAAGTAATACCAATAACACTTTAAAAGTAACGTCTAGAAAAGGAACGTGTACCAGCCATGTCTTCGTACGTAGCCTATCAACAGCTGCATTTACAGAGGTTGCACTACTTGCCTACTACAAACAAAAGGCCCAGTTCTTAATTTCTACAACACTGAGGTTACATCTGATATGAAGAAAATACTCAGCTTAACAAATTTCTGAATCTCTTTACTCGCCATTGTTTCTGCACATGTCACGATTTATATCCTGTCTACACGTCTCACGGCTATAGGCCTATTTAATAATTATATTCTTTATTATGTCAAACCGACAGACGCAGTAAGATTACATTAAAACATGAAAGTACAGTCAATATCTTAACTAAACACACGGTTTGGCAGCCATGCAAGGCGCCGCCCTAGAGGGGGGTTACGGGAGTCGATCCGCGTACCTTATGCTCTCCTGACCACGAGTGTTACCACTACTCTATCCCCCTCCCTATTTGCAGAAGGCCAAGGTCAGTTGCGGCGCCAGACAAATTTTGTAATCAGAGCAAAACCAGGGCAATCTTACAAGTAACCAGTGCAGAGGGCGATTTATGCCCCGAACAAATCATGGCAGGGCAAAAATGCTGGCAGAGCAACGACCAGGGCAAAGGCTTTTTTACCAGGGCATTTGCTCTGGCTCGCCCATGTGTCGCGCCGCTTCTGTCCAAGGTCTCTTGATACGGGAAAAATTATTTATTTGTTTATTTATTATTATTATTATTATTATTTACAAAATTTGACTTTAGTAATTATTTTAACTAACCTATGCACTTCATTTTGAAATTCATTATTTATTATTATTATTATTATTATTATTAAACACAGATTGTTGGGCAAAATGTTTTATGTTGACGAACTCTGCATAGGTCTGTACGCAAGCGAATATATCCAGACTGTCGCCCTATTCGCAGTCTGCTCACAACCAATATTATTGTCGAAACTCTATCACACTGGCCCAGTTAGCTACATCGGTAAGAGCGTTGGCTGCACGTCTCATGCGACTCTGCGTTGGAGCGCATGCGGACCGCGGTTCGCTTCCCGAAGGTGGCTTATTTCAGAGATTTAAATCTCGGGCTAGCACGGTCCCAACACGGGGACCTTAAATGGCGTGGCTAATTCCAAACGGGCAGCGGTGGTGAAGGATCTCACCCGATCAATTCATTGAAAAATTAGCAGGGTCATACGGTCGCTATAGAAAATCGCGAACATTTACTCAGTTCTTTTATTAGACATCATTACCAGCACTGTGGCCCTAGATAGACATACAAATAAATCAGAGCATTTGTATTTAACTGTTTTAGCAATATCATGGGGCTTCCAGAGCCTTTGACCCCGACCTTACCTCCTTTTTATCTTGTAAGAATTATGTTTCAATGATTGAACGAAAATTCGATACTTATATATATTATATGGTCTGGAACTCATTAAAAAAAGTGTCTAAACATAATGCATCATTGTTAGTATCATCAAATATTTAGCAAAATCATGCGCATGCTCCCTAGGGCCCTATTAGATACCTTTAATGCTAGGTTAAAAACAGTTCTGTTCAGCCGTGCTAGAGTTGGGAGCGCCTCTTGAAGAGGCACTATATAAATGTCTTAATGAATGAATGAATGAATGAATGAATGTGACAGCTAAGGCCGTTCTAACTTAATTTACCTTTAAATCATCGTTTTGTACGCAAACTAGTTTTTTTGGCGTTCACGGATGTCGTATTCTGTTCGTCGTCGGCCAAGAGCCAATGGTTGTACTTTTAACAGACATCATTGATACCAATCTGGTGATGTAAATTCAGAGAAATAGGTCTACACAAAGACTCTACAGTCTTCATTGACTCCATGCAGCACACATTATCAAACTGTCTCAAAACCTACTTGCTTTTTTAGATCTGTTAGAATGTCATTTGTGCAGTGCTCTTGTAAGGTACTGAAAAGGCGCTACATCATCTGTATTAATACAAACATACAAGCATACATACATGCGTACGTATGAATATGCATACATACGTACATTGTCGAACAATATTACATACATACATACATACATACATACATACATACATAAATACCTAAATACATACATACATACATACATACATACATACATACATACATACATAAATACCTAAATACATACATACATACATACATACATACATACATACATACATACATACATACATACATACATACATACATACATACATACATACATACATGCATGCATGCATGCATGCATACATACATACATACATACATACATACATACATACATACATGCATGCATGCATACATACATACATACATACATGCATGCATACATACATACATACATACATACATACATACATACATACATACATACATACATACATACATACATACATACATACATACATACATACATGCATACATACATACATACATACATACATACATACACACATACTTGCGTACATAACTTCATGTATGCATACACGCATACACACATACACGGATTCCATTAAAACAGAGATTGTATTTTAAGGTTCGTAGCAGCATCTTGTGGCTGCCAGAGACGCTAACGCCGACCTCATCTAAAAGGGGAACAATGTTAGTTTGAACAATCGATTAAGCGAAAATGAGAAATATATAATATCGTGAAAAATAATTTAAAGGTGTTTAAATTAGATTCCAATATTATGTAATACTGTCGAGTGATTAGCAACAATATACGTTGGCGGTTAGGGTGGTTTCAGCTCACTTTAACTTAAACTAACAATAAAATAAATTCGGTAAAAGATGTTTTCTTTTCTTAGCTACACTTTAACGACGACTTATCATATCCAACATGATTAGCATCGCCTTCCTGCTTTTCCAGGCTTTGGACTGGCACCAAGAGTACTGACAGAGGCGTAGATACTGCCAGAGTAGTAGTAGTATTCTAGAAGTAGTAGCACTGGTGGTGGTAGTAGTAGTAGTAGTAGTAGTAGTAGTAGTAGTAGTAGTATCATCATCATCATCATCATCATCATCATCATCATCATCATCATCATCATCATCATCATCATCATCATCATCATCATCATCATCATCATCATCATCATCATCATCATCATCATCATCATCATCATCATCATCATCATCATCATCATCATCATCATCATCATCATCATCATCATCATCATCATCATCATTAACACCATCATCCTCGTCAAAACTCTGTAATTACTCTCACCCAAATTGTTAGCTGATTCAGTTGGAAGTGGGCGGCGGCGCCTCTTCACAAGTCTGATGGTGCTGCTCTGAATTTGGCGCGAAACGTCGTAACCTGAAAGTCGGCAATTCAACGTAGACACTGAGAAGATTCTTTTGAGGGCGCTATATCAATTCTACCAATATGTTAATAAATATCAGTGGTAGACAGGCATAAAGCAGAGGATGGAGAAAATCAGAGACATCCAGACAGACAGTCAGAGAGACAAACAGACAGACATAGACAGACACACAGACAGACACACAGAGACAGACACACTGACAAAGTGAGAAATTATATAACAATTGAAAAACCTAATTTGAAGGTGTCCAAGACTGACCTGATATGAACACTTATATCCAGCGTTTAACGACATCTTTCGGCAGCCAGGTCGACGCGAATTCTTTACCTAACCTTCCATTGCACAAACTGAACAAGTTCAACCAAATGACGTCGTTTAGAAATACCAAAATTAATATTAATAATTCTTGCTTTACTTTGAGTGGAACTTAGTCCATTTCGATCAATTTCACGGAATATCGGCAATTTTTTTTATAGAAGGCAACCAACATGCAGCGCCCCCTAGTTATGAAACGCGACAAACTATTATTTAACAGACTGCTTCTTATTATTATTTGCAACTGGCACTGGAAGTGCTTTGTTCAGTTGTATAGATAGGCAGAAGGCACCTAATACTATTTCATTCAATTACAGGCTAATTATTCGCATTAATCATAAAATGGCATTGTGGGGCGTGGTGGCTGAGGGTTGCAGGTTCGAATCCCACTCTAGCCGCTGCGTACGGACCTTGGGCAAGTCCTTCACTCGCAATTGCTCGTGGCGCTTCGGCGTGAAAACTCCGACACAGTATCAATGGTGTAGTCGGGAGCGCCTCTGAGTAGTAGTAGACTTGAGGAGGCGCTATAGAAGTATCCGAAATAAATAAAATAAATAATCAACGACTTATTTAACCCGCAGCAGAACTTTAAGTCAAGTGACATAGAAAACTTTTCGCGTCATGACATTTTACGTTTGAAGACAGAAATTGATGAACAAATCTGTAAAACAGACGATCTTTGCCTCGGTTTATATGCAAACTAGTAGTTCCCACTTTACGAGAGTTTGGCCGAGCTGTTTCTGTCTAGTAGGCCTACTTTTGATTGAAATCATTGATTTAACAGGCAATACGACCCAGATAATGGAGGCATTGATTGAACGAAAACGCAAACCTTATAGGACCTTAAGAAGCGAAAATAAGGTGTCTAATCAGAGGCACAGTATTATTATTATTAATCATCATGATCATCATGATCATCATGATCATGATCATCATGATCATCATGATCATCATGATCATCATCATCATCATCATCATCATCATCATCATCATCATCATCATCATCATCATCATCATCATCATCATCATCATCATTATTATTAAAATGACCAAGCATCAATCGATGGCGCTGTGCAATGGAGAGTGAAAGATTTGCTCAGAGGAGAAGGCTCGAACCCGTACACTCGACTTTAAAAGGCTAGCACTCTAACCAGCAGGCCCGCCGAGAGCGGGGGGCAGGGGGGGGGCAAATGCCCAGGGGTCCGGCGATTTTCCGGCGATTTTCCGGGGCCCGGGCCGGGCCCGCAGTCAACTTTTCTCGTGAAGCCTAATGATAGTTTAGGGGGCCCGTGACTGCTCTGCCTAGGGGCCCTGAATTTGTGTCGGTGGCCCTGCTAACCAGTCGGATCCCGTCGGATTCTGTCTAACACGCATTTACCATTTCGTTAAATGAATTTGCTAGCGGCATGCGAGAGCTTAGGGTTAGTGTGTCAAGGTCTAGATTCTAAGCCTCGCCAGTGTGGGCAGATCTTTCGAAACTTTTCGTCCATTTGTGCCCCCTAGCGAATTCAATGGTTAATCTGATGGATTGCGCTTTTATTCTTCTGCTTATTCTCCTCCTCTTCTTCCTGTTCCTCTTACTCCTCTTCCTCGTCCTCTTATTCGTCGTCTTCCTCCTCGTCCTCTTCCTCCTCGTCGTCCTCTTCCTCCTCCACATCCTCGTCCTCCTCCTGCTCCTCCTGCTCCTCCTGCTCCTCCTCATCATCATCATCATCATCATCATCATCATCATCATCATCATCATCATCATCATCATCATCATCATCATCATCATCATCATCATCATCATCATCGCCTTGTTCTTATTCTTCTTCTTCCTCTGTTGGTTTTTCTTCTCCATTTTCTTCTTCTTCTTCTTCTAAATATATTTAATAATTATGTGAACCTTCTGCTATCGCAGACTAAATATCCTTATGGTCGTCAGGACTGGACGTGATACATAATCACAAAACGGAGAATAGTTCGGCACGTAAGACAATTATTTCGTTCTTTGCTTTAATTAACATTTGCTTACAGTACAAGACTGGTCTACTTAGAGTTGACAGGTTAGTAAGTAATTAGTAGTAATTAGTAATAATGGCGTCATTAGAAGTTGAAACCTGACGAAGGGCAGTCTGGTCAGAGAACTGAAAGAAGAAAAAGTCATAATTAGTAACTTGTGCCGCGCTGGTGTCTGATAAACAAGCCATCACCCGGTGGCGCACTTAAACCAAGTCATGATCAGTTCAATATTCAGAACAGCTGTTAGCAGGTTATGATCAGCTGTTAGCAAATATTAGTTTAGATCGATTGCAACTTTATGCAAGACATTTCATACCAAGATATCTTTACATTCATCAATAGCATCCTTACCATCAATGCAATTCAATTGGTTGATCTCAATATCAGTGTTTTTACAACGATATTGTTTCCAGTAAATTCTGTCTTGTTTAAATAATATTATAGAAAATTGTCTGTTGATATATTTGCACTATAATAGGCCTACATAGCATCATTCACTACCATAGCATTATTGTCTGGTTTATGTCTCAGCGTGAGTTCCTTGTAGGTAGAGAATGTCATTTGCTGTGGCGAGCTGCATGGCGAAGTCTCAGGGGAAATGCTTGGCTACACTACACATTCATAGAAACGTGGCGAAAGTTGATATCTTTAGACGTTGCCGCTGTGAAAAACAGAAAAAGTAAAAATTTAGTAAAGCACAGAATTCTAGTTAATAGGCTTATGACATAGAGAGTTTTATTCCAAACTGCTTCCCTGTGATTCTTTAGCACATGCCATGGCATAGCATATTCCAATGTGCATAAATTGTAGATCAATGAAAACAGCAAAGTTTTCTGTAACAATCCCAATTTAAACCTTAGTTCTAAAAGAAGTACAATAAAAGAAGTTTTTCATTATGACATTAGCTGAATATCGAGTTTTTCATTATGACATTAGCTGAATATCGAATGAGTTTCACTCTGACTCAGTTTGATAAGACAAAATATTATGATGGCACCAAATAGGCAGGCCCTATTAGAAAAGTGTTAATTTGAAAACTTGAAAATATTAAAGAATAGCAAAAATTTAGTAGGCCCCTATAGACAAGTCTCTTGGCGTAAACCACCAGGGTCCGCATAAAGTATCAGGCCAGTTAAGGTGTCGTTGTGCGTAGTTAATACCAAGCAGTGTTTTTTCTGGGGAAAAAGGTTCCGGAACAGAACCACAGGTTCCGGAACGGAATATATATCGGCGGGCTAAAATCCCGAGAAAAACGGGATTGGGGTTAGGAGTGGTCTAAAAAAAACACTGAAAACAGTACTGTTCAATACACAGAAATTAAATTAAAATAACTAAATTATTGTTTATATTATTAAACTAAATAAATTATTTTTTAGTACCTGAAAAAAGGTGCCGGAACGCTGTTCCGGCGCGTTCCGGCTGAAAAAAACACTGATAGGCTACCAAGATAAGGAAGATGGAGTAAACATCTGTTTAATTTGTTTAAATCACAATTACAATTACCAGTAATTTAATACAAGAAAATTAAATCTTTTAGAAACAGTTATATAATTATTAACAAGCACCCTCAACTACGACTACTCGAACACGACTACTCGACTACGACTACTTGATTACGACTACTCGACTACTCAAGCCTTCGATTCGAACTATATTAGCACACTCTACATCAGAAGTTCACATACAGCATGGAAACTTGAATGAAGTCAATGATAATAAATATTAGAGTAGTTTCTGCTTAACGGCTTCGTGTTATAACGTACTAGATTAGCGTAGCCCATCCTCTTTATCGGAGATTATGACTGGCACCACCAGAGTACAGACAGTGGCAGAGTTTACCCGGACTAGACAGCGCCAACGAACAATAGATATAAGGTGAGAAGATAGTTTAATGCTTAGCCTAGACTCTTCGTAGACACCTTTAGGAATAGTGATTTAAAGCAATGTTTTCGTAGCATAAATTGCATAAATACATGTAGTAGCTCCTAGGGTTATTGACGTTGGGTAGGTAATTTCTGTTCAGGCTGC